>OZ007600.1:133707608-134307608 GCA_963931845.1 Maratus michaelseni
AACTAACATGCTGTTAAGCAAGCTAGACCGGTACTTTTCCGTTATACGGACACCATGCCAAAATGTATGCTAATGCATAATGTATGTAAATGTATGTAAATGTATGTATTAAGTGTATATAAATGTATTCTTGGCGACAATGGTGTCAGTATAACGGAAAAGTACCGCTAGACCTAACAGGTACACGAAAGCGGGGTGTTTCTTGCCAAAATGACGCAAAACAAAAATCGCGCTAAATGATAACGTATGAGACAGCTGTTCCTTTTTAAGTATTATCAAGTACTGGTAATTTATATTAAAAAATTTTAAACAAATATATATAATTTATTTGATCTGCTATCTAGCAACCAACACATGGGATTGCTTGTAGATCGCCATTAGTAAATTTAAGAGATTTAAAATAAAATACCTGTTGTATATTTGCGAACTTTTTAGTTGTGTCCATCCCAAAACCATGTATTTCGTTATTCGTGCTTCATATCGCTGTGTAAAGATGATCCAGTACCTGTGACGTCATAAAAGTCATGAAGTGGCCGTGTATAGCGTAGGTCGCGGTTGGAACGATGTGAGCTCAAAAAAGTCGTCGCCCAATAGCTTTCGCCTCAAGAATTCTGAATGCGGTGGAAAGAAATTATTCAATTACAGAGCGTGAATGTCTTGCTGTAATTTGGGCCTTAAACAAATTTAGATGCTTTTTTACAAATATTCCAGTCAAAGTTATCACCGATCAAAGTTATCACCCGACTTTCACAAAGTTAACATATGGTAAAGGTTTATCATCTCATATGGTTAGATGGCATCTGAAATTAGCTGAGTTTAACATTGAGATTGAACATAGTTCAGGTTAGGTGAACGCAGTAGCGGATGCTTTGTCGATAAATCCACAGGAGGGTGTTGAAAGGATTGAGGAAGTGAAAGTTTGTGCTTTATCGTCATTGGTTTTGCAGTCTAGAGAACAGTTCATAAGGGAACAGGAAAAGGACGAGGAATTCGGTCAGTTGTATTTCGAAGATGCTGACATGGTACAAAGTGCGGTTGCGCACATGTTCCAGAACTGGTCTCAACATTTCAAAATTATAGATGGTCTTTTATTTTATTCTAGAGCTGTAAATTCTCATGGTGAACTTCAAGTTTACATTCCGGCTTCTCTTCGTAAGGCCATCTTAAAGGAATTTCACGATAATCCTTTAGCAGGACACCTAGGTATCAGGAAAACGTATGCCAGGTTATATGATTCCTGCTACTTCCCTAAAATGTGGGAAGCAGTGCGCGCTTATGTCTCCAGCTGCGACACGTGCCAAAAGTATAACTATAAGAACATAAGTCCAGCTGGTAAACTAATTTCGATTAAAAAATCTTTTCCACTAGAATGTATAGGAGTTGATTTAATTGGCCCATATCCTTTAACCGGCAATAGATTTAGATTCGCATTAGTTATTGTAGATTATTTTAGTAAATGGGTGGAATACATCGCCCTTAGAAAAGCTTCGGGTAAAGCTGTGGCTAATGCCTTATTTAATGGGTTTATTTTGAAGTATGGTGCACCATGTCAAGTAATTAGTGACCACGGGCGTTGTTTTATAGCGGAAATGTTTAAGGAATTGTGCGCACAGCTGGAGATTTCACATTCTTTTACTGTTCCATACCGGTCCCAGTCCGATATGGCCGAAAGAGTCAATAGAACTCTTATTCAAATGATTTCTTCTTTCATTGGCACTCATCATACTAATTGGGATCAGTTCCTGTAGCATTTTGTTTACGCTCTGCGTACGGCTGTACACGAGTCTACTGGTAAAACCCCTGCAGAGTTATTCTTGGGTCGTAAGATTATTATCCCCTTTCAACAATTGATTATAATCTCAGGAAATGAACACGAATATATGATTCAGGATATCGATAAGTTGGTAAAGGACGCGCAAAGGCAAATGGGGAAGGCTCAGGAAAAACAGGCATTGTATTATAATATGCGTCGCAGGGAGTTAAGTGAAAAACAATAATTTGGTCATTGATGTTGAGGGTACCCAAACCCCAGTCAATTTGGATCAGGTTAGAGTGTATAAGTTTAGGGATACTGACTCCAATGGCTCTTAAACGTCATATGGTGTATCACCTATGCCTCACTCGGGAAACTCACAATCTTCTCGTTCCAGTCATATTTCTTCGAATAATGCTACTAATCAGAGTCCAGAGTTCAAAAGAAAATCTTCTCCTCAATTTAACCAAGGAAAGGTTAACGGTCACAATGAACAGACAGTACCAAAAGTACTTGCCAATAATTTTAAAAGACAGTACTTAAGTTCAGAATCGTCAAAAAGTCCAATACCCGTTAGCAAAAAGAAAAAGGTTAAAAACAATCAGTCAACTCCATTTAACCCCCCAAACAGGGGACAGTTTTCTGACAATTCTACAGAGACTCAAATATTTGCTAAAAAAAGGTTGGAAAGGTGATAATAATAACTCTATTCCACTTAAACCACAACTAAAAAGGCAGTGCTTAAATAATAGATCATTGCCTCAACTTCATAATAAAAGATTCAAATTTAAAAGTGACGCACAAAAGCGTAGCAATGAAAGTTCTCCCATACCAGACAAAATACGGCGAATAATTGGTAAGAAACGAACTTTGCTCTCTACACTAGTATCCGGGGCATCACGGAAAAGACAGAATGTTGCCTCGACAGTCAACGACACTGGAGCTGAAATTGTCCAGGAGTGCAACTTTCGAGACCTGTCTGGAACAAGTCGTCGAGTGGAACTACTGGAGACCGGCTTGGAACAAGTCGTCGAGTGGAACCTACGATCCGACAGCACGACAATCGTACACGGCTTCAAGCGAGACAGTCGACATGAATCTGAGGAGGAGCGCAACTTCGTTCAATGTTTTTGGGGACAGCGAAGGACTTCTTCGATGAGCATGCAAGCATCGAGTTCGTCATTATGAGATAAGATGAAGACGTTCCATTTATTTCTATGTAGAGTGCACATATAAATGTCAACAAGTTTTACGGACTGAGTAAAGCAGGTGAACTGTTTTTTCCATTATTTCGATCATTTTTTTGATCTTGTATTTCGGTTTCACGCATTAATTTTTGTTCAAAATTTTTGTCAAAATTTAAGTTATGATGTCAGAGCACATCTTTGTTTCACTGCTTTAATGTTCTTCTAAGACATTGTTAAATTTGTTTTTAATTAGTTATTATATATGTGTAAAATGTTGTGTATAATTGTTATATGATAAGTTAAAGTATGTATATATTGTATTATTAGATATTGCATTTCAGGCAAGAATTGATATTTTATTAATGGGTTTTTACATGCGCCGCAAGTTTAAGCGCGCTCGTGTTTAAGGGCAAGCAGTGTCCTTAACACGCATTTTCAATCTTTTACTTTTACTAACATGTTGATTAATCAAATTTTCTTCTTTTGGTCGTTTTCGTGTTCGTCATTTGCATAGTTTTTGGTGTTGGGTTTCGCGAGTTGCGAATTCTTATAAACTGTTTGTACAGTAAAACTCGAATATAACGCTCACCACTTAAAAATATTTCCCGCTTTTTATGCTCATTTGTCTCGATCCCTTGAACCATAACCATATAAGAACTATGTAAAAATTCCTCGCTTTTAACGCGGTTTTTATTGGTCCTTTGAACCAAGAAATCCTGGATATTACGCTTTGGCACTTTGGTTTACATCCGAAGATCTCATTTTCTCACACGTACAAAGAGAGAGAGGATACGTGGAATTGGCAGCCAGACAACGCCCAAAGACTATGTAAAAAAAAAATCAACCGGCGCGGCTATCTTTTCTCATTGGTCACCTTTTAAGCAGGGATCGAAGAACAAAAGAATTTATGCCGTCCATCTCAACAGCACCTGTTTGTCTCTTACTTCACACGAACTGTTTTCACTTTATTCATTTAGACATAAGTAAGTAGTGTTGCGGCCGATATTTTATTGTAGTAACATGAAATTCATTAAATAAATAAAGCTATTTAACTACATATTGAAAACTACATCTTATAAGTATTCTACCGCCACAAACTTTACGTTTTGAAAATAGTGGTACGAGTAGATTACTAAAATAGTCGCAAATGGGCGACCTGGAATGAAATTTTAATTTTTATTAAACAGGCATTTTCAAATAGTTTTTATTAATACGATGGCCTGCAACGCAGGCATAGATAGACGGGGAAATTGCAACAAGTGGGTAAGTGTGATCGAAGATCGCTCAAAGGGTTTCGTTTAATATTCCTTTCAAAACACTTTATCCTTTCTCTAATAAATCCAAATAAATTTCGTTTAGCAACAACAAAAAAAGAAAGTCATGTTTTTTATAAAGTAAAAATTTACCAGTCTATTTTTTCGTTTTTCGAATATCTAAACCAGCCCGATAGCGGGCGAAGCCCACTGTTATATTCTGTCATAATAATATCTGTCACTAAAGTCTGCGGACTAAATGAAATATATTTAAAAAAATAATTTCATAATTAAACATGTTGTACACCTTCAAAATGTTAAAATATGCGAATATTTCCATAATCGGATTTTTATCACGATTCAATATGTTTCTCAAACTCATATATTTACTATTCTCTATTACTCATACTGATACTCGCTTTGTATTATTCTCAAACATTTGAAAAATTCGTTAAACTTCCAATATGACGTCCGATTTTCTTTTTAATTCTCTAATGACGTGATATTAATCTGCTTTTTGTACATACACCTACTCATACTCCTTGTATTATTGAGAAATCTTAGATATTTTCCATTTTATTATCACTATGAAGTCAATCAATTTTATTTCATATTTATCTTTTTTTTTTTCAATTGGTGAAACTTTTTATTTCATTTTCATTTTTCACGTGGAAATCGTTCAACAGAAAATTATTTATTGTAGAAAGAATTTCATTGTGGATTTTTAATTTTTGGCAACTGCTATAACGAAACGTGTTTAAATTTAATAGGAAAAGGCTGTTAGAATTTTGGTTTTTTATCTCTATTTATTAAAATAATAGGATTTTTTCAAATTATAATATTTTGAGCTTCATAGCTGGTATTCAGCTATATATACGCAAAGTTTCAACTCTGTAAGTTACATGGTTTCTGAGAATGGCTCAGTGACGGACAGACAACGGAGCGGCAGTAATAGGGTTTCGTGAGATGAACAAAACCCTAAAAATGACGAATTTTATACCAAGTTACTTTTGGTATTCTTAGTTATAATGTCTAATTATGCTACTTTTAGATATTTTTCAAATGTTCTCTTAATTTGATATATTCAAATTAAGGTATCTACGTATATCGGAGTTCAATTCTTTCTAATTTTTAGAAAAAGAAAAAAAAAGAAAAAAAAAACATGAGCTAATTCATGTATTTTGTCTAATTTCATTCTATTTTGATGTAGAAGGTCAATCAACGCCGCGCCAAAAATATTCTGTCCCGTGTCACTTATCGCATGCATGCCATAGTTTTGCCGTCCCTGGTCTATATGATATTTTATTGTAGTAACAGTCTTATGAAATTCATTAAATAAATAAAGCTATTTAACTACATATTAAAAAGCGAAAGAGTGATGTGTCAAAGAGAAATATATTTTTATTATTCCTTGCAAGTCTCTAGCCCTATAACAATTCCAAATAAATCGTAATTTAGAACGTTTTTAGAAAGTTTTCTGTTCATTTCGCCCTTTTAATTTTCGACTTTTTTAGAAACAGTTCTTATTGACCATTTACATCTTATAAGTAATCACCATGCCAAATTTCAAGTTTCTAGCCTTAACAGTATCACAGGAGTCACAATTTTAGAACGTCTTTTTCTCGTGCAACCTTTTAATTTCCGATTTAAAAAAAAAAAAAACTTGTCTGTACGAAAATCTTAAAACTAACAGTCATATAAAATTTCAAGTTTCTACCCCCAACACGTCGAAATAAAACATAACTTCACACTTTCCTGCTCAGTTCAGACTTTTAAATTAAAATAATAATAATAATTAATTAAATTAAAACCGTTCATAAAGAGTATTTTCATCTTAAAAGTAATCCCCACACCAAATTTTAAGATTCTGACCTCAACAATGTCATAAGAATCGCAACTTTAGAATGTTTTTTGCTCCTGCACCCCTTGGAAATTGTTGCACGGACATAAAATAAAGCGCATGTTGGAGCAGAGATGGTCACCAGCATTTTGTCACCATTATTTATTAAATAAGCTCGGTAATTCCAGAGACTACCCCCCCCCCCCCCCCACAAACAAACAAACAAACAAATATACATTATTTCTTTATAATACTATATTGGCAACAATAGGCTTTAAAGTGACTGAGAATAATAATAATTCGTTGTCACAAAAAACATTCTGCTGTTCTGAACAACTCTAATTAAAATTTACCAACTGGCGTGCAATAATTAAATATCACTGTAATGAGGTAAGAAACAATGTCTTGAAGTCGGTTTTATTATTATTATTATCATCATTATTATTATTATTACCATTATTATTATTATTATTACCACTATTATTATTATTATTATTACCATTATTATTATTATTACCATTATTATTATTTTCTTAAAGAATACTTGTTTTAGAATTTAGAACAATGTCGAATATTTAAATATATTATCGTTTGTTATGTATTGCGTCGATAACAAGTACCATTATTTGAAAGCATACACATGTAACACATAAATCACAAGATTTTTTAGTCTTTATTTAATTCGAAGTTTAATACTAATACTAGTAATCAATCTAGAATATTGGTTCAGATCTACTGACACGCTTGTGAAGCTATTACAGAAAGACCTTAATTTGACAAATTTAGGTTAACAGTGCATATGAAATCTGTATTTTAAAAAAAAAAAAAAAAAAAAAAAAAAAGGCATTTTTAAAAAGAATTTCTATTGAATATTTATTACCTAATGTTTCAAAGACCATCTATATGGAACAATTCCTGAAATAAAAATGTATGTTAATTATCAACTACACAGTATAATTAACAATCATTTTAATGAAAAACTCACACCAGAAATATCACAAAAATTTATTTATTTGTAATAAATCAATTATTTGATAAATTTAGGTAACGGGTATGAGTGTTATTTCCTTGTCGTGAACTGGAAGCTGCCCTGCTTCCAATAAAATCAATCCAAAAGTATATGCAGATTCCATTTCTTGATTAGACTTTATACATTGATAATTTTTACAGTGAAATATACGCTAAATATTATAAAATTAAAATTAAGTAAACTTTAAAAGTTTTCTTGATAATGAATTCATATATGCAGATGAATTGTGCTTCATTTGTAATATTCCTTGCCATAATTTTTAAAATGATGGGCAAGAATTTTGCACATATTAATGAACATATATTTATTTTATGCTCGTTTAAGTCACTTTCCCATAAAGGTTTTTTTTTATTAGTCTCGGATATATCAATTCATAAATAGTTTTGACGATTCCGTTTGAATTTAGGATTGGTACAATCTACTCCATAAAGTCTAAAATTGTAGAAATTAGACTGATGAATTGTGGTTTGGGATAAGACAATCCACCTCTATCCTGATTGGCAATTAACTGAAGTATGGGTGCATCACATTCATCTGTTTCTATGTTTGATAAGCAGGATTTGCATTCAAAATTTTATTTAATGACTCTTACAACATATCCGCTAACAATGGCAATACTTGCAAACTTCAGATTAACTCTTGGTGGTGCTAGCAAATAAAAAGAAATTAATTAAGTGGTTTATAATTTCGATCATTAAAATTCAATTTAAATCTACAAATAAATCGAGAGCGACTGCAATTTTATAGGGCATCTGTTTCGAAAATTTTGCTCTGTACTTCTACTGATTGCTGGTGTATCGGTAATAAAATATTTCACAAAAGAAGTACCCATTCTGTACGGCTACTGGCACCGCTACACTAGATACCGGGCTTGCTCATTCATTATCATGACGTCACAAAAGGTGGCTGGCCGCGACCAGCGATTGGTGCAAAGCGACGAGCCCGTCGTTTTGTGCCAATCGCTGTATGTCTTTCATTTTGTGGTTTCGCTTTGTACCAATCGCTGGTAGCGGCCAGCCACCATTTGTGACGTCATGATAATGAATGAGCAAGCCCGGTATCTAGTGTAGCCCTGCTACTGGTGCCAGAGCACCACCCGCATCAACGTTGCGGCGACTCCAATTGTATTCAAAATTAATATTAAATGACTTACCTTGTTCTATCATTAGACGATCCAGAATTTCTAAAACATTTTCTGGAAGATTATATGTTTATATGTATGTATAATGTTTGAACATTCCTTGTAGAGATACTATTATGACTCTGTCCGGCATTCGAATATTTGAATTTCATCAATTGTCCAGTTTTTAAAATTTTCTCCATGCTTAATAAGGTTGTTCTTACATCCATCATATCATTTCCACCTTTCGCCTGTCTTAGTGCAGAAAATAATGATTCAATAGGATCACTATTAAATGCTCTGGTCAAAATGTAGTGATAGCCAGACTAACAGATATCGTATGAAGTTTGTGGTAGACAATGTCGTTAACATTAATGCTTCATGTGTTTCTCTAGTTAAATACTGCATTTTTCTTTCGGCCGATGATATCTTTATACATTTCATATATTCGAGAAAATCATTTTCCAGCCAATTAAGACTTTCATCATCTAAGGCAAAGAAATGCATCTTGTTTTTATTTCTTGAATTAATATGCTGATGGCAATTGGATACATCATGCATTGTAAACCATTTGTATATGTTCATATATTTTAATACTTTGTAAATTTTTCCATTAAAAATTGTGCTGCGTTTGTAGCCTTGCCAGCATGTTATAGTTAAAAAATTCCAGGCTGAGTATCATTCCCAAGTGGTTCAGTTGGTAGAACGTCAATGCGCTATCCTGATGACCCGGGTTAGAGTCCCGGCTTGGGTACTTTTTCCCTATGTTGGCTATACGCCTACTAAGCAATTAAAATTTCATCATTTGTATATGTTTTTCATAAACGTAATTGTTCCCGAAGCATCTTTAAACTCCTACGCTTTTGGATGCCTGGCTGAATTTTCACATAAAAAAGATAGAACAACAGTTACTGGTGGAGAGAAAATCATTACGGCACGACCAACATTCATCTTGTCGATATTAGTTGGCTCGACATGTCGCCTTGTGAAATTTCTAACTGTTTTTATATTAGCTTTTTGTTGCAGTTGTTTTATGTATTTTACGGAAAAAATTTCCTCCATACACGCCATTTCTCTTTCTAGTAACTGGGATCTAATATTTTTGATCAAATGATTTTGATGAAAATTTAAAAAGAGAGGCCTTGTACTATCGTTTGGATGGTTTACTTTGCAATTTAACTTTCCGTTCTCGAGCATGCGAAACATAGAGACATTTGTCTTGTGATTGTCAGTAACTAATCTAATTATTTTAAAACCGCAACTTTCAACCTCTGATAATACCTGGAGAGTCAACTCATACAGTTCCTTGCCAGTTAATTGTTTGGTAAAAATGTACCCACACGGTATTCTAAAATTTGATGACAAACCATTAATTAAAAAACATAACAATCTGTAGGCTAATTGGCATAAGTTTTTTTTTTCATAATTTGTTTGAAAAAAAAAAAAAAAAAAAAAGAAAGAATCAGTTTTAGCATCATACAGCACATTTTTTTAATTGTTATTTCATCAATAATCAGGAAGCAGAATCTTTCAAAATTATTTAATTTATTTGCTTCGCCAGTCAGTCTTTCCTTTATTAAAGATGTGACTCCTAGCTCTCCAGTAAATGGCCCCAGATAGCGCGCTCTAAGTCATCTTAGACGACAGAGTCAACAGTTTTCTGTCTCGTACACAATTATATCCTTTGAAAGAAGAGGCATTTCACAATATGCACTGACGAATGACTTCTTCATTCCATGTGGGTCTTTTAACAAAAAAATATCAATTTGATTAAATATAAAAGTAGCTTTCCTATTACCCACTTCACTCATAATTATCAACTTCTCTAATTCAGAATGGTATTCATTTTTCTCATAATACTTCAATTTTTCTTCGACTCTTTTTAAATGCTATTTTAAATTTCAATTTCGGTATTTTTTTCCATAATTTACATTTTAAGAGCTTCACTTCATTTCTTTTTTTACCTAGAATGCTTCTAAAGTCATTTATACCTACTTCATTACATTCTGGTGAGAGCAAATGATGAGGGTTTTCATCTAATTTCGGACAATCGATATCTGTACAACTTCGTTTCCGTTTGACAGGTTTTTCTTGCTTCTCTTTGAAAAACAGATTTTCTTTTCCTGCTAGATGTGGGTTGCATGTAAGATGGATACTTTTCGAATATGCTTGGCTCAGCATTTGGTAACAATAGTTTCCGTTTCGGAGTGTTTAATTAATCCTCTTCCCGAAAATGCTTACTGCAGATAACTGACGAAGATGATTTGTCATTAGCAGAGAAATTTTCCCTGGATATAAGTTTCAACCATTTATTCCTTAAGTCCAATCTTGAAGGAAATTCATGAAAAGAAATTCCAGGTAATTTTTTATCTGAATTTGAAACACAATATGGAACACAGCAATAAACCATTTTCTACTAAAAAAAATAAGGACTCGCAATTTCATTTACGTTATATCTAAGAAAACACAAGAGCGAAAAGCGAAGATCAGGAAATTCTCCATTAGTCATGGTGGATAATAGCAAAGCCCATCTTTGGATAATAGTGCCACCTACGTTCCTCCGGGGAGAATATCCGATTCCTCTTGAACAAAGGGAAAATGACTTTTTGATACGGCTGTATAAGGGGAAGGAGAAAGATCGACGACTCACTCTGATGAAATGTGTCCTGATACAGAAAAAGAAAGAAAGAAATGAAAAAATCCTGTGATCGTCATTGCGGATTTTTCTTTCCCACATTCGATAAAATTTCAAATCTCAGTGCAGCAATAAAAATTCGAATAATATATTTTATTTTCTAATAAATGTGATATATATTTCATTTTCGTCGATTGTTTTTTTTTTTTTTTTGCAATCATTTTGTTGTGATTATCGTGACCTAAAAATGACACCAAATTAATAATAATAATAATAACAATAGAAAAAGCGGCCGGCCATTTGTAAATATTTTTTAATAATACAAGGAACATGAATATTAGAAAAAGTATAGAAAGTAGTTGAAAATGATGTCAAATTGAAAGCGAAAAACTTAATTTTTTAGCAATACTGATTATTAAGCATGAATATCAGTTACTTACAAATGAAAGTTATCTGACAAAAACCACGCCCTGATTATCAAGAAAATAAAATGAACAAGAATTAAACTTTTAAAAAGAGATTTCCCTGGGGAAAATGTGACGTTTATATTCGAAATAAAACAGGCATTTTCAAATAATTTTTAACACAAGGAGCACGTATAGTAATAAGCAATAAGTATAGAAATTATTCCTATTTAAAACGAAAAATTTAAATATTTTTTACGCATACTGATTTTTCAGTAAGAAAAGCAGTTACAAACAGGTAACTTACTGTCAAAAATCACGTCGTGATTAACTGGAAAACAACATGAACAAGGATCATATTATTACAGTTTTTGCAGTGGAAAATTAATACAAGACTGCCGCTGGCGACCATTTTTTTTCTTAAACCACATTCTACAAATGAGTCTTTAACATATTTTTCGAAAACATGTGTATGCAAGAGAATTAATTCTACCGCCACAAACTTTACGTTTTGAAAATAGTGGTACGAGTAGAATATTAAAATAGTCGCAAATGGGCGACCTGGAATGAAATCATCACTTTTATTAAACAGGCATTTTCAAATAGTTTTTATTAATACAATGACCTGCAACGCAGGCATAGATAGAAGGGGGAATTGCAAAAATGACGAATTTTATACCAAGTTAATTTTGCTATTCTTCGTTATGATGCCTGATTATGCTACTTTTAGATATTCTTCAAATGTTCTCTTAATTTGATAAACTATTGTACCTATATTCAAATTAAGGTATCTACGTATATCAGAATTTAATTAAATATTTCTAATTTTTGAAAAAAAAAAAATCAGCTAATTCATGTATTTCGTGTAATTTTATTCTATTTTGATTTAGAAGGTCAATCAACGCCGCGCCAAAAATATTCTGTCACATGTCACTTATCGCATGCATGCCATAGGTTTGCCGTCCCTGGTCTATATCATATTTTATTGTAGTAACAGTCTTATGAAATTCATTAAATAAATAAAGCTATTTAACTACATATTGAAAAGCGAAAGAGTGATGTGTCAAAGAGAAATCTAGTTTTATTATTCCTTGCAAGTAATTCCTTGCAAGTCTCTACACTTCTAGACGCCAGCCAAAACACAGTGGCAATTTTTAGAAATGTTTAACGGTTGCGACAACAAACGGCCCTATTGCTTTAGCTTTCATCGCGCTTACATCACTTCTAAATACTACAAATTATTATTATTAGTATTATTATTATTATTACCATTATTATTATTTTCTTAAAGAATACCTGTTTTAGAATTTAAAACAATGTCGAATATTTAAATATATTATCGTTTGTTATCTATTGCGTCGATAACAAGTACCATTATTTGAAATAGTAAATCAATCTAGAATAATGGTTTAGATCTATTGACACGTTTGTGAGGATATTACAGAAAGACTCCAATTTCAAAATTTAGTTTAAGAGTGCATATGAAATCTGTATTTAAAAAAAAAGGGCATTTTTAAAAAGAATTTCTTTGTAATATTTATTACCTAATGTTTCAAAGAAGTTTATATGGAACAAGTCCTTAAATAAAAATGTATGTTAATTCAACTACACAGTATAATTGACTATCATTTTAATAAAAACTCACACCAGAAATATCACAAGAATTTATTTATTTGTAATAAGTCGGTTATTCTATAAATTTAGGTGGTTTCTACCAGTACTAACTCCATGTCGCGAAATGGAAGCTGCCCAGCTTCCAATAATACCAATCGAAATTGCAAAAGCCCAACGATACGAACTACGAACAATGCCATATCGACCTAAGGAGAAAGCTGCTACAATGTGACACAGATCTGTATTAGCACGGCCAAACTCGATCTTTCTCACCCCCCCTCATACGGCCTTCACAATCACCCCTTAGTTTCGGAATCGTTAAAGGGCTACTTTCGCCGGTAGATGGCGCGAATACCTACCGTAAATAATGCTTAGTAAAGGTTACTTCTATACATAAAAATACAAAAATCTTTGCAATATATTCATTATAAAAGGTATATACATAACATATGTATCTTTTGTTTCGGCGCTTTCTTTACTACAAGCAGGAAAAACTAAAAGATTTAGAGATAAATAAATAAATACAATTCCTTAAGCAATTAAAAATAGTTTAAATAGCACGCTACTATAAAATGCAAAACAAACATTATAAGTAAATTTCTATATTTATATCCACTTAAATTCTTGATTACTTGAAATATTAATAATTCTGAGCGTAAAATACACAGTAAAAAATTTAAAAATATATTTACTAGTTTCACAATAATAAGAAGATTAAGCATGTTCGCCAATATCCGGCAATGAACTCATATCGCATTTTTTTTCCCTCAAAACATGGATTATTTTTACGCGATACTGAAATATTTAAAATATGTATATATATGTTCATTCAAAACAATTTTCAATAAATTTAACCATTATAGGTGGTGATCTGAAATATATAAGCATATAGAAATATAATAGAATTCATATAAAATTAAATATTATATTCTAATTCTGGAAAGTCATGGTATAAAAGTATGTATATGATAAAAATAAAAATATATTCACAGGTTTCATAATATCAACAGAATAAGAAAACCTATTTCGCCAACATCCGGCAATCAACTCATATCGATTCCCCCCCCCCCCCCCTCAAAACATGGATTATTTAACAAAATAATAATAATTTTTACAGGTTTCATTATTTTAGAGGATGAACATTTTTTTTTCTGTAGCATTATGTACTCTATTTATAAGAGAATAGTTTTTGTGAAAATTTTAGAATATTGGTTACAGAAATTACAGAATATTTTTTTCAGAATTTTAAAATATTAATTCACAAATCTATCCACTATACTTGTATATATAAATGTATCTATAGGTATATGCAGATTCCATTTCTTGATTAGATTTTATACATTGATAATTTTTACAGTGAAATATACAGTAAATATTATAAAATTAAAATTAAGTAAACTTTAAAAATTTTCTTGATAAAGATTTCTTATATGCAAATGAATTGGCTTCATTTGTAAAATTCCTTGCCATAATCTTTAAAATGATGGGCAAGAATTTTGCACATATTAATGAGCACATATTTATTTTATGCTCGTTTAAGTCACTTTCCCATAAAGGGTTTTTTATTAGTCTCGGATATATCAATTCATAAATAGTTTTGACGATTCCGTTTGAATTTAGGATTGGTACAATCTGCTCCATAAAGTCTAAAATTGTGGAAATTAGACTGATGAAATGTGGTTTGGGATAAGGCAATCCACCTCTATCCTGATTAGCAATTAGCTGAAGAATGGGTGCATCACATTCATCTGTTTCTATGTTTGATAAGCAGGATTTGCATTCAAAATTTTATTTAATGACTCTTACAAGATATCCGCTAACAGTGGCAATACTTGCAAACTTCAGATTAACTCTTGGTGGTGCTAGCAATTAAAAAGAAATTAATTAAGTGGTTTATAATTTCGATCATTAAAATTCAATTTAAATCTACAAATAAATCGAGAGCGACTGCAATTTTATAGGGCATCTGTTTCGAAAATTTTGCTCTGTACTTCTACTGATTGCTGGTGTATCGGTAATAAAATATTTCACAAAAGAAGTACCCATTCTGTACGGCTACTGGCACGGCTACACTAGATACCGGGCTTGCTCATTCATTATCATGACGTCACAAAAGGTGGATTTAGACTTTATACTTAGACTTAAGACTAGACTTTAGACTAGACTTTAAGACTTTTAGACTTTAGACTTAAAGGTGGATTTGGTCGCGGCCAGCTACGGCCGCGACCAGCGATTGGTGCAAAGCGACGAGCCCGTCGTTTTGTGCCAATCGCTGTATGTCTTTCATTTTGTGGTTTCGCTTTGTACCAATCGCTGGTAGCGGCCAGCCACCATTTGTGACGTCATGATAATGAATGAGCAAGCCCGGTATCTAGTGTAGCCCTGCTACTGGTGCCAGAGCACCACCCGCATCAACGTTGCGGCGACTCCAATTGTATTCAAAATTAATATTAAATGACTTACCTTGTTCTATCATTAGACGATCCAGAATTTCTAAAACATTTTCTGGAAGATTATATGTACATTCTGGCTTTTGAAGAGAACGGCCTTTAATGATTTGAACATTCCTTGTAAAGGTACTATTATGACTCTGTCCGGCATTCGAATATTTAGTTTCATCAGCTGTCCAGTTTTTAAAATTTTCTCCATGCTTAATAAGGTTGTTCTTACATCCATCATATCATTTGCACCATTCACCTGTCTTAGTGCAGAAAATAATGATTCAATAGTATCACTTTTAAATGCTCTGGTCAAAATGTAGTGATAGCCAGACTCTAACAGATATCGTATGAAGTTTGTGGTAGACAATGTCTTTAACATTAATGCTTCATGTGTTTGGCTACATCATGCATTGTAAACCATTTGTATATGCTCATATATTTTAATACTTTGTAAATTTTTCCATAGAAAATTGTGCTGCGTTTGTAGCCTTGCCAACATGTTATAGTGAGAAAGTTCCAGACTGAGTATCATTCCCAAGTGGTTCAGTTGGTAGTCCGCGTAAACAACTCACTTTCTCTACTACACATAATACTCTGTGGTATTATTCAGGGTTCAGTCATTGGCCCTACTTTATTCATAATATACTTTAATGACATTCCACGCACGCTCTTCACATCACTCGCACTCTATGCGGACGACACTGTTCTCTATGGCACTGCACATCACCCATACAATCTTTACAAAAATCTACAACATCACCTCAACATCTTCATGGATTAGTGTGATCAATGGCGCATTAAAATAAACGAATCTAAAACTACTGCTGTTCAGGGGCGGATTTAAGGGGTCGCGATGGTCGCAATCGCGAGGGGCCCCGCATCCCAAGGGCCCCCAAATCTTCTTTTCTGTTCAAAGAGAAAAATTGACTTTTGATCAAAGATTTTTGTATTTTATTTTTGCAATTAGTTTTACTACATCATTTAAATATAATAAATATGATATTTTTTCTACTATCTGTTATTTCCAGAAATATTTTAGTTTTTCCTTACCTTTTTTTTCTATTATCATTCATTAAGTCTGTGAACATTTGTGAAGGGATGAGGTGGGGTTTAATGGAGACAAATGTGCTTTTCTCTGAGCTGAAAGGAACCCTATTAGAGACCCTTTACAGCTGGTATTTTAATATAGATATACGGCATACCAAGTTTGGGGGCCCCCGAAATCAGGACAACATACGTTATTAAACATAAGGGCCAAGTGAGTCGTGACTCTGAGACTCCTGATTTCAGGGCTCCTAAGCTTAATATGCAGTTTCATAAAGCTGATATTTGAAATCTATTGTGATTTTGTTACCGGTTATAATCATTATTTTGTATTTCTAGAGTAGGATCAGGCCTCGATTATGACTAATTGGGGCCCTGGGCAAAGATAAATTAGGGGTCACCATTCGAATCGTTGCAACATTATTCAAACTAAGAGATAAACCCGGGTTACAGAATATAGGTAAAATACCACCATATATATTATTTTTGATGTCAACATCCTTTTTTTCTCTGCACATACTAAAGGCACATCGATGAATGTGGTATTTTTCGAAAGCTTCTGCAAGCGGTTTTTGATGTAGTATAATTGTATATCATTAAAACATGTTAATTTTAAAAAACTGCAGTTAACGAAAAAATGTATCAACAAATAATCTCAAAGATTGCGGGGAGACAGCATCGCACGGATTTTTTTTTTAAATTGGTAACTCTAACATATTTTTTTTTCATTTAATATGCTTTTTAGAATGCCCATTAATATTGTTGTTATTAAGAACGCTTTTAAGGTGTTTGGTTTCTTTACCCTACAAAAATTTTGAAGACAGATCTCCTCTCATAAAAGTGCATACTTTTAAACTTACAAGCGTTAATGTTTTTTTTGTTTGTTTGTTTGTTTGTTTGTTTATTCTGCAAATTATTTTTACATGCAATTACTGATGTACATGGACTTAATGAGATGAGATGATGTTTATCTTATAAGACGTTGTCTTGCCAATTTAAAGCATTTTTACTCAAAATATCTATCATTACTTCTGTACACCGATCTTAGTTTTATTTAGTTTCAGCCGTTAGGAGATTAAATCTAAGAATACATTTCGAAAATAGTGGTAGATATTTTCAACAAAAAACGCGTTAAATTCGTAACACAGACTTGTGTGTATTGCTACCACTATTACAGAGAAAAAAAAATTGTTGTATGTTTTGAATCATGTGAATAATGGGTCCCTTCAATGTTTGCCACTAGCTGAGATGCGCCCCTACTTAATTAAAGGTTAGACAGGACTGTATAGAACGACTTAACTTTACCTGATTGAATATTTTATTTAGAATAATAAAAAATGATGACTTTTGAATTATTTTTTTACAGATTTCAGTTTACGTCAATACTCCAGATAAAGTTTGAGTTACAAAACATTTATTTTATTTTATTTACCGCAACATAAGATCTCCATCTGCGATTCATATGGAACACTGAACCAAAATTCTGAACCAATGAATCAGCTGCTTAAATGTTCTTTAAATGAAGATTTTCCGTCTGATATAGCTCTATGGCCTTCAAATCCTTCTTCAGCTATGATAGAATTATTTATTAGAAATAACCCCCAAAATACACTGAAAAAAAAATTGTTGATTTTACAGTATAATACTAGCATCACAGCTGCCAGTATTATACCGTAAAATAAACAGTAAAATAAGCAGTAATACGCTACCGGGCATGCGCGGCAGCATATTACTGTTTATTACTGTTAATTTTACAGTATAATACTGGCAGATAGGATGCCAGTATTATATTGTAAACTCATCATTTTTTTTTGCAGTGTATAGGAGAGCTCAAAAATCTAAAAAATTCTTTTCTGATTCTAAAAAAAATATTTTAGAAATTTACAAGAAAAGCATTTTTATAGGGTGAAAGCAAACGGCACTGAAGAAAAGAGAAGCTAGATGGTTTTCTCTGAAACATCTAAATCAGTTTACTGTTACGTATGTAAACTTTTCCCAAATCCCAAGTTACCTCAGCCAAATCTGGTACATGGATTTTCTGATTGGTCTAGGTCTGAAAAAGTTTTAAATAACCATGAAATTTCGAAGTCCCATTTATCGGCTATTGCAAACTTCCAGACAAGACTTCAACTATCTAAAAGACTTGATTGTCAAATAGCTAATCAAATTGAAAATGAAAGAGATTATTGGAGATAAGTGCTTCGTCGAGTAGTTGCTACGGTAAAATTGCTTTCTGGACTTGGCCAAGCATTCAGAAGTCATAGAGATACAGAATTACCAGAAAATACAAGAAGAGGTAA
Organism: Maratus michaelseni; assembly: GCA_963931845.1. Taxonomy (NCBI): domain Eukaryota; kingdom Metazoa; phylum Arthropoda; class Arachnida; order Araneae; family Salticidae; genus Maratus; species Maratus michaelseni. The sequence continues at coordinate 133,726,230 of OZ007600.1, forward strand.
CTTTTTAACTTGTATGGGAGTATCTCGCCGAGTCTGGTGATTTTCTGAAAAGCCACTTAGAAAAGTATGAGCATTGCGGTTCAGGAAATACAAATTATTTGTCTCATCAAACTTATGATGAAACCTAAATATAATGGCAGATAAAGTTGAGAAGAATTTTTGTGAAGAAGTAAAATGTTCCAAATATTTTTTAATAATTGCCGATTCAACCCCCGATGTAAGTCATGTGGATCAAATAACTTTTATTCTTCGATATGTAAAAGCTGATGGAGAAATAGTTGAGCGATTTTTTGGTTTTGTAACCATTAAATCTCATAAAGTAGAACATATCAAAGATATAATTTTGAATAAGATTTCAGACCTTGGTTTCGACATAAAAAACTGTAGGGGTCAATGTTATGACAATGCTTCGAACATGTCAGGAATTTATGGTGGTCTTCGGGCAAAAATACTCAAAGAAAGTCCGACAGCATTTTATGTTCCTTGCTCAAACCATTCTTTGAATTTAGTAGGGAATAATGCTGTTGAATGCTGCAGATATGCGTAAGTAATTTTGATTTTGTGCAAAATATATATACATTTTTTACAGCTTAAACCTATAGATGGGAGATTCTTAAATATCATATTCTAGCAAAGCGTGCAGTAAAACAATTGAGTGACACTCGACGGTCAGCAGACGATGCTGTATCAGTATTTAGTGAAAGTTACAGCGAAATTAAAAAAGCACTGATCAAAGTTTCTGACTGTGAAACTGAAAGGCCATCAACCAAATTAGAGGCTAACTCTTTAGCAAAAAAAATTGATAAACATGAAATTGCTTTTATGACAATTTTGTGGGACAGAATATTAAGGCGAATGCACAAAGTTAGCAAATTTTTGCAGAAAAAAAAACAAACTTAAAGATGGCCATAAACCAGATTCATTCCTTAAGGCTATTCTTTGAGGAAGTGCGTGATGATTATTCGGGAATTGAAGCAGAAGTTTTAACTTCATCCATTCTGAAGCGTCATCCATTCTGCAATCAGATGATGGCAAGAATAAGAGAAAAAGAAAATGGAAAAGATTTCCAGACGAAAATGTTTATGGCGAAATACAGTTAGAAGGAACAGAGAGAGTACGTATTGAGATTCTGAATGTCATTTGCGTCAGCCTATAGTAGTAAAACTTGAGAAAAGAACGGAATAATTAGAATATGTTTCTAATGTATTGAAAGAAGTTTTTGTTGATGAATCTCATAATTCCTGCAAAACTAGCACCAGTTCCATTTATAAAGTATATACGAAAGATATAAACGGAAAACAGTTCACTGATGAACTGAAGCATTTCCGTTATTTTCTCAGTGTAATGGGGCATTATGAGCACTCGGCAGAGCCCAAAAAATGGTATAAATTGCTAGTAAATAGTGACGGGTTGAAAGAAATATTTCCAAATGTGGAAACAATTTTGAAAATTTTTCTCGCATTACCCGTATCAAATGCAAGTGGAGCAAGATCGTTTAGTGCTCTTAAAAGAATGAAAAATTATCTACGCTCAACTCTTTCTCAAGTGCGTTTGAATAACCTCGCAATATTATACATTGACTGTAATTCTCTAAACTCTGTAAACTATGATGAAGCCATAGACAATTTTGCTGCAGTTAAAGCCAGACGAAAATCTTTATAACATTTAAATTTGATGTAATTAAAATATAGGTTGTCCTATCAAGACCACCCAAACTCTGCACAGCCAGATTCCTCGCTTAGACAGCATAAAACAAGACCAAAGAACTATACCTCTACGACCCATAGTTTTCGAAAAAAATACGAAAGAAAAGTATGACGTCATATCCGGCGCAAGAAAAAAAAAATATTGGAAACACGATTATCGGTATTTGCATATGTTTTCAGACGCAGAATATCCACCGCGGTTATTCAGGGATGCATGCGCGCACCGTGGAAGGATGTCAAGCCGTTATTTGAAGCGTATTTAAAATGCTGCATCTAGTAACTACTCTTTTGTGAACACCACGCTGCTGCAATGTGTGCAATTAGCCATTCCACGGCGCGCGAATGCTCGATATGCACGGTGGACATTTTGCGCATCTTCGTGTGCAAGCATATGGAAATACCAATTTCATGTTTCCAATGAAGTTTTTTTTTTTTTTTTTTTTTTTTTTTTTTTTTGCTTGCACCGGATATGATGTCACACTTTTCTTTTGCATTTTACTTGAAAACAATGGGTCATAAAGGTATAGTTCTTTGTTCTTGTTTTATGCACTCCAAACGAGGAATCTGGTTGTGCACAGCTTAAGCGGTCTTGATGGGAAACTTTGCATAAAGGGAATTTTGTATAATTAACAATTAACGCTTTCAATAAATTTTAATTAATCTGTAATTATTCTAATTAACGACTGTTTGTTATTTTAAAATTATAAAGATACCCAATTTTTCCGATGGAGGGGGGCCCAAAAAGTTCCAGCGAGAGGGGCCCCTCACTTTATAAATCCGCCCCTGCTGCTGTTTACTTCTCTAGAACCTTTTCCACTCCTAATAGATTAACCATCAATAATACTACCATTCCCTGGTCTGACCAGTGCCTGATTTACGGCAGGGCATTCGGGGCACAGGCCCAGGGCCCCCGATTTTCAGGGGCCCCCAAATGCTCTGAAGATTTTTCAATCATTGGCCAAAACAGTTTTAACTGTTAAACAAAATTAATGTGGAAAAATCTGTTTGACAAAGCTTGTTTATGATTTGTCAAAGTAACTTCATTTTTTTCCTGGTTGTTTTTTAACAATTTATGTGTAGGAATGTACAGAACTCCGTATTTGGGATCGCCATATAATTTCATTTATTTTATTACCCTCGTGGTTAATATGGACAAAGTCATGTGGTTCTGCTAGTCACTTGCATTTTTTTTTTTTTTTTTTTTTTTCAGTGAAAGCTTGTTTTTGAAAAAAAAATTATTTGATTAGTAGGATATGCTAATATTTTAAATAATTATAGCTTGGTACTGCGGTAAATTCATTATTAGTTGTTGCATACTTTATCATTCTAGATATATAGACTTCTATAGAGAAAGGTAATCAGTACCACGCAGTTTATTATAAAATTCAATTAAAATTTCATAATTATGAAATAATTATTTAAAAGCAAATTAATGATTATCAAATTTAAATTTCTTAATTGATATTTTAAAGAAATTATTCTAGTCAATAGTGGTTATCTTAATATATATAAGTACTGCTGTCAGTATTATCTATTTCTTTTACTCAATGCCTCTGTAAGCATCAGTGCAAGGGGGGCCCCATACGCATCTGTGCCCAGGGCCCCCAAATTTGTAAATCGGTCCCTGGGTCTGACGATGCCAAGTACCTGGGGGTTACCATTGACAAACGCATTACCTTTATAAAGCATATTCTTAATATCCGCGGTAAAGTTGCCGGGATTTCCAAAACCCTCGCCCCCCTTCTTCGAAGCCACTCACTCTCCATACACAACAAACTCTTAATATATAATGCTTGCATTCTCTCTGTTATCACATATGCATGTCCGATCTGGGGCTTCACTTGCAAAACCAGTATGAACAGCCTCTCTAGTACCCATTACAAACAGCTCCGTTACATCAGGAACGGGTCTAGATACCTCAAAAACTCCACAATCCTCAAGGATCTGAAAACGACTTCACTCAAACATCGCATTAAACACCTTGCGAAAAAATTCTACAATGACATTAATCACATTCCAAATGAACTCATCTATGAGCTACCTGACTACGATGCTTGCAGTCCATCCAACCGGAAAAAACCAAGGTACTCCACTATTCTTGATGAATAGTCCTTCCGAGCTATAATTCTTACCTCAATTTTTTTTTCTCTTTAATGTTTAAAAAAAAATTATTATATAATTTTTTATTAAATAATTTTATTTTGACTTTTCTTCTATTATCTTTACTTTACCTCGTCTGGCATTATTTTTGTTTTTTTGAACTATGAACTATTTTTACTTTTATACTTTAACTAGTAAATTTTCATTATTTTATAGTTATACTTAACACTATCCTATTTTTATGTAGTCAATTGGACTACGGCTAGACTTTTTTTATGGCTCTCTCAGGATTTGATATACACCTACTCAAAGCCAGGGTGTGCAGTTGCTTCGCAACTTGGAAGCCCATTGAACCTATCACAAGTTCAAGTTCAACGTCAATGCGCTATATTGATGACCCGGGTTAGAGTCCCGGCTTGGGTACTTTTTCACTATGTTGGCTATACGCCTACTAAGCAATTAAAATTTGATCATTTGTATATGTTTTTCATAAACGTAATTGTTCCCGAAGCATCTTTAAACTCCTACGCTTTTGGATGCCTGGCTGAATTTTCACATAAAAAAGATAGAACAACAGTTACTGGTGGAGAGAAAATCATTACGGCACGACCAACATTCATCTTGTCGATATTAGTTGGCTCGACATGTCGCCTTGTCAAATTTCTAACTGTTTTTATATTAGCTTTTTGTTGCAGTTCTTTTATGTATTTTCCGGAAATAATTTCCTCCTTATACGCCATTTCTCTTTCTAGTAACTGGGATCTAATATTTTTGATCAAAAGATTTTGATCAAAACTTAAAAAGAGAGGCCTTGTACTATCGTTTGGATAGTTTACTTTGTAATTTAACTTTCCGTTCCCGAGCATGCGAAACATAGAGAAATGTGTCTTGTGATTGTCAGTAACTAATCTAATTATTTTAAAACTGCAACTTTCAACCTCTGATAATACCTTGAGAGTCAACACATAGAGTTCTTTGTCAGTTAATTGTTTGGTAAAAAAGTACCCACACGGTATTCTAAAATTTGATGACAAACCATTAATTAAAAACATAACAATCTGTAGGCTAATTGGCATGAGTTTTTTTTTTTTTTTTTTTTTTTCATAATTTGTTTGAAAAAAAAAATAATAAATCAATCAGCTTTAGCATTTTACAGCACATTTTTTTTATTGCCATTTCATCAATAATCAGGGAGCAGAATCTTTCAAAATTATTTAATTTATTTGCTTCGCCAGTCAGTCTTTCCTTTATTAAAGATGTTACTCCTAGCTTTCCAGTAAATAGCACCAGATAGCGCGCTAAAGTCATCTTAAACGGCAGAGTCAACAATTTTCTGTCTCGTACACAATTATATCCTTTGGGAGAAGAGGCATTCCACAATATGCACTGACGAATGACTTCTTCATTCCATGTGGGTCTTTTAACAAAAAAAATATCAATTTCATTAAGTATAAAAGTAGCTTTCCTATTACCCACTTCTTCACTCATAATTATCAACTTCTCTAATTCAGAATGGTAGTTATTTTTCTCATAATACTTCAATTTTACTTCGACTCTTTTTAAATGCTCTTTTAAACTTTCAATTTCGGTATTTTTTTTTCCATAATTTACATTTTAAGAGCTTCACTTCATTTCTTTTTTTACCTAGAATGCTTCTAATATCATTTATACCTCCTTCATTACAATCTGGTGAGAGCAAAGGATGAAGGTTTTCATCTAATTTCGGACAATCCATATCTGTACAACTTCGTTTCCGTTTGACAGGTTTTTCTTGCTTCTCTTTGAAAGACAGATTTTCATTTCCTGCTAGATGTGGGTTGCATGTAAGATGGATACTTTTCAAATATGCTTGGCTCAGCATTTGGTAACAATCGTTTCCGTTTCGGAGTTTTTAAGAAATCATCTTCCCGAAAATGCTTACTGCAGTTAACTGACGAAGATGATTTGTCATTAGCACAGAAATTTTCCCTGGATATAAGTTTCAACCATTTATTCCTTAAGTCCAATCTTGAAGGAAATTCATGAAAAGAAATTCCAGGTAATTTTTTATCTGAATTTTTAAACACAATATGGAACACAGCAATAAACCATTTTCTACTAACAAAAAAATAAGGACTCGCAATTTCATTTACGTTATGTCTAAGAAAACACAAGAGCGAAAAGCGAAGATAATGAAATTCCCCATTAGTCATGGTGGGTAATAGTGCCACCTACGTTCCTCCGAAGCAGTGGCGTAGCCAAGGGGGGGGGGGGGGGGTCCAGGGGGTCCGGACCGCCCCCGAACGAAGAACTGGTTTACTGAATCATAGATAAAACAACATTAATTTTGATAAGACGGAATCGCAAAGTATCAATGAAAAATTCCGCTTAAGACAGGTGTTTGTCTTAGCAAGTATTTTTAAAGGTATGTCTTTCGCCGGGGCTATGAAAATTTTCCGTTTAAGACCATTAGCGCACCACGGGGGGGGGCTAAGGGGGCTGAAGCCCCCCCCCCAGACCCTGAAACTTAATAATGAAGTAACTATAAAAAATTTTCTATAAAATTATAAAAAGTTTTTTTTTTTTTTTTTTTTTTTTTTTTAGGTTTTTAGAAAATGTTTAAAACCTTTGTATCTCATTTCATCTTTATTCTCAAATCGTTTTCGACAAACGTTAAGCGTAAAGACTTATAGCGGTACTCTGATTCTCTCAGTTCTGAGTACACATCCATCATCCATATTTTTAGCCCGGTCAAGCGGATTCAAGTCCAACAAACGAGGGTGGAATTTCGTCTACATTGTACATCTGTGTAATGGACAATACGACCCATTCAAGGTCATTTCCACTATCCATTTTGCAAAACAGTGAAGTGGGGTATGGGGAAATGGCAGCCCCACACTAAAAACCTTTTATTACTCTAGTACAAATGAGATACAAACGAAAAGATTGTTGGTACAAACGGGTACAAACGAGGTATAAACGATTGGCCCTATTCATTTTGTAAAACATTGAAGTGTGTGTGTGGGGGTGGGGGGGGCTGGAGAAATAGCAGCCCCACACTAAAACCTTTTTATTACTCTAGTACAGGGCATGAAATTTCAGTTGAAATGGTACTCGCCAGACTCAAATTTTTGCTCGCCACTATTTTACATTCAACATGACAGCAACGTCGGCCCCCACACCTGCCCAGAAAATGAACTATTATTGACAAACTGAATTTAAATTGACCATTGTTAGAAGGGACGTTTGTTAAATCCAGAATATTTTACATTAAAGAAAAATATGACCAATTTCCAAAAATGTTAACTGATATAGTGTGAAGAAATTTCTGGTAACCGAAATCATAAAAGAATGTAGAAATTGAAAAATTGCTTGAGGATGCACGTGTCACTTTCAACATTTGTGACCGCATCTTTATTGCATTTTTCATTTGATGTATTTATTACTATTAGTAAAAAAGGGACTTCATATTATTGCTTTGTCTTTTCTTCATGGCAATAAATAAAAAATAAACTCAAAAGCCACGTTAATTACCGCCAACTACCACAGAACCAAGAAAAACTCTAAACCAAAAGAAACAAAGAATTTGAAAGAAAACGAATTATTTTTAACTGTGTTTTGGTGGCGAAACCTGATTCACTTCGCGAAGGAGTGAAGAGCGATCAGATTCGGCCTCCGAAGCGAAAAAAGCGGCCTTGCCGTTTGCGCGGTGCGAAAGTGCGGGGCGAATGCCGACGGAGGTAATTCGTTCCTCCATAGGAGAGAAATGGAAGTGGGTGACGCTGCATTATTTCAACTTTTAGAAGACAAATGCCGTCGCTTGATTTTAAAACACTTCCGCGTGTCGTTGAATTGAGGCACGATATTCTGAGCATATATAGTTTGATTTGAAACATAACATTTTAAAAGACGAAACTTATTCGCCAACCTTAAATATTTACTCTGCCAATGGCGAGCTGGCGTGCGGAAATTTCGCGCCCTGCTCTAGTACAAATGAGGTGCAAACGAACACATTGTTGGTACAAACGAGGTATAAACGATTGGCCCTATCCATTTTGTAAAACATTGCAGTGTGTGTGTGGGGGGGGGGGGGGCTGGAGAAATGGCAGCCCCACACTAAAATCTTTTTATTACTCTACTACAAATGAGGTGCATACGAAAAGATTGTTGGTACAAACGGGGTATAAATGATTGGAACTATCCATTTTCTAAAACATTGAAGTGGGGAGCTGCCTTTTCTCCAGCCCCCGCTACTAAAAACCTTTTATTACCCTAGTACAAATGAGGTACAAACCCAAATGATTGTTGGTACAAACGAGGTATAAACGATTGGCACTATCTATTTCGTAAAACATTGAGTTGGGGAGCTGCCTTTTCTCCAACCTCGCCCCCCCCTACTAAAAACCTTTTATTACCCTAGTACAAATGAGGTACAAACGAAATGATTGTTGGTACAAACGAGGTATAAACGTTTGTCACTATCCGTTTTGTAAAACATTGAGGCGGGGGAGGGGACTGGCCGTTTCTCCAGCCCCCCCACTAAAAACCTTTTATTACTCTAGTACAAATGAGATACAAACGGGTATAAACGATTGGTAATATTTAAAAAGAAATGCGAGTGGTGGTGGTGGGGGGGGGGGGGGGCTGGCGAAATGCACCTCTATTTTATTAGTACTTCTGGTTATACACTTTATTATTTTTTTTTTAGCATCATTCGTGTTAAAACATTTAACTCAACGTATAAAAAAATAGCTATAGCTTTAAATTTTATATTTGGAGAATTTATATCATCAAAGCTCGAGAAATTCATCTAAGATTAGAATAATTCACCAGCACTTCATCACTAGAATGGTAAGCATACATATTAATTTCTTTCTAAGGATAATTACACTAGTATATTCGTAAGCATAAAGTTTCAAATTTATTAACAGCCAAGAGAGGGCATATCCCGCGGTCTGCCCCTCCCTCCTGTGCCGAACAAGGTACTAATTTACTGAATCATGGACACAAACAAAAATAAAAAATGCTAAGACAAAATTGCAATGAATCGGTGAAGAATTCTGTTTTATACAGGTTTTTGCTTTAGCAGGTAAACTTTCAAGGTGTTTTTTTTTTGCTGAGACCATGGAATGTTTGCGATCAAGACAGTATTACGTTATAGACAAGTTTCATTTACACAAGTTAAACAGTGTGGGGTTATTTACACAAGTTTTACGTATACCGATTAACCAGTGTAAATGAAACCTGTCCATAACGGAATATTATCTTAATCGCAAACATTCCATGGTTCCATCGAACGAAACACCTTTACAGTTTACCAGCTAAGACGAAAACCTGCCTAAAGCGGAATTTCTCACGGATTTATTGCAATTCCGTCTTAGCATTTTTTACTGTTTTTGTATCCATTGTATCTAAGCCAAAGAAGACTCCATATTATAAAATTGACTTGTTTTCCTATTCACAATAGATGTAAATTGTCATGTTAACGGCTTTTAGCTCACAGGCTATCAAAGCCTGAGAGCTAATGGCCGCCGGTTCTGTATGTACGCAACGCGATAACTCTTGATAGAACTAACCGCTTTGCTTCAAATTTTGTTTATAGGTTCATTATGATAAGGCGCTTCCCTGATTAGTTTTGGGGGTTCATTAGTTAATTATAAGGGGGTACGGAAGATGATTCCCCTGTTAATATATTGTCAATTTCTTTATTTTTCGAGGGTTTATTTCAAATTCTTTGAAATAAGAGTATAATATACAATTAGTGTGAATAGCCTGTGAGATCAATGCCCTCAGTTTAACTGGGCAATTTTCTCTTTATTTATTAGCTCACAAGCGATCAAAGCCTGAAAGCTAATGTGCCCACAGGTTCTGTATGTACGTAAGTATGTATGTACGTAATGCGATAACTCTTGATAGAAATATTCGATTTGCTTCAAATTTTGGAATGTAGGTTCATTCTGATAAGGCGCTTTCCTGATTAGTTTTGGGAGTTCATTGGTTAAGTGTAAAGGGGGAGGGAACAGGGACTAATCCCTCCCCCTTAATTTATATAAATGGATTTTTCATGCAGAATTATCCGATTTGCTGCAAATTTGGTATACCTGTTTATTCTGAAATTAGATTTGGAAGTTCATTGGTTAAGTATAAAGGGTGGGGATTGGGGAGATAATCCCCCCCCTCCTTAATTTAGCTAAATGGGAATATCATGCAGAATTATTCTTTGAAATAAGAGTTTAATATATGCAATCAGTGTGAATAGCCCCATGAGGTCAATGCCATCAGTTTAACAGGGCACTTTTCTTTTCTTTTTTTTAATTAAAAAAAAGTTTTAAAAATGAATTGAATGTTCATAATATTAATTAATTAATAGAAGAATAGTTTCCCCCCTGTAAATACACAGCGGCAAAAAACCGTTGATACTGAAAAATAAATAATTAGATAACATTTTCTGTCATTCATATCAAAGTTCTATTTATAGTAACAGGCTAACTATTTTATTATAAAATTATATTCCTCTGTTTTCTTCACAAAATGTTTCATTCTGTTAATTTAAGATAAATAATATACGTTTTAGCATATGTTCAAATTCAAGCGAATATCGAATTACTGATGATAAAGCAGAGACGCACAAGAGCAGTCATCGTAATTTCATTACGTTGCTGTACTACAACGAATACCGTACTATTACATTACATAAAATATTATATTACAGAATATGTCAGCTTTATATCGTAAAATAAAGCATTTTTGTAACATTTTTCAGTAATCGTAAAGTATAAAGGAAAAAAGGAAAAAATCTGCACATATCCATAAATAATTAACAAATTTTGTATCACTGATGTATATCAGAAGTGATTATAGTAAATTTCAGCTACTGTTGCAGTGCGCAAATGCAGATGGTCACTTGATCACCGACTCGTGAGTGTCATGCAAATGCATTAGAGGTCTGCACAGACCAGAATTTCGAGGCCAGGCCCGAACGAAATCTATCTTGCCCGTTGCAAAAGTTAAAAGTTTGGCCCGGCAAGTACAAAAATCAAAGAAAACAGGCCCGGCCCGGCCAGTGACAAAATCAGTTAAATCATGGCCTATCCAGTCCGCTCAATTTGTATTAAAAAAAATTTCCGATTTTACTCAACATAGAATTAAGATTCTTTTAAAGAATATTGCATACATATTTTTGTAGAAATTTTACAATATATTTTAACTTATTATATGTTTACAAGACAGAAAAAAACAGAATAGCAACATTAATGCCCAGATAGCATGCAAGGTTCCGTAAACGGTCATTTTTTATTTTCGTTCCATTGTTCTGCAAAGGTGAGTTACCTTCACCATATAGCATGGGTGCAGGAATGTTTGCAGTACTACGTTTTAGAGATAAGCTTCAGGCAACCAATATTCTCAAATCAAACTTCACGCATCTGAGTTTCGCGCATGCGCAACCGACATTCGTAGCGTTGCTTGTTGCTGTCAAAATCAAAATGTCGCTGATGCTTTCGTTCTGATCAAGTGTAAAAGTAATTCAATATTTACAGAAAATACGGTAAGTTTGTTGCTAGTATATTGTTATTAGTTAAATCTTTTAATCTATGATAACTAAATAATATATTTCTTTTAACAAGATTTAATCCTTATTAATGAAATAATAAAATTTATCATATGCTTTAGTGTAAATTGCACATAGGGAAAAATATGATTCGAAGTTTTTTTAAAATTATTATTACATAAACTTATGTAAACATGATTTACTTATGACCTTTTATAGTATAGCGTTTCTTAATTATCACAAATTTTTAAAACGTGGTTTCAATTTCAGTAAATGCATAACAGGAGTGCTTCATATATGAACGAACTCCCATTATATATATATACTTTACTACATATAAATATTAAAGTGTATGGGCGAACGGTAAAACACGAAATCTAGAGGCAAAAATTTTTAGGGATAGTGTTTAACATGTTTTATTGTCAATTAATAATAAACCATTTAATTATGATCGAATTAAAAGCACTCACTCTAACCTTAATCATAATTTTGCTTTTAGTGATTAATTAACTTATGTCGGTATGTATATATATATATATATTGTTTCAAAATCGCCACCACCCCTGGCCGGCGTTTATGATCGATTTATAAATGAAAACATACTTTGAACTTTAACAAATTACATTCAAACAAACTCTCTTTTTAAAATCTATTAGCATTATTAAAACTCTATTAAAAGTAGCTATATTCGAAATTTGTTTCTGTAATATACTATTCCTAGAAAAATGTATTTTAATTTAAAAAAAAATGCATTCACTCCCCCCTCCCCCCCCCCCCTCCTTCTTTCTCTTTCCTCAAAAACATATATATTTTGCAACATGTATTAAACAAGATTAATGCTGTGATTATAATGTTTCATTAGTTAAATATATTTGAGAATATCTCATCCATATCAACATTTCTCTATATTACATGAACTCTCCCTTCCCCTTTCCTATAGTAATATAAAATAAAAAACTCTGCAAACACAAATAATTGCCCTAAAGTTATTTTGTCAAAAATTGCTGAATCATATGCATGTATTACATCTCAAAACATAAATAAATTTGTTTTATATTATATGTATTGATGGATTAACAAATTACTTATTAAAAATACAAAACAAATACATTCATAGCATAAATTAATTTTGATGTGTCAAATTGCCAGTTGATTGAGAATTGGCAAAATCCTTAATATTATGATTGTGAGTCTTAAATGTTTATCAATTAACTTTTTAATTATGATTATCTACCAATACTTTTAGTTAGTACTGGTAAATGAAAAAACAAAATAAAAATTATTTTAAATTAAATTTTTCTTAAAATTCACACAAAATAAAAAATTTTGATTATTTTAATTTTTTTTAAAGTAAGTTAGTAAATATGAAATGGTCTTGTCACCCCCCCCCCTCCAGAATTCTCTGTATTAGCATTGCAAAATAGCCTTATAATAATCTGTCCATCAACCTGAAGTTTTAACCTTTACCTGTATAAATTAAATCTGCTCCTTGAATAATTTTTTATACTATGTGGGATAATGCAACTTTTTTGTGAATACATTAAAAATTACTATGTTTGTTTTTATTTTAAATTAAACTGGGGTTTGTGACCCACAACAACAAACAAAAAAAATTCATAAAACGGGTTTTTTTAGAGGACAGTACAATATTTAAAATAACGGTGCACATAATGTTTCTGCAACATTTGTAATTTTAATCTACCACAATGATTTTAGTATAACAATAACAATGGTGGTACCAAAATTGTTATCACTGTTTCAAAAACAATAATTTTCAAAGAGTGGAAAGGTTAATCTAAGTTGGCTGTTTTCTGCTTTCTGGAAAGGCAAGAGTGAAATCTATTTTAGAATTTGCTTCAATTATGTGAATCTTTTGATGCTTATTGGTTGACATATTGATTCAATATTTCTTCATTCCTACTCCAAGTGGTTAGTCTTAAGTTATAATTAAAATAGCATGAAGTATGCATAATGCATAGACTTTTATTGTAATGTTAAAACCATTTATGACAGGAGATACGTGTGATATAAGATGTGTACACAGCCCTTGATTTTAACTATTATTACTACATCCGTGTGGTAATTTTTACCTTATTTAATAAAACTGCATTAAATAAGGTCAATATTATTTGGAAATATTGGTGCAGGAAAGTTTGTCATGAAGGCTTTAAAGTTTATTTCTTGGTTGTCATTATTTTATTTTGCCTTTTGTAGTTAGATGTTGAAGAATCTCGAACAGAAAAGCTGCTAAAAGAAGGAACTACAACAGAGTTCCTCAAAAAGACTTCTGTTTACAAGCAGGTTGTTGATTATTTTTTAAGGTAAGAAAAATTATTTTAACACATATATAACAAATTTAATGTTATTAAAAGTTATTTCTTAATAATTTCAGTTGATTATTTATTTATTTGATTATTTTTTAATTTAAAATTGAATTTTTATTAATTTATTCAAATTGAAAGATAATTCCGGATAACTTAATGTATGTAAGTTTAGAAACAAAGTGTGGCATAAATCAGGCATGCGATTCTTCTGCAAGTCTGCGATGTTTTGTTTTTTTCTTGGCATTTTCTGATCATTATCTTTTAAGCTAATTTTTATCAAACTCAGAAAGTCAAGGAAACGTCAAATGTTAAATACACTACAGGTTAGGAGCAATAGCACTAAAATAGTCATATGTTACTGCTATTGCTCTTTCTTTTTTCTCTCAAGTCTAAAGAAGATGCTCTTTTATGAAACCTTTAAGCACACAAATGTTAAGTTTATTACAGCTATTTGTGCTTTTCGTTACTTTTTGTTACACATTTTTTTTTTTTTTTTAATGAGTAACAATCCCAGATGGGGATCCTAGCTGCGCTACTGCTTATTGTATACCTTTTATTATACATATTTGATGTGTGTGTCTATATTTATTTATTTATCTTTTTATTTGCTAGAGAGAAAAGAAAGAATCAAGAAGAAAATAGACTTTACTCGAGCTGTTGAAGATTATATTATTTATTGTATGTAAATAAATAGAATTATTTAAACTGAATAATGTTTCATTTGTTTTAGAAAATATTGCCTGGAAATTAAGAAATACTTTTGTTTGCTTCAGAGTAAGTTATTAAAAATTATTATAAAGGAAAAACAGTAATTTAAATGAGTTAAATTAGAAAATAAAAGTAACAACATTAGATTGTGTTTGCTCTGTCGCATATAGAAAAGTATTTTTCTTGTAGACAAATTGAAAAAAAAAAAAAAAAAAAAAAAAAAACAAGGTCACATAGAAATGGAGATTTTTTTTTTTTTTTTTAATTAAAGTATTAGCTTTTAACTAGAAAGGAATTAGGGAATATTAGATGAAGAAATGCAAAGATTACAATATTAAAAGATATTATTAGTTAAAGTAATCTTTGGGTGTAGATTAAAAATTATATTTTTAATATCATATTTGTCACATTGTAATATGTAAAACTTATTTAATTAAGCTATTAAATGGGCAAGAAACTGCTATTACTTTAGCATAAAAATGTTTTGAAAAGATTATCATTGAATATATAAAAAGTTTCTTTTTGCATCATTAAGAAATTCATTTTCAGAGAAAGTTATTAAAAATTATTATAAAGGAAAAACAGTAATTTAAATGAGTTAAATTAGAAAATAAAAGTAACAACATTAGATTGTGTTTGCTCTGTCACACATAGGAAAGTATTTCTCTTGTAGACGAAATGAAAAAAAAAAAAAAAAAAAAGTATAGCTACATAGAATTTTTTTTTTTTAAATTAAAGTATTCTTAGCTGTCAACTAGAACACATATTGCAACAGTGTATAATATACAGTATATTGGAATTCTACATATTTGGTGTGTTAGCATTGTAAGTAAACACAGGTTTTTTTCCCCTCATACAATGTGTAATTAGCTGATCCTGTACCAGTGAACTGTATTCAAAAGGTAAGTAACTGAAAATATAATGAAATTTACTATGTATAAGCTTATGCGTAGAGTTGTATATATGCTCGAATCCAACCAATAATTTAAAAAAATAGACTCTCCCTCTCCTCTAATATAATTTATTTATTTTTTTTAGAATTTCCTCTTTTTCTTTTGTTACAAGGATAAACGACATTAGAAAAAAAAAATTCATCTTCCACTAATACCTAATTTTATTTATTTTTCATTTGAAATTTTGTAGCCAAAAACCCATATAAAAAGTAAAAGTAGGAAAAGAATTCATATTCTGAAAAAAATGTTATTCAAAGTCAATTTTCATCGTAATTTTATTATAAAAGATTCGTGAATGACAGCGAGTATATCCTTTTCTAAAATGGTTTGTACATTTGAATTTTTACATTGTCTTAACGTGATTTATTTATAAATATAAAATTCTGTTTAATTTCTTTAAAAGGTAGTTAAAAAAGCAACATTGAATCTGTAAGCAATGTATTTTACACACACATGTGTGTGAAAAAGAGTTATGTTCAAGTTCACCACCAATAATTTTCAAATGTCTATGTGCATTTGATGCATTGACTACGTGCTTCAATGCCTATGTGCATAAGAATGATTTTAATACAAATAAAAAAAAAAAAATTCCTAAAGAAAACTTCTTAACATAATTTAGGAACATTTTAATATGAAAATATGATCTAGTAATGTGGTGGATTGATTACAAATTTAATGTATATATATATTACACACACATATATATTTGGACAGAATCGGTACAAATAAGGGTGCTATCTCCCCCATCTCCAAGGAATTTAATGTTTCAGAATAATAATTCTTTTTTTTAGAATCAGAAATTACATAAACTCTGAAATAACTTGTCTGGTTTGAATAAAATAGAAACATTTGCATTAAATAAACAGTTTAAGCGCACAAATTATCCGTCCTATTGCAATATTCTCAAAGTGAGACGCATCATCAATGAGTACTTTGGTTAATTTTAAAAATATGAAGAAAAACTTATCAATTATTTCTAGGCTGTCCTCAACAAGATTAAAAAAATAAAAATCCCCCCCCCCTTTCGAAGAAAGTTCTGACATGGTACCCCTGAGTACAATGTACAACACTCAATAAAACTTAAAAAATAAAATATATTCAAATTTTAGCAATTACTTTAAAGGAAAAAAGCAATATATTACTTAAAATATAAAAAACAAAATACATTCAAATTTTAGCAATTACTAAAAGAGAACGATATAATTATTAAAATATGTAACTTGCTAAATGTAATATGAATTCTTAAATATAATATAGGCTAATAAAATCATTATTCTGTTTTTCTTTTTTTTTTCAGTATATAAATATTAGACTAAAATTTAATTTCCCACAGAAACAAAAGAAAAGCCCACTTAGTAAAATTAAAAAATATATTCAAATTTTAGCAATTACTTTAAAGGAAAAAAATATATATATATATTTATTAAAATATGTAGCTTGCTAAATGTAATATGACTTCTTAAATATAATATGGACTAATAAAAATTATTATTATTAATATATATATATATATTTTTTTTTTCAGCATATAAATATTAAGCTAAAATTTAGTTTCCCACACAAACAAAAGAAACACTCAGTAAAACTTAAAAAATAAAATATATTCAAATTTTAGCAATTACTTTAAAAGAAAAAAAAAACAATACATTAATTAAAATGTGTAACTTGCTAAATGTAATATGACTTCTTAAATATAATGTAGGCTAATAAATAGCATTTTCCTTTTTTTTTTCTTTTTTTTTTCAGTATATAAATAATAGGCTAAAATTTAGTTTCCCACAAAAACAAAGGCAAAATTCAATCAGTAGAACTTAAAAAATAAAATATATTAAAATTTTAGCAATTACTTAGATAAAAAGCTATGTATTAATTTTAAAAAAATAGCAAATGCATTAAAGGAAAAAAACACTATATTAATTAAAATATGTAACTTGCTGTGTAATATGACTTCTTAAATATAATAAGAGCTAATAAAAAGCATTTTTATTTCAGTATATAAATATTAGGCTGAAATTTAATTTCCCACAGAATCAAAAGAAAAATTATAAGTCAAGTTATTTTAATGAAAATCTCATGCCTGTCAATTAAGATTTCAAACCAGCAGATTAATCAAAACATTTTTCATTTCCTTTATAGATGCTTATGATAAAAGCATTATTATCTACCTTTGATTATAATTCTTGTTACAATGCATAAGATAAAATCCTGTAACTAGCCTTACGTTTCTACATTTTGGTATGCTTGTCCTAAAACACTTACAAAGTACCTCAGATTGTGTCAACTAGCAACCTTTTATAATGCTTTTTACAATGTTGGCAAACCTTTCAGACAAAGCCTTTAAAAAGCATCTAGTCATTTACATGTTGGGGTTATAAAAATGTTTTAAAAATCAAAAATTGTTATCTGGGTGATTACTCGGATTTTTCAGCCTTCAAATAAAGATTCAATCTAAGAATTAATGTAGTTTAGAATAAAAGAGAAAAAGAGGGTTAAAAAATCAAAACTTTTAAGCTGTATAAAAAAGTAGATTTTTGAAAATATTTCTTAAATTGCCTCTTTCTTAAGGTGCCTCCGCCAAGTCGAGAGAGCACAGCCGTAAGCATACTTTTCTGGAAGCAACTCAGGGCACTGACCCCCCCCCCCCCCATATCTCTGCGCTGGAGTTTCCCAAAAGTCTGGAACTTCGTTTTTCTAGAGAATGTGGCAAATAAGACCAAAATTTAAAATTACAACTTTCTGTCTTTTCTAGTTCAGACGATATAGGAACTCAAACATTCGTTTTTTTGTCACTCACTCACTCACTCATTCACGCGTCATCAAAAAGATTAGGTAGATCCTGTAGCCCTAGAAAATTGACATTTGGAAAAAAGGTAGTGTTTAGGCTACAAAGAAAGGAAAAAATTATAAAATCCGGAAAATTCGAAAGAAAAACATTCGAAAATTCAACAAATTCCATCAAAATTGAAAATTGAAAATAATACGATCTTGTAGTCTTAGAAACTTAAAATTTGGTGTGAGGGTAGTGTTTAGCATCCAGAAAAAGAAAACATCAAAAACACCAAAAAATTGAAAGCAAAATTGAAAAAATCGAAAAAATTGAAAAAAAACCCGAAAATTTGAAGACAATCCGATTTTGTTGCGCTAGAAACTTCAAATTTGGAATAAAGGTAGTATTTAGGATACAGAAAAAGAAAAAAATTAAAAAATCTAGAAAATTCGAAAAAAAATTTCAAAAATTCGAAAAATTCGAAAAAAATTGAAAAAATGAAAATAATTTGATCTTTTAGCCTTAGAAACTCAAAATTCGGCGTAAAGTTAGTGTTTGGAATTCAGAATAAGAAAAAATTAAAAACACAATGAAAATCGAAAATTAAATTAAAAAATCGAAAAAATCGAAAAACGTCGAAAATTTGAAAATATTTCGATTTTATAGCGCTAGAAACTTGAAATTTGGAATAAAGGTAGTATTTACGATACAAAAAAAAAAAGAAAAAATTAAAAAAATCCAGAAAATTCGAAAAAAAAAATTTCAAAAATTCGAAAAAAATTGAAAAAATGAAAAATATTGATCTTTTAACCTTAGAAACTTAAAATTCGGCGTAAAGGTAGTGTTTGGAATTCAGAATAAGGAAAAATTAAAAACACAATAAAAATCGAAAATAAAATTTAAAAATCGAAAAACATCGAAAATTTGAAATAATTCGATTTTGTAGTGCTAGAAACTTGAAATTTGGAATAAAAGTAGTATTTATGATACAAAAAAAGAAAAAAATTAAATAAATCCAGAAAATGTGAATTTTTTTTTTTTTTTTAAATTCGAAAAAAATTGAAAAAAGATTGATTTGTTGGAATTTTCCTGAATTTTTAATTTTGTATCTGGAGGCACGGCAGTGCTCCGCCAAGTCGAGAGAGCACAGCCCTAAGCATCCTTTTCTGGATGCAACTCAGGGCACTTTTGACCTCCCCATATCTTTGAGCTGGTGTATTCCAAAAACCTGAAACTTTGTTTATATAGAGTATGTGGCAAATAAGACCAAAATTTAAAATTTCACATTTCTGTCTTTTCTAGTGCAAACAATATATGAACTGAAAGTTTCGATTTTTTGTCTCTTACTCACTCACTCGACATCAAAAAGATTAGGTGGATCCCATAGGCCCAGAAACTTGAAATTTGGAATAAAGGTAGTGTTTAGGATACAGAGAAATAAAAAATTATAAAATCCTGTAAATTTGAAAAAAAAAGCATTCGAAAATTTAATAAATTCCAACAAAATTGAAAATTGAAAATAATACGATCTTGTAGTCTTAGAAACTTAAAATTTGGTGTAAAAGTAGTGTTTAGAATTCAGAAAATAAAAAAAAAAAACATCAAAAACACAATAAAAGTCGAAAATAAAATCAAAAAATCGAAAAAAATCAAAAAATTGAAAATATACCGATTTTGTTGCGCTAGAAACTTGGAATTTGGAATGAAGGTAGTGTTTAGGATACAAAATAAGGGAAAATTAAAAAATCCGGAAAATTCGAAAATTCGAAAAAGTCGAAAAAATTGCAAAATTGCAAATAATTTGATCTTTTAGCCTTAGAAACTTAAAATTCGGCGTAAAGATAGTGTTTAGGATTCGGAATAAGATAAAATGAAAAATACAACAAAATTCGAAAATAAAATCGAAAAAATTGAAAAATAAGGAAAATTTGAAAATAATTCGATTTTATAGCGCTAGAAACTTGAAATTTGGAATAAAGGTAATATTTAGGATGCTACTTAAGGAAAAATTTAAAAAGACGGAAAATTCGAAAAAAAAAAATCCGCAAAATTCGAAAAAAAAAAATGAGAAATTGAAAATAATTCGGTCTCGTAGTCTTCGAAACAGAAAATTTGTGTAAAGGGATTCAGAAAAAGAAAAAAAAATTAAAAACACAACAAAAAGCGAAAATAAAATAAAAAAGTCGAAAAAATCGAAAAAAAAAACGAAAATTTGAAAAAAAAAAAATTTGATTTTTTAAAGCTAAAATCTGGAAATTTGGAATAAAGGTAGTATTTAGGATAGAAAAAAAAAAAGGGAAAAATTAAAAAAATCTGGAAAATTCGAAAAATTAAAAAAATTTGATCTTGTAGCTTTAAAAACTAAAAATTCAGCGTAAAGGTAGTGTTATACAGAAAAATTAAAAATTAAAACACAATAAATTCGAAAATAAAATAAAATAAATCGAAAAAGATCGAAAATTTGAAAAATATTCGATTTTGTAGCGCTAGAAACTTGAAATATGGAATAAAGAATACAAAAAAAGAAAAAATTAAAAAATCTGGAAAATTCGAAAAAAAAAATCGAAAAATTGAAAAAGTTCGATCTTGTAGCTTTAGAAACTGAAAATTCAGCGTAAAGGTACTATAGTCATTTATGATACAGAAAAAGGAAAAATTAAAACACAATAAATTCGAAAATAAAATACAAAAATCAAAAAAATCGAAAATTTGAAAATAATTCGATTTTTTAGAGCTAGAAACTTGAAAATTGTAATAAAAGTAGTATTTAGGATACAAAGTAAGGAAAAATGAAAAAATCCGGAAAATTCGAAAAAAAAATCGAAAAAAAATAATAAATTGAAAATAATTCGATCTTGCAGTCGTAGAGACTTAAAATGTAGTGTAAAGGTAGTATTTACGATTCAAAAAAGAAACTTAAAAAATTGTAAAATTCGAAAATAAAATCGAAATATCGAAATATCTGTAAAAAATCGAAAATTCGAAAACAATTCGATTTTGTAGTACTAGAAACATGAGTTTTAAGATAATTGTCCTATTAGCTAGTACACCGCCCGTAATTGTTATGTTTTTTCCCCCGGATTATGCTGTTTTTTCTTTTTGTTTACGAATTTCGGTATAGAAAAGTTCCGCTATAGACCGGCTGCGTTATGGGCGGTTTCTTTATAGATATGTTTGTTTTCTTTCACAGGTTATACTCTATTTAATTTGCATATGAAATATGAATTGTTAAATGATGTTATCACCAAAAAAATTTTCACAGCTCCCTCTCTCCTCCCGACATTACTGGCTGGTTATGGCTTGATAGTCCTTTCTAAATAAAATCATGGTGACTCTAAGATAACCTTGATTTATCTTTAAATTGAACCTAAATAATCCTAAGAAGACGGATCAAATAATTACTATATTGGCATTACAATCAGGAAACTTAGAAGTAAAATCGAAAAATCAATAAATTTATAAAAAGTCTTGAGGTTTAAAAAGGTTTGAAAATATTTCGATTTTGTAGTCCTACCAGCTTGACATTTGGCAGAAAGGTAGGGTTTAGTATACAAAGTAAGGAAAAATTTAAATATCCGGAAAAAAAAAGACAAAAAAAAAACGAAAAAAAAAAAAAACTTCGAAAAATCGAATAGAGTTTGATTTATTGAAAATTTCCGGAAATTTTAATTTTAGCTTTCTTTTTATCCTAAACAGTACTTTTGTGGTAAATATCAAATATCTAGGCTGCGAGTAATATCTCAGATGGATAGCACCTTTCCTGGAAGCAATTGAGAGTACTTTTGACTCCCCCCTCCCATAACTTAGTGCTTGCTTAGTTACCTGAAATTTCTTTAAGGTAACTTCTTCTCGAAAATCAGTGGATGATCTCCAAAAAGAGCCCAAAATCAAGAAAAGGAGGTTTACTTACAAAAAGAAGTGAAATCTCATCAAAAAGTCCCCTGTAAAAAATGCAGCCAAGTCTCGTAACTCATTTACCGTAAAAAGTACTGAGATCGTATAAAGCCAAGTTTAACTATCTTATTAACTCTGAAATTTTCATTCACAAATCACTCCTAGTCTCTACATCTTTAGTTAATTATTATTTTGTGACTTGGCAATTACGTAGCACGAGAATGTGATGTATATAGTTAGTCTTAATCAAATAATACTATAACATATTAAGGTGTAATAACTTCCCTGTCCTTATAAAATTTGCTTTAGTTAAATTATCCCATCCCATCCCATGACATAGTAAGGTGTAATAACTTCCCTGTGCTGCGTAATTGCCAAGTCACAAAATAATAATTAACTAAAGATGTAGAGACTAGGAGTGATTTGTGAATGAAAATTTCAGAGTTAATAAGATAGTTAAACTTGTCTTTATACGATCTCAGTACTTTTTACGGTAAATGAGTTACGAGACTTGGCTGCATTTTTTACAGGGGACTTTTTGATGAGATAAATTTTAATGTAACTAGATTAAACGCAAAACTTCTTCAATAGAAACTTCGATGGGACCAACTGTTGCCAACATTTACGGGAAAAGACGAGTTTACACGAATGCAAAACCAGCACATGAATCAGAGTTTGGCGACCCTTATCTTTGTTCATTTTCGGAATTTTATATCGAGCAATATTATCATTTACTTTAAATCTACTCGTTGGAATTTTTTAAAAAAGTAACTTTATTCTTCGACTAGATATTTGTGAATCCTTATTCAAAATTAAATTGCCACTTTCAAAATAACTGCATCTGAATGTGAATTGTCTTCTGCTGTAAAACATGCTGATGATGTCATTTTTCAGCTTTATGAAACGTTACATTACTCAGTAAGCAAGGAAGAGGAGTCTGGTGTTCAAAAGTTTTCTGACCTGTTCAAGAGAGCACAGTCCTTTGCTAAAGAAAACTCTGACACAATTCTCTTTAGTCACACATATTCTTTGTCAAGTTGACCATCAGATACATATTCAATGTCAAACCTGAAGAATATTTCAGGAGATCAATTTTCTTCCTCCTTTTGATACTTTTATTTCTGATATCGTTTTTCGTTAATCGTTAAAGAAAAGAACAGAGGGATATTGAAATATTTTGATGTTCTTCTAAGTTTGTACAAAATAATGGTGGTTCTTGTTATTAAACTTTTCAACCTGAGCTATTTTTATAAACTGTTAATGGAATATTACGTTGTTGTACATTATTTTGAAGGGCAGATTTTTACCTACTTATTTAGTATTATAGTTTTGTTTTTTGCTATTGTACAGGGATATTTAAGGAAGTTATAGAGCTTTGCGAAGTTTCGTAATTCTCGATTTTTTTACTAAATCAAAATGGTACGAAAAAGGAAACGCTACAGCGTTGAATTCAGAAGAGCGGGGGTGGGGCATTCCCCCCGGAGCATCGAAATGACCTCTCGGAAGATTTGAGATTTTATGCTTATTAATGGTCTAGGAGTGCAATCTCTCCCCTTCCCTGAACTCCACAATGTACCTATTCTGGAGAAAAATGATACCCTCCACAGAAGTCCCTCCTGGAGAAAAATGTCAGAATTCAGCATTACATTTGACCGAAGTACGACTTGTAACTCACAATTTAACTGTTTTCAGAAATTTCATGATGGCAATGAGAGTTTTGAATATGAAAGGCATTCGATTATTAACAATGAGAAATTGAAAGCAAGGTTGAAGCTAATCCACGTACCAAAGTCTGAAAGATTGCTGCTGAACTTGGAGTACGTTCTAAAAGTGTTTCCAACCGCTGAAAATAAATTGGTTGAAAAGTAAAATAGCAGAAACCACCATTATTTTTTTACACAATCTAATACTTCACAAGATGTGCTAATCCATCATAATTATTTTTTTTTACAAAAATTTAACATCGTTTAAGTCAACCAGGTATCGGAAACAACTTTTGAGATCGAATTTTTACTTTAGTATCAAAAGCGGTAAAACTTGAAAAAGAATTATGGCTGTTTCAGACAATTGTAACAAAATTATTTTTCCCAGCATCAACTATATTTGTTGCGTGTGTTTGTTACATTACTAGTTTCTGTAGCTGAAATTACAAGATTTTTTTCTTAAAAATTAAAACCTTATCTTAGAAACTCCCACGGTGAATCAACGGCATTGGCAATTATGTCAACTCATTATTCAGTATACCTATTACAGCACAAGTTCTTAATTCAATGACAAGGAATTAAACATGAAAATTGAAAAAACAATTTCAACCAAATGCTGTTATAAACTTAGCCATTTGATCATAACTTTAACGTAATCAAATGTTTATATTATATGACACTTGATTTAAATGTATTCTCTTCAGTGCATGCATTCTCTTCATACATTCTCTCAGTTTTTTATATCATAGTGTTTGTAAAATCTTTTTATTTGGTAAATATTAATGTAACTTCATTGTATTATTAGCTACAATCATAGAGATTGATCTTACTTTATTTTACACATGCTATTTTTTTTTAATTAAGAAATTGATAAGGAAATACCCAAATTCTTATAGTTACTCGAAATACTTCTATTGCATATACACACACACACAGTCAATCCTGTCACACTATACTTCAATAACACGCATTGTTCGTTTCGTCGGGATCCCGAAACTTTTTCGTTTCAGATAGCATTCCGTTATAGAAAGTTTCCGCTTTCACAGGCGTTACTGTATTTATAAGTAGGGTAAAACCTTAGAAGACGAAATCGGAATCACAGAAGAACGGTGAAAAATCCCGTTTCAGGCAGGTTTTCAGCAGATTTAATTGTATGGTTATAAATATCAGGACCATGTTATGCTTCCGTTTAAGAGAGGAATCTACTATAGACAGCTTTTACTATACATATTACATACATAAGTTATCTTTTTATATATACAACAAATCATGTGGATACGAAACCTGCCTATAACGGAATGCTAACTTAAACGCAAATATTCCTTCGTCAAATAGAAAAGAATGCCATACACCTCTTAAGACGAAAAACTGTCTAACACGGAATTTTTTACCACTCATTGCGATATTATCTTGGCAAGTCTTACTATATATATAAGCTGAAGAAAAATTCTGGACCCCTCCCGAAAGGAAATCCTGGCTACGCCACTGCTCCGAAGAGAATATCTGATTCCTCTTGAACAAAGGGAAAATGGCTTTTTGTTACGGCCGTATAAGGGGAAGAAGAAAGATCGACGACTCACTCTGCGGAGTCGAGTCTGAAGATCTGAACCGACTCCCTTGCTTGATGATTCGACTCTCGATTCACCTGAAGAAGTAGGGTTGGTTGGTTGGAAAGTAATTCAAAATAATATTTATCATGGAATATCATGCAATATTTATCGCAACTAATAAAAACTAGCAAAAATCTACTTCTTTATCAGCAACAACTTTTCTCACATTTAACATAAATAAGTTCTATACAGATCATGTCTTTTTACAACAGTGATTCGCAAATAAAGCTCCATAGGAAGGACTCTCGTGACATTCCATAAATAGAACTAAAATGTGTCCTGAAACAGAAAAAGAAAGAAAGGAAAAAATCCTGTGATCATCATTGCGGATTTTTCTTTCCCACATTCGATAAAATTTCAAACCTTCTCAGTGCAGCAATAAAAATTCGAATAATATATTTTATTTTCTAATAAATGTGATAAATATTTCATTTTCGTCGATTGTTTTCTTTGTAATCACTTTGTTGTGATTATCGTGACCTAAAAATTAGGTTTAAACATCAATTGGTGGCTGTATTTTATTTATTTTTTTTAACTTTATTTTTAGATGCATTACTTTTAAGGGAAAATGAAAAACGCTGTTTGAGCTGCTAAATAAAAAAATCTGCATTTATGAATGAATATAATTTAGTGAATACATAAAAATGCAGGATAAAATAAACTGTAAATGATTAAAATAAAAATTTTAAAAAAGGGTTGCCACTCGCCCCCGGGGGAGTTTACAATGAAACGAAATAATTCGTATCTACTGTTTATATTTTGAAATTCACCCACTTTCTAAATTTCATCTCTAAAACCTTCATAAATGCGGAGATACGTTTTTATGCCCCTCCCCCTCCTCTTTTCCTGGTGGGCGAATCATCCGAATTTTACGTTTATATTCTGACACTTAGCATGCAGCAAAATTTCATCTCGAAAGCCATGATTTATTAATTTTGGACCGCCCCCCCCTACCCTCACATCCGGGGAGGAGGTAGTTGAAGATCGAAAAAATTCTTTGCATCATATGTTTACATTATGTGATTTTTCCTCTTTCAAAATTTAATCTCTAACACCGTGATAGATTCTCATTTTACGATAGAAAAGGGACCGAGTTTGAAAAATATCATCCTTATTTTATGTTTATATTCTAAAAACTGAGCATCTTGAAAATTTTTATGGCGAAAGTGGCGAGAGATCCCTAGATGCGTTTTTGCCCTCTCCCCCCTAAACACACCCTGCAAGGGGGCCTAACCCCCACCCCCCCTCCAAAAAAAAATCTTTCATATCTGATTTTTATGTTTTATGATTCGTCTCCTTTCAAAATTTCATTTCTAAAAACATCATAGATCTTGAGATACGTTTTTTACTCCCCTCCCCCCCCCCTACCCCTCCTAACCGCTCTGAATGAGGAAAAGAACGGGAAAGCAGAATTCTGAAAATAACCCCTGAATCTAGTTTCAAATATTAAAAATTAAAAAAAAAGATTGATTAAATTTTTAGGAAATTATGTATAATTTGTTTAATTTATCTACGAATATTTATATTTATGAAAATGAATTAAAATAACTATATATACGCAAATCAAATAAAGACTATGCAATTTTAAATAAAACACATGGATTATAAAATAAACTCGGTAACAAAACATATTTACATTAGTAAATATTACATTATTAAAGTAAAATTTAATTTCACTTTCTTCTATTTTTTTTCTAAATTAGATGAAACAAAAGAACTTGAAAACATTCCACTATTC
Source organism: Maratus michaelseni (assembly GCA_963931845.1). NCBI lineage: Eukaryota > Metazoa > Arthropoda > Arachnida > Araneae > Salticidae > Maratus > Maratus michaelseni. The sequence continues at coordinate 133,753,261 of OZ007600.1, forward strand.
AATCCTACTTCCTTTTTTTAGAAAAATCCACACATAACAACTGCTTGATCGCCTATCCGGTGTCTAGCATATGGCAAATTCAATTAATTATTCACCAAACACCTCGCACTTTTGTCCCGCCTCTTCTATTACTATTCATACAATCATTCTCCTAATATAATCCCCGATACTGAGTCGAGGAGTCAAAATATCAAAGAGTCGAAATACAAGTCTGTGTTCAACCGCGACCTACGTTATACACGGCCGGTGCATGACGTTAAAATCATCACATAGAGTGGATCATTTTTACACGGTATTTGGTGCAAAGCGCCGCGCCCACCGTTTTGCACTAGAGCTCTTACATCTTATTTTGCACCAAATACCGTGTAAAAAAGATCCACTCCGAGGCTAACGAAAAAGAAAGGCTAGCGCGGTGCTTTACGCGTATCTTTTTTTACAGACCGCGGGAGTCACGTGATGCTCGAATGCACCAATGCAAATGTACGAAAAGAGCATTACGTCACTCTAGCAGTCTGTAAAAAAAGGTAAGTGGAATGTAACCGCGGTAGCCTGTCTTTTTCGTTAGCCTCGGATCCACTCCATGTGACGTCTAAAACGTCATGCACCGCCGTGTATAACGTAGGTCGCGGTTCAACTCTCGACTTCCGATTCTCCAAGTTAAATACTGCGTTGAACTGGTTTCGACAACCTTTCGATTCCGAATCCCACTCTGAGGGGTGCAACTCAAACGTGAAAGGTTCCATTCTCCCATTGGTTGACAAAAAAACCTGATGTCACTTGATTTTTATATTTTTGTACAAGTTTGCTTAAAGCACAATGTGTCTGTGAACAATATAGCGCGGTGGTTAAAGCACCGGATTTGTAAACTGAAGGCTTTAAGTTTTGTCCTCTCTGATTTAAAAAAAAAAAAATCCTTTTTTAGAGTTTTGTTTTGATCTTTACGGAATTAATTAATAGAGATTATTTACTAGACTTAAAGATCAGTATAATTTTTTTATTATTATTATGTAAATATATAATAAATCTTAATTAATATTATATTTAAATATATATAGTTAATGTTAGTAATTAGTATTATACTTAAATATATATAATTAATAATATTTAATAGTTTATTTAAATGTGTGCGTGTGGGTATATACATATATAATTAATATTTATTATTATTACTTAAATATATAATTAATATTTATTATTATTACTTAAATATACAGTGAATTCTGTCTAAGGCGGACTCTGTGTAAGCCGGAATTTCGTCTAACGCGGAAAATTTTTCAAGTCCCGGCAAACACATAGGGAATAACATTAATTCATGCTCCATAAGCCGGAATTTGCCTAACGCGGAAACGGAAGGGTTTTTAAAGTCCCATCGAAATCAAAATTTTGAATAAGACGGAAAAAAGGTTAAAAAATGAAAGGCATTTGGTTTATGAAACTTCAAAACTGATATACATACATCAAATGCTCAACATTCGTAATAGATTAATAAAGTTGATTCATCAGAACGGAAAATGTTTAAATATTTAAGGAATAATTTTTTATTCCATTATTTCTCATATATAAGCAAAATGTTTTTCCTCTTAAAAAAAAGAAAGAAAAAGCATCATACCAAGTACATTTTTTACATTTATCACAATTAATTATTCAAAAAAAGAAATTGATAAAATAAAATCCCTATACATTAACATTTCTCTCTTTTTCATTGTATTAACGAAAGAATATCACTTTTTTTTGCTTGCTTCGGATTTTGAGTTCTGATCATTGTTCAATCAGTCATTTGGTCGCCATAACTCTTTGTCTAATGTGAGAGGGAGAGGGCGGGGAGGGGGAAGCTACAATCATTTACATTCTGTATGAGGTGTGGTTTCAGAGGGGGGAGGGGATGGAAGATGAATTCGAAGTGACGTATGTTTTATTTCAATAAATCACATGGTCAGAAAACGAGGTCGTTGCACGTGTTATTTGTTCTTCTCATTTTATATTGTCTACTGATATTACTAAGTGATAGTAAAAAATGGCTTCAAAATCTAAACTCAATACGCTATCTCTGCGGGATAAAATAGAAGTTATTAAATTAAAAGAAAAAAATTATTCTGTAAAAGATCTTTGTATTAAATTTAAATGCGGTAAAACACAAATTTATGATGCTATAAAAAGAAGAACAGAGTTGGAAAAGGAATTGGAAAGCAAATCATCCAACAGAAAGCGAAAAGGTGCTGTGAAAAATGAAGACATTGATGTATTAACACTTGAATGGTTTTCTAACGCTAGAGCTAAAAATTTGCCCATACCTGGAACACTGTTGCGTGAAAAGGCTAAAGAGATAGCCGAAAAATTAGGTAAAGCGGATTTCAAGGCTTCTACTGGATGGTTAATGAGTTTCCTTAATCGACACAATATTGCCATGAAGCAAGTTTGCGGAGAGTCGAAAGACGTCCCAGACCAAGAAATTCAGGAATGGAAAATAAATTTTCCTCTACTGATTGAAGGATATCAAGCTAAGGATATATACAATTGCGACGAAACGGGACTATTTTATCGTGCGTTGCCCACTAAGTCCCTTGCAAAAAGAGGAAGTGAATGTCACGGTGGTAAAAACTCCAAGGAGCGTGTCACTGTTTTGCTTTGCGCGAATATGGAGGGCAGTTTAGAAAAGCCCTTAGTGATAGGAAAATCGCAAAAGCCGCGATGTTTTAAGAATGTGAACATTGATAAACTGCCTGTGATTTGGAGATCTCAAAAAAAATCTTGGATGTCGACTGCCATAATGGAGGGATGGCTGACTGAATTCAATAACCGTATGATCAAAGAAAATCGAAAAATTTTGTTATTTCTCGACAATGCACCTTGTCACGCCAATTTCGAACTATCGAATATAAAATTACAATTTCTTCCCGCAAATACTACTGCAGTAACACAACCTATGGATCAAGGAGTTATAAAAATGATGAAAACCAATTACAAAAAATATCTCTTGCGGTCCATTATTGCGTCTTTAGATAATTGCTCTTCTGCCACCGAAATGGCAAAAAATATAAGTGTTTTAGATGCTGTCAAATGGATTGCCAAATCCTGTTCAGAAATGTCGCCTGAAAAAATTGTTCATTGTTTTAGAAAAGCTGGTTTTGTTTCAGAAAATGGCTATGAATCAGTTGACCAGTTGGAAGAAAATGAGTTACAAAATCTAATAGATGACTTAAAATGTGTTCACAGCAATGAAAAAATAAATGAAGAAGAATACGTATCAGCTGACAATATAGTGTGTACTACTGAAGCTAACACTTCTGTGGACATTTTGATTCAGCGGTATCAAGATTTGGAAAGTGCTAGTGAAAATGAAGATGAGCACGATTATGAAAACCATAAAGACAATGGAGGAATCCAAACGTATCAAGACGCCTTGAGAAGCATTAGGTATCTCCAAAATTTTTTTCTTGCTCAAAAAAATGAAGAATTGATACCCATAATAACGGACTTGCAATGTGCTACTGAAAAATGCTTGGTAAAAAGAAAGACAAAACAAGCATCGATAAAAGATTATTTTTCGACTGTTTAAAAACTACTATGCCACTATGTGAAGTATGAAGTAGTTGTTAAGGTAAATGATTTTCATTAACTTTTAAAATGGAAGAAATTTATCATTGATACTACTATTTATTTTATTATTCATATAATGTTTTTGAGATTAATAATAAATTTAATAAGACGTATAATTTCATTTAAAAAACTGTACTGAAGATTACGAACGTAAAAATAGGACTTGCGCATATATATTTTATTTATTTATTTTGGCTGTTTTGCATAAGGCGGAATATTGTCTACGGCGGAAAATTTTCTCGGTCCCGTTTGATTCCGCCTTAGACAGAGTTTACTGTATAATTAATATTAATAAATATTATTATTTAAATGCATATAATTAATATTTTCACTCAGTGGTTTGTAATACATTCTCTTCCATTTTCAGCAAATAATTAATAAGACATTTAAGAAAATAGGCCAATATATCTTAAAGAAAAACTTGGTATTTTTTTTAATGTAACTCAAACAATGAATTTTAGTTTTGGATGATACACTTTGTAGAAGTCCAAACATTACATGTACGTATGTTTAGGATTAAACTAAACTTTTTTTATAAATATTATCTGTTATTAAAAATACATAATAGAAACGTATGCTTCTTGGTTCTTATTAGAATCCAGAAGTATTGACTTTTTTTTTTTTGTTGTTTCATTTATTGTATATGCCTACATCAATAATATAATAAAATATCATTGTGATCTCAATAAATTTTTGAAAACTGGAGTAGCAAATAATATCTAAATCATATAAAATCTTCGACTATGTTAGAAACACAGACTTACATATATAAAAATTATGCAGACATGTATGCATGTATATATTCATATAATTATATATTACATATATTTATATACATATATATAAATATATGTAAATATAAATATAAATATACATACGTATATAAATATATATATATTCGTATAATTATATACATATATATATTCATACGTATATCATATATGCATATGTGTATTGTATATGTTTTCACTTTTACGAGAAAAAATTATGTCAGATTTATTGGATTGCAGTGTAAGAGTAAGGAAATGTTAAAACTACAGCAATAATACACCAATATTATACTGATTATAAAAAAACATTAATTGATTAATCTTTGTATATTACTATACTGTCATACTGGAAAGAAACAACAAAAGTTTGATCTAGGGGCCCTGTATAAAATCTATATTTTCTTAATAAAAATTTTAATTGATATTTAATAAGTAAAAATGTATTAAACAAAATATAATTTATTTTTAGGTGCCACTTTATAAACTAATCGAATACAATAACATCTCTCTTTAATTTTTCTTCTTTTTCAATTAATTTTATTATTATTATTATAATTTACCATGTCATGATTTCATGACCAAGAATAAAAATATCACTATGGAAAATATTATTTTTATAAATATTTAATTTAAATTATTTACAAAAATTATAATATAAGAAATGCAAAGAAATATGTATTAAATTTTACAAATTAATATTATACAATTTGTTAAAACAATTCTCGTACATAATTAATTAGTATTTCTAATAATCAAATATCAATTAATTAAAAAGATCCCATTAAATACATTTTAATTTACATAAAATGTATTTAATGGAAATTAAATATATTTTATGTATACATTAAATGTACTTAGTTATTTGTATAATAAATTTATATTATCCCAAAATTTATTTTGTAAAAGACAGTTTAATTTACAAGTTAATTTACACAGTTTAATTTTTTAGTACGAAGTATTAAGGCATAATTGTGTTTTATTATCCTGCCCACAGAGGGCAGCAGCACAAAACGATGTTATGTTAGCTACAATGCATGCCGGTTTTTTGTCAACCAATGGGAGAATGGAACCTTTCACGTTTGAGTCGCACCCACTCTGAGTTGAAAGTTCGACTCTTTAGAGTAGAGATAGCTAGCTTTCTAGCAGTGAGTCGACAGTTTGACTCACTTAGAAGGAGTTGAGTTTCATAGTCGACTCTTCGGCCATCTCTAACCTGTATATTTACATAAATATGTAACTGAAGATCGTTTAGCACACTGGCGACCGGCAACCCCAATTCCCGTTTTTATTACTATTAGGTACAAGCAAAAGCATTCAATTAATTTTCTTAATTAAATACATTTTTGGGTTTTAAAGTATGTCTTTTCTATTTGAAAGAAAAAAGAAACTGGGGCTTACTTATAATAGAAAGAGAAGAAATTTTAAAATAAAATCTCGTATAAGATTAACAAGAAATGCCAATTTGTTAGGTATTGCTCAAAAATTGTGAAAAAAAAATATATATATTTTTTTTTAAAGTGATAAAATGTATGCATAAAAAGTTTTAGAAAACGCTATTAATATACAGAAAAATGCAGGTTTCATTACTTGCACTTATTATTAGAAGAACGAAGTTGTCACATCAGAAAGAGGAGTATTTCTAAATGTTTTTGTTGTTCTGTCAATTTCATGTTCGCACGGTCGTATTCATGAAAAAGTCTGCTGTTGCAATGTGGACACAGACCTGTAAATTAGAATAAATTAGTACAGCATCCTCTTTAATAAAAAAGCTATGTGTTGCTGACGACTGGGTGTTTGCTAATCGTTGCAACAGATTAATCCTCTTTAATAAAAAGCTATGTGTTGCTGACGACTGGGTGTTTGCTAATCGTTGCCACAGATTAATCCTCTTTAATAAAAAGCTATGTGTTGCTGATGACTGGGTGTTTGCTAATCGTTGCCACAGATTAATCTCGAAAATTGAAACATTTGAAGTTACTGAAAAAAAATAATAGCTCGAAAAGTATTTGTCTCAAAATTATTAGACAAACTGCGTTAGAAAGGTGAAAATTTGTATTTTTCTTGATATAAATTTCAAATCTAATGATTATGCCGTTTTTCAAATATTGAATTTCAAAAATTACCAAATTTCACAATGGAGTACTATAGCGAAACCTTCACGCTTAAAAAGATAATGATATACTGGCTATAGCACGAGACAAGTTATAGTAGCCTTATTCTGTTAAAATATACAACTGAATTATGTCACGAGTGCATGATTTTTATTCAATTCTCGAAATATACTAGATGCGCCCTTTCTTTTTATTATATATATTTTTTAAATGTAAAAAATCTGTTAGAATTTTAAATAAAAAAATAGTTTTTAGCGACGTTCTGTAACCCGGGAAGCCCAGGTTCGATTCCCTAGTAAATATTTAACTGAAGATCATTTTGGCACACTGGCAGCTGCAATTCTCGTTATTATTTAGCCAAATATCATTCATTAAGGGCGTGACTTCTACCATATATATATATATATATATATATATATATATATATATATATATATCATGTTGTCCTTATTTGTATTTATTATTATTATTATACGATATTTTATATTTAAATCCACACACCGGAAGATATTTAGAAGATGCATAAACTTGAGAAACCTAGCTAGGATACAAGTTACAAATTTATGACAGACTTACGGAAGGAAAGGAGATTCTGTTGTTTTGAGATTTCATAAAGAATTACCGGTCGCTAAGCTGTTAAGGGTGGATTCGTTACAAAAATTTAAAACAAGTGGGTAGGTGTGATCGAAGATCGCTCAAAGGGTTTCGTTCAATATTCCTTTCAAAACACTTTATCCTTTCTTAAATAAATTTCATTTAGAAAAAAAAAAAAAAAAAAAAAAAAATTCCCCGCTATTATATTTTGTCATAATAATATCTGTTATGCGGACTAAAAACGATATTTAAAAAAAATCAATTTAAAAATTAAACGTGTTGTACACATTCAAAATGTTAAAATATGCGAATATTTCCATAATCGGATTTTTATCATGATTCAATATGTTTCTCAAACTCATATATTTACTATTCTCTATTACTCATATTGATACGCGTTTTGTATTATTCTCAAACATTTGAAAAATTCGTTAAACTTCCAATATGACGTCCGATTTTCTTTTTAATTCTCTAATGACGTGATATTAATCTGCTTTCTGCACATACACATACTCATACTCCCTGTATTATTGAGAAATCTTTGAAAATTTCGTTTTATTACCACTAATGACGTCAATCATTTTTACTTCATATTAATATTTTTTTCAATTGGTGAAACTTTTTATTTGATTTTCATTTTTCACGTGGAAATCGTCTGATGGAAAATTAATTATTGTAGAAAGAATATCATCGTGGATTTTTAATTTTTGGAATCTGCTACAACGAAAAATGTTTAAAATTAATAGGAAAAGGCGGTTAGAATTTTGGTTTTTTATCTCTATTTATTAAAATAATACGAATTTTTCAAATTTTAATATTTTGAGCTCTTCATAGCCGGTATTTAGCTATAATAACAAAGTTTCAACTCTGTAAGTTACATAGTTTCTGAGAATAGCTCTGTGACAGATAGACAACGGAGCGGGAGGAAAGGGTTTCGTGAGATGAACGAAACCCTAAAAAAAAGTAATAATCCTCCTTAACGACGCGAAACTTTCTGACACAGTCACGGCATCATATTTAAAAATAAAAGCATGGCACTTGCAGACATGTCTATTGAAGTGATTTGGAATTGAACAGTATTTTGATAAATACTGTTGTAAGCGATTGTTGACGGCTGTCTTTAACTTGATATTCAGTATACAGTTAACCTTATTATTATCATTATTTTGTTATAACAAAATTTTATTTAACAAACACAGACAAATACAAATCTACAATACAAATGTTTTTCCATAAATTAGTAAAATATTAGACTGTCTGTCTGGCCGTTTTTCGTTCTGGACGTGTTCTAACTCTTGTAAATATACTCGGATATCTATGTAATTTTGACATGTTATTGAGGAATGCTGTAGAAAGTTGGTATTGAAAATGAAGTGTGTAGCATTTTTAGTTCGTTTACAGGGACACACAAAATGTTTCTGTTACATTATGGTCAATGGAAAAAATTGTTTGCTGTGCATATTTAATGATGTTATGATATTTCAAACATAATTAAATTAAAAAGGCTCATAAGGGTGTACTGCAAGGCATTTTTTTTAAATAGATTATCGCGTGTGTAGCATTAATCGTTAATTTACAGAGACGCATAAAAGAATTCAGTTACCGAACTCACTATGATCGATAATTGCTGGAAGTGTAGTTTCGGCTTTATTATGCATTTTAAAATTTATATAATTATCAATGTATTACGCGGTGCTTATAAATTCTATAGATTATATGCAGGGCAGCACGAATTGATTCGAACTCCTCATTACCGTACAGTATTTTTGTTGAATGAATATTAACTAAGTTACGTGTTTTTAAAATTTCTTCTTCTGGTATTTCATTGTACAAAAACAATGAAAATTCTTAATATTATTCTGTTAGTGTGGGAAAGTGTTTCATAATATATTCCTGATGCATGATTATCCTTCTTTTTCATTTCTAAGACCACTTTCCGCTTCATTAATTCGTATTTGTATCCTCCGTTACCGTTCCTATGAACTTTTGTCTTATTACCACCTTACCATGAAAATGAAAGATATTAGCAATTATTTCGAAATTCGGCATTTTAATAGAAGGGAATTTTATGTGCCAGGTATAAATGTAGAAATATTTACGTAACTTTATGCAGTTACAATTTTATGTAGTAAAATTTTAAAATTCTCAGGTCAGAAACTTTATACGAAATGCATTGTTAAATATAAATTATGAATACCATTATTTAAATAAATAAATAAAAAAAAAAAAAAAAAAAAAAAAAAAACTGTATGGCCACTGAAAAGTGTCTTTTATTTTTATGTTGCTTTGCCCGCCTTTCCATCTGGCATTTTGTACTGAACTTGGAACATGTCCCGAACCCTATTTTAAACTTTTTCCTTCCCAGTAGTATTTACTACAGCTAAACCATTTACTTCACGTATAATCGACTCTATCTTTAGTCTCTATCGCTTCTTCTCTTATTCCAAATTTCTTCACCCATTTTTTAACTTATCTTTTTAATTGCTATATGTAATCTTAAATTTTACTTTTAATTGCTATAAGCAATCTTTATTTTATCTTTAATTGCTATAAGCAATTTTTTACCTTCCCCCAACGGCTCACTTTGAAATGACATTCAACTCACACTCGACTGGGCGTAAAGTTGCTGCAACTAGGAAGCCCCTGAACCGGCATCAACTGTTCCGGACTGTTCCTTACGAGTTATTAAGTGTTCTTTTTATCATGTTAGACAGTAGCGCTAGCCACTGTTTAAAAGTTCAGTATATATTCAGTGATGCGTTTTGGCCTTGGGTACAGGTCGTGCAAATTTTTATGTCTACGAACTCTACCCAGCGCCTAGAAGTGAAGACACTCGCGTGTTAGAAGTTGGCGCAAATTAATGCCACCGGAGGTGCAGTGGTGGCGATTAGAACTAAAATGTTCGGTAGTGGGCGGGGCAATGGGAGCTCCGTGCTCAAGTTTTGGTTCTGCCTTCATGGCCGGAAATTAACCTTTCAAATTTTCGTTTATTTCGCGGGAGAATGATAGTAACGGCAATCAGAAATTTTCAATCCTGTCATTAAACAAACTTCTAGAGTGATGAATTATTTTAATTTTTAATGAAACTAATCAGATTATGTATTTATTTTAATTTTTAATCTTTGTTATTTTCTGTTTATTTCTTGTAACTTATAATGGCGTGAAGAATATGAATATTTTAAAAGAGATTATTTTCTGAAACAGTGGATATAATTTTTTAAATATAGAATGTAATGTATTCATTAATTTGATTTAATTGAATATTTATTATATGAGGTTAATATTTACAAAAAATAGTTTTTTCATAATGTTTAATTACAGGATTGAAAATTTCTGATTGATGTTACTGTCATACTGCCACGAAATAAACGAAAATTTTGTTACATTAATTAGTTAATATTAAACCCATGAAAATCTGAAACAAGTTAAATATTTCTGGACTAGCCGCCACTGGCGACCAGTTTGGTCTCCCTTAAATGTATGTTAAGCATTGTAACACGTTACTTTTATTCATAATTTAATTTTTTTCCTTAATCCTTCGCCAAACCGAAAGATTCTAATAGACAAATCAAGAATTTTTGCGATCATGGTAGCCTTTTGCATATTTTTTTTATGTATTTCATCTTCCATGATAAAAACCGCTTAACCCACTTAAGCATTTGTCCTTCATGTCCGTTTGCTGATCAGTTGCAATATGTTCGCTAAGGCGGAGATTCTTAAACATATTAAGTAATTTTTCGTAATTGGGTCCATTGCCAATTGGCGTATTTTAGTTAATATGATTTGATGCAATGAAGTCTATTTTGTGAAAGTCTTTAATGATATCCACATTTACACTGAACCATATTGTTGCTAATATTTGTTTTTGTTTTTCGTTAACTTTGGCTGTAGACTCGATTGCGAAAGATTATAAAATCTATCATTATTCCCCAGATAGCAAGCAAGGTTCCGAAAACGGTCATTTTTCATTTTCGTTCCATTGTTCTGCAAAGGTGAGTTATCTTCACCATATAGCATGGGTGCAGGAATGTTTGCAATACTCCGTTTTGGAGATAAGATTCAGGCAACCAATATTCTCAAATCAAACTTCAAGCATCTGATTTTCGCGCATGCGCAACCAACTGTCGTAGCCGTGGTCGTAGCGTTTCCTGTTGCTTTCCAAAACAAAATGTCGCTGATGGGCTGATGCTGTCATTCTGATCATCTTGTCAGGTGTAAAAGATGTGTTTAATATTTACAGAAAATACGGTAAGTTTGTTACTAGTATATTGTTATTAGTTAAATCTTTTAATCTATGATAACTAAATAATGTATTTCTTTTAACAAGATTTAATCCTTATTCATAAAATAATAAAATTTATCTTATGCTTTAGTGTAAATTGCACATAGGGAAAAATATGATTAGAAGTTGTTTTTTTAAATTATTATTACATAAACTTATGTAAACATGATTTACTTATGACCTTAGCGTTTCTTAATTATCACATTTTTTTAAAACGTGGTTTCAATTTCAGGAAATGCATAACAGGAGTGCTTCATATATGAACGAACTCCCATTATATACTTTACTACGTATAAATATTAAAGTACATGGGCGAACGGTAAAACACGAAATCTTGAGACAAAAAAGAAATCAGGGATAGTGTTTAACATGTTTTATTGTCAACTAATAATAAACCTTTTCATTATGATCGAATTAAAAGCACTCTAACATTAATCAAAATTTTGCTTTTAGTGATTAATTAATTTATGTCGGTAAATAAATATATATATTTTGTTTCAAAATCGCCACCACCCCTGGTCGGCCTTTATGACCGATTTATAAATGAAAACATACTTTGAACTTCCACAAATTACATTCAAACAAACTCTCTTTTTAAAATCTATTAGCATTATTAAAACTCTATTAAAAGTAGCTATATTCAAAAGTTGTTTCCGTAATATATTCGTAGAAAAATGTACTTTAATAAAAAAAAATTCATTTACTTCCCCCCCCCCCCCCCCTCCTTCTCTTTCCTCAAAAACATATATGTTTTGTCACATAATAGTAAACAAGATAATGCTATGATTATAATGTTTCATTAGTTAAACATTATAAACATTAGTTAATTATATTTGATAATATCTCATCTATATCAACATTTGCCTACATTACATGAACTCCCCCCCCCCCATCTTTTCTATACTAATAAAAGTAAAAAAGTGTCTGCAAACACAAATAATTGCCCTACAGTTATTCTGAAAAAAAAAAAAAAAAAAATTAATCATATGCTGTATTACATCTCAAAACATGAATAACTTTGTTTTATATATGTATTGATGGATTAACAAATTACTTATTAAAAATATAAAGCAAATACATTCATAGCAGAAATTAATTTTGATATGTCAAATTGCCAGTTGATTGAGAATTGGCAAAATCCTTAATATAATGATTGTGAGTCTTAAATGTTTGTAAATTAACTTATTAATTATGATTACCTTCCAATACTTTTAGTTAGTACTGGTAAATGGAAAAAAATGAAAACAAAATAAAAATTATGGTACTTTTCGGTTAGCCAGGCACCAGTTATATATATACATACATATATATATATATATATATACACATATATGTATGAATATATATATACATACATCAATGGCGCCTGGCTAACCGAAAAGTACCATAATTATTTTAAATTAAATGTTTCTGAAAATTCACACAACATAAAAATTTTTGATTTTTTAAAAATTATTATTAAGTTAGTAAATATGAAATGTTCTTGTCCTCCCCCCCCCCTCCAGAATTATCTGTATTAGCATTACAAAATAGCCTTATAATAATCTGGCCATCAACCTGAAGTTTTAACATTTACCTGTATAAATTAAATCTGCCCCTTGAATAATTTTTTATACTATGTGGGATAACGCAACTTTTTTGTGAATACATCAAAAATTATGTTTGTTTTTATTTTAAATTAAACTGGGGTTTGTGGGGCCCACAACAGCAAAAAAAAAAAGTTTTAAATTAGTTTTGGGTCCTATTGTATTGGAAGAATTTACATGATTTACAGAGTATTGTTGAATTATATCAATACTCAACAAAATGAAACCAGGACTGATTTAAAATGTTTTGTTGTTGTTGTTGTCGGGGATCCAAATAACTAGAGTTTATCATACAGCAATGTTTTTTCTTGCTTTCATCTCAAAATGTTCTTTAAATTTGAGATGTGTGCAATATGATTTTTGGGTTTTTTTTTATTTTGACTGTTCTCTGAATATATATGACCACTGGTCACTGCTTAAAATCATTAGATGCCATTTTCTGTTTAAATTTACAAAACCATGAAGAACACCATAAAACATTGTGAACAATGTACAATATTAATAATAAATTTTAATTGAATAAAATTTATTTGAAATTTTTTTCTCAAATGAGGTATTTAAAATTACGGTGCACATAATAACAAACATGACATTTGGAAAATAATATTTTTTTGCTTTTATGCTAAATGTTAAAATAGTATAAATTATTGTATCGAAATGAACATAAAATAATAAAACAAAAGAAAATGATTTTTTTTTATTAAAATATAATTAAAATAGCATGAAGTATGCATAATGCATAGACTTTTACTGTAATGTTAAAACCATTTATGACAGGAGATGTGTGTGATATAAGATGTGTACACAGTCCTTGATTTTAACTATTATTTCTATATCCGAATTGTAATTTTTACCTTATTTAATAAAACAGAATTAAATAAGGTCAATATTATTTGGAAATAATGGTGCAGGGAAGCTTGTCATGAAGGGTTTAAAGCTTATTTCTTGGTTGTCATTATTTTATTTTGCCTTTTGTAGTTACAAATTCTAATGACATCATCTGGTCAAGGTCCATGGTTGCCAGCATGTGATTTCTTGAACAGAAAAGCTGCTAAAAGAAGGAACTCATACAGGATTGGTGATTGTTTTTTAAGGTAAGAAAAATGATTTTAACACATATATAATAACAAATTTAATGTTATAAAATTTATTTTTTAATGATTTCAGTTGACTATTTATTTCATTATTTTTTATTTTAAAATTGAATTTTTATAAATTTATTCAAATTGAAAGATAACATAATACTAAAAAAGAAACTGTAATTGTGCATTCTATTTCTTGTATACATATCGAATTTTTATTTTTAAGATATCTTTCCCTTTTCCTTGTGATAAATTGATATGGTTATAACCGTTTCTGAACTCATTTAATTTTTCTTTATAAATTCTATATTTACATAATAAATTAAAATATTTTTTTTGTGTGTATTTTTTTCTCCGGGAGGGATTTTTGTGGCTCTGGAGGTACATTGTAAACTTCTGGAGAGGTGGACATTTCAATGCCCTCTCCCGTGCCACCCCTTGAATTCAACACTGGTGGGGGTGAATCTGGAGTATGCCTTTGAGTTTGTTACTTTCATCAGCTTTTGAAAGAAAATTTTAAATATTTATATTGTTGCTCTCTCCGAAATATTGACTTGCTTTCATTATAGAGATATTTATTAGGATATTATTATTGTTACTAGGTGGCTTCGCCCGCCAGCGGGCCCCTAATTTACATCGGTGCCTCAAAACTTTTGTATTCACCGGCTCGCATCCCCCTCGAGGCGAACGAACCTCCGACCCGGGTCCGCTGCCTTCGGCACCGGATAATCCCTTAATTTGCACATTGAATAGTAGAAATCTCTAACCGAACGAACCTCCGACCCTGGATCCCGCTGCCTTCGGCATCATATACCGGTCGTGCTACGCACGCACCGGATAATCCCTTAAATTGCACATCGAATAGTATAAATCTCAAACTGAACGAACCTCCGGTTCGGGTCCCCGCTGCCTGCGGCACCGTATAGTAGTCGTGCTGCGCACGCGCTGCAGTATACGTTAGTTCCACCTTCCACCACCAGGTGACGCAAGCTGTTTATACGATCATAACTGAAATCGTCAAGGCTTTCGATGTCGAGTCAAATGAGCCATACCCCGTCGTAATCCGGGCCATAGAAACAGAGATAATAAAACACCCCCTGGTGGTGAAAAACGAACTAAAACCGATAAGCTCTAGTATCCTCTATTGATATCGAGTCGAATAAGCCAAACCGCGTTCCGATTTGACTCGTAGAACTCGAGATATTGTGAAATCAAAATATAAAATCTGATATTATTATTCGAAAAGAGTGGTATTATCTCAGAAACTTTTAAAAATGTTATAGAGGGTCCTTATTACTTTAATTATGATGTTTGGAATCAGTTTTGTGGAAATCCGTAACATAGTTTCTTAGCTATAGAAACGGACCATACTTAAGAGAAAAAAAACCTGAAGGGGGGGAGGGGGGGGAGGGAGCGATGACACTGCTTTTCCTCAAACGACTTTTCTCTGTCATAATATCTATTTGCCACTCTAAAAGAAAAAGATGACACTACTTTTCCTCAAACAACAGAATTAGACTATTAGACTACCGGAGTACTTGTTCAAAGACGACTTGAAAAACTTAGAACTGAAAAAAAAAAAAAAAAAAAAACTCTGAATTTACTATTCGAAAATACTGGTAATTTCTATACATAAACACAATCAAACGCTAGGGACGAATAAAAAAAAATGTTAAATTAAAATCATAATATCTCGCCCACACTCAGCTTGAACATCTTACCAGAGAATCGTCTGCTTCTAATTTATTATTTTTGTCTGGGCATAGTTGAAATATCAATAATTAAATAATGTCTCAGCTCGTAATAATTAATATCTAAGCTCGTAATGAAGATATCAGAATAATTTTTAGATTCTCTGAAAGCTGATATATTTTTACGTCGAAATGCGTGAGCACGGAAGATCTGCGCCCCTCAGATTCTGAGATGGGGCGGCCCCCTGAATACCCGTAGTCTATAAAAATCACGTGATGTTTACTGGATTTCCTGCTAGCCTCGCCAAAAGGCCCCGAAAAAGACGGAAGCCGATTGGTCGTCGCTCTATTCGCTAGCCTCGCCTCGAGGTCTGAATCTAGTCAGGAATGAATTTATTTCTTTGTTGCAGAAAAATGTTTAGTTTTGAGTAATTAAAACAGTTTTGTTCGTTAATAACTCCCTTAATTATGGGCCGATTTTTTCGAAACTGCAATTCCTGGAGGACCGGATTTTTCTGAATTTTTTGACACAAAAAGCGCTTCGCTACTCGCTACGCTCGCAGAGTTTATCCGGGTACAGATACACATACACACAGACGTTTACGAACATTAATAATAAGGACTAGCTGGCTTCGCCCGCCAGCGGGCCCCTAATTTACATCGGTAACTAAAATCGATAAAATCCCTAATTTACATCGATGCCTCGAATCTTTTGTATTCCCCGGCTCGCACCCCCCTCGAACCGAACGAACTACCGACACGGGTCCCCGCTGCCTTCGGCACCGGATAATCCCTTAATTTGCACATTGAGTAGTATAAACCTCTAACCGAACGAACCTCCGACCCTGGTCCCCACTGCCTTCGGCGCCGTATACCAGTCGTGCTACGCACGCACCGGATAATCCCTTAATTTGCACATCGAATAGTATAAACCTCTAACTGAACGATTCTCCGACCCTGGTCCCCGTTGCCTTCGGCACCGTAAACCGGTCGTGCTACGCACGCACCGGCACATAGAACAGTATAAACCTCTAACTGAACGAACCTCCGGTTCGGGTTCCCGCTGCCTGCGGCACCGTATAGCAGTCGTGCTGCGCACGCGCTGCAGTATACGTTAGTTCCACCTTCCACCACCAGGTGGCGCAATCTGTTTATACGGGCATAACTGAAATCGTTAAGGCTTTCGATGTCGAGTCGAATGAGCCATACCCCGTTGTTTTCATGCCCGTAGAACCGGAGATAGGAAAGCGCCCCCTGGTGGTGAGACTCTGAGCAAAAATCGATAAGCCCTAGTATCCTCTATCGACGTTGAGTCGATTGAGCCAAACCGCGTCGTGATGTGACCCATAGAACCCGAGTTGGATGAAAAATCCTTTAATTACACCTTCCACCACCAGGGGGCGCAATCTGTTCTATACGAACATGACCGGAATCTGTAAAGCTATCGAAATCCAGTCGAAAGAGCCAAACCACTTCGTAATCGGGCCCATAGAACCCGATTTCCGGAAGCGCTCCCTGGCGATGATGTTCCTGTGTTGACTCTCTGGTTCATTTTACTACGATCAAAATGAAGTTGATTCTTTACATAGTGTATAATCTCTGATCCATCGAATAGATATTTTGTATAACTCAAATGGCAACGTTTCTATCCGACGAAATGAAAAAAGGATGCGTTTTAAGACGACAAATTTAAATATATTGCGCCCCCACACAAACACCAAATCATAAACCGGAATTTAAACAAACTATATAGAATCCGATATATAAAAAATAGAAATAATTTTTTTTTTTTTTTGATATCTTTTGGAGCTTTCGAAAAAGGTAAACAAAGCAGGTATTAGCAGTGCAATCGGCTGCTTCAGAATACAAATATCCTAGTAGAATAGAATTTTAACTATGAAAATATAATTATTTCTCAAAATAAATCATATATTCGGAAAGCCCATTCAATTCTGTACGCAAAATGAACAACGATTTTTGATTTAAGATCGTTAATAAATAAGATAATTACGGCGAAAGCAAAGTCACTTATTACAGTTTGATTAAACTGTGCTTGCGCCGAAAAACGCTCATTTCTAGAAACGGGTTTCACAAAAGAGTTTTTTTTTAATTGATAATAATCGAATTTTTTAAAGTCGAAGGCATCTTTCTATAGATGAATGTATGCACTTTTAGCTTCTTCTCTCGGAATTTGTGTATTTGATAAAAAAGTCCTGCGGCGGGGGGGGAGGGTTTACATTGGCAGATTAGAGGAAATCGAGTAAGTGAGGTACGGGAACAACCGGTTTCTAAAGGGTTAATGTACATATTTTTTAAAACTGAAATATATGTTTCAAAGAATGATAACGTGGCTATGATCTGGTGTATTTCATTTGTCTCTATTCACATTTTCCGAGTCGATGCGGATTTTTAAACATGGGCCGAAAAACGAAAATTCACGCGAGTGAGTTTCGGAAACCATTTTTTTAGAAGGGTTAAAAAACGAATTTTTCGAAACTGATACCTGATTTAAAAAGGAAAAAGAACGTACATTAGGCTCGGTATTTTTATTTTTTCGTATCTTGTTTAGAAGCCCAGAATTGAATTTTTAAAGATTGCAGAAATCGCTGAAAAACCGAAAGAGACTTACGGAAAAAAACGATTTCGAAAGGGTTAACTGAAATATTCTTTTTAACTAAACGTTTTATATTAATCTAGAAAGAACGGAAATGTACTTGGGTGTGTTTGTTTGTTTTTTTGTTCTTTCAGAGAGCCGATGCGCGATTTTAAAAATTGCAGAGAATCGGAATTTGCAAAAGTGAGTCTGGGCGCGAATTTTTTTCAAAGGGTTAATATTTGTATTTTTCAAAAACGATCGCAGATTTCGAAAGGATAAAGAATGTAGATCTCGTCTGGTATTTTTAGTTTTCATTGACTTGTTTGAAACCGCCGCAGCGAATTTTTCAAAAAAGTCGAAATTGCCGAAATCGCGAAACGGTGTACGGAAAATATACGTTTTCGAAGGGTTAACTGACGTATTTTTTTTAATGGAAGGTGGAATTGGAGAGTAAAAAGACCGATCTTTTATTTGGTGAAATCCGTTTATCCGAATCTTTCTTAGTCCGGCGGATGCGAGGTTCGGACGAAGGGAGAAAATCAAAAACACGAATTCGACACTTTTTGATTATTTTTTTTGAAAGGGTTAATATCGAAATTTTTTCGAACCAACCGGATTGTTAGAGACGATAAAGTACGTTCTTTGAGAATATGTTGACGGTTTTTTCGTATTTTTGTCGGTACGCCGTCGGCGAGTTTAGACAGTCGTAAAACGAAACCGGCCGAAGCGATCTTTCCTTCTTCTTTTTGCGGAAGATGAGGATTGAGCTCTTCTGGGCATGCGCGGAGGACTTTCCACATAGGTTTCTTTTGAAGCAATTAAAACAGCTTTGTTCGTTAATAACTCCCTTAATTAAGGGCCGATTTTTTCGAAACTGCAATTCCTGAAGGCCCGGATTTTTCTGAATTTTTTGACACAAAAAGCGCTTCGCTATTCGCTACGCTCGCAGAGTTTATCCGGGTACAGATACACACACACACACACACACACACACACACACACAGACACACAGACGGATACGAACATTAATAATAAGGACTAGCTGGCTTCGCCCGCCAGCGGGCCCCTAATTTACAGCGGTGAGGCATACCCCGTCGTTATCCGGGCCATAGAAACATAGATAAGAAAACGCCCCCTGGTGGTGAAAAGCGAACTAAAACCGATAAGGTCTAGTATCCTCTATCGATGTCGAGTCGATTGAGCCAAACCGCGTCGTGATGTGACCTATAGAACCCGAGTTGGCTGAAAAATGCTTTAATTACACCTTCCACCACCAGGTGGCGCAATCTGTTCTATACGAACCTCGGGCACTGAAACCGTTAAAGCTATCGATGTCGAGTCGAATAAGCCGTAACCCGTCGTGATCCGGCCCATAGAAACAGAGTTCGGAAAGCGCCCCTAGTGGTGAAATGCGAAACTAAAGTTGATAATCTCTAGTATCCTCTATCGATATCGAGTCGATTGAGCCAAACCGCGTCGTGATGTGACCCATAGAACCCAAGTTGGCTGAAAAATCCTTTAATTACACCTTCAACCACCAGGGGGCGCAATCTGTTCTATACGAACCTCGGGCACTGAAACCGTTAAAGCTATCGATGTCGAGTCGAATAAGCCATACCCCGTCGTGATCCGGCCCATAGAAACAGAGTTCGGAAAGCGCCCCCTAGTGGTGAAATGCGGAACTAAAGTCGATAATCTCTACTAAGCTCTATCGGTGTCGAGTCGAATGAGCTATACCCCGTCGTGATGGGACCCATACGAAGGGAGATATTTTCAAAAGAAATAGCAAATTCCTTAGCTTTTTTTTTTTTCCCCTATGCAAAAATGACAATTATTTAAAAAATATTAAAACTTTTAAAAATAAATGTTCTTGTGTTGACTCTCTAGTTTATTTGACTGCGATCGAACATGAAGTTGACTCTTTACATATCGTATAATTTCTGATCCATCGAAGAGAAATATTGTATAGTAAGTTAGTCAGGTATTGTATAGCAAGTATTTGCAGTGCAATTGGCTGTTTCAGAATACAAATATCCTAGTAGAATAGAATTTTAACTATGAAAATATAATTATTTCTCAAAATAAATCATATATTCGGAAAGCCCATTCAATTTTGTACGCAAAATGAACAACGATTTTTGATTTAAGATCGTTAATAAATAAGATAATTACGGCGAAAGCAAAGTCACTCATTACAGTTTGATTAAACTGTGCTTGCGCCGAAAAACGCTCATTTCTAGAAACGGGTTTCACAAAAGAGTTTTTTTTTTAATTGATAAAAAACGAATTTTTTAAAGTCGAAGGCATCTTTCTATAGATGAATGTATGCACTTTTAGCTTCTTCTCTCGGAATTTGTGTACTTCGATAAAATAGTCCTGCGGCGGGGGGGGGGGGGGGGGGTTACATTGGCAAATTAGAGGAAATCGTGAAAGTGAGGTACGGGAACGACCGGTTTCTAAAGGGTTAATGTACATATTTTTTAAAACTGAAATATATGTTTCGAAGAATAAGAACGTGGCTATGATCTGGTGTATTTTATTTGTCTCTATTCACATTTTCCGAGTCGATGCGGATTTTTAAACATGGGCCGAAAAACGAAAATTCAAGCGAGTGAGTTTCGGAAACCATTTTTTTAGAAGGGTTAAAAAACGAATTTTTCGAAACTGATACCTGATTTTAAAAGGAAAAAGAACGTAGATTAGGCTCGGTATTTTTGTTATCTTGATTATCTTGTTTAGAAGCCCAGAATTGAATTTTTAAAGATTGCAGAAATCGCTGAAAAACCGAAAGAGACTTACGGAAAAAAACGTTTTCGAAAGGGTTAACTGAAATATTTTATAAAACTAAAGGTTTTATATTGATCTCGAAAGGAGGGAAATGTACTTGGGTGTGTTTGTTTGTTTTTTTGTTCTTTCAGAGAGCCGATGCGTGATTTTAAAAATCGCAGAGAATCGGAATTTGCAAAAGTGAGTCTGCGCGCGAATTTTTTTCGAAGTGTTAATATTTGTATTTTTCAAAAACAATCGCAGATTTCGAAAGGATAAAGAACGTAGATCTCGTCTGGTATTTTTAGTTTTCATTGACTCGTTTGGAACCGCCGCAGCGAATTTTTCAAAATAGTCGAAATTGCCGAAATCGCGAAACGGTGTACGGAAAATATACGTTTTCGAAGGGTTAACTGACATATTTTTTTTAATGGAAGGTGACATTGGAGAGGACAAAGACCGATCTTTAATTTGGTGAAATCCGTTTATCCGAATCTTTCTTAGTCCGGCGGATGCGAGGCTCGGACGAAGGGAGAAAATCAAAAACACGAATTCGATGCTTTTTGATTATTTTTTTTGAAAGGGTTAATATCGAAATTTTTTCGAACCGACCTGATCGTTAGAGACGTAAAAGTACGTTCTTTGAGAATATGTTGACGGTTTTTTCGTATTTCAGTCAGTTCGCCTTCGGCGAGTTTAGAGAATCGTAAAACGAAACCGGCAGAAGCGATCTTTCCTTCTTCTTTTTGCGGAAGATGAGGATTGAGCTCTTCTGGGCATGCGCGGAGGACTTTTCACATAGGTTTCTTTTGAAGCAATTAAAACAGCTTTGCTCGTTAAGAACTCCCTTAATTAAGGGCCGATTTTTTCGAAACTGCAATTCCTGAAGGCCCGGATTTTTCTGAATTTTTTGACACAAAAAGCGCTTCGCTACTCGCTACGCTCGCAGAGTTTATCCGGGTACAGATACACACACAGACACACAGACGTTTACGAACATTAATAATAATGACTAGCTGGCTTCGCCCGCCAGCGGGCCCCTAATTGTAAAACCTCTAAT
This sequence comes from Maratus michaelseni, assembly GCA_963931845.1. Lineage (NCBI taxonomy): Eukaryota > Metazoa > Arthropoda > Arachnida > Araneae > Salticidae > Maratus > Maratus michaelseni. The sequence continues at coordinate 133,775,396 of OZ007600.1, forward strand.
TTACATCGGTGAGCCATACACCGTCGTGATCCGGGCCATAGAAACAGAGATAAGAAAACGCCCCCTGGTGGTGAAAAACGAACTAAAACCGATAAGGTCTAGTATCCTCTATCGATGTCGAGTCGATTGAGCCAAACCGCGTCGTGATGTGACCCATAGAACCCGAGTTGGCTGAAAAATCCTTTAATTACATCTTCCACCACCAGGGGGCGCAATCGGTTATGTACGAACATGACCGAAATCTGTAAAGCTATCGAAATCCAGTCGAAAGAGCCAAACCCCGTCGTAATCTGGCCCATAGAACCCGATTTCCGGAAGCGCCCCCCGATGGTGAAACTTGGAACTAAAATATGTAAGCACTATCGATATCGAGTCGAATGAGTCAAACCAGGTCGCGATGGGACCCATACGAAGGGAGATATTTTGAAAAGAAATAGAAAATTCCTTAGCTTTTTTTTTTCCCCCTATGCAAAAGTGACAATTATTTAAAAAATATTTAAACTTTAAAAAATAAATGTTCCTGTGTTGACTCTCTGGTTCATTTGACTGTGATAGAACATGAAGTTGATTGTTTACATATCGTATAATCTTTGATCCATCGAATAGAAATATTGTATAACTCAAATGGCAATGTTTCTCTCCGACGAAATGAAAAAAGGATGCGTTTTAAAAAAACAAATTTAAATATATCGCGCCTCCACACAAACACAAAATCATAAATCGGGAGTTAAACAAACTATATAGAATCCGATATATAAAAAACAGAAAAAAAAAAAAAGATATCTTTTGGAGCTTTGGAAAAAAGTAAATAGAGGAAGTAACTGAAGTAGAATAGGCTGCTTCAGAATACAAATATCCTAGTAGAATAGAATTTTAACTATGAAAATATAATTATTTCTCCAAATAAATCATATATTCGGGAAACCCATTCAATTCTGTAAGCAAAATGAACAACGATTTTTGATTTAAAATCGTTAATAAATAAGATAATTACGGCGAAAGCAAAGTCACTTATTACACTTTGATAAATCTGTGCTTGCGCCGAAAAACGCTTATTTCTAGAAACGCGTTTCACAAAATAATTTTTTTGAAATTGATAATACTCTAATTTTTTTAACTGAAAGGTGTCTTTCTAGAGCTGCATGTATGCACTTTTAGCTTCTTCTCTAGGAATTTATGTAATTCGATAAAAAATTGCTGCGGCGGGGGGGGGGGGGGGGGGTGTATAGATTAGCAAATTAGAGGAAACACGAAAGTGACGTACGGGAACGATCGGTTTCTAAAGGGTTAATGTACATATTTTTTAAAACTGAAATATATGTTTCGAAGTAGAAGAACGTGGCTATGATCTGGTGTATTTTATTTGTCTCTATTCGCATTTTCCGAGTCGATGCGGATTTTTAAACATGGGCCGAAAAACGAAAATTCACGCGAGTGAGTTTCGGAAACCATTTTTTTAGAAGGGTTAAAAAACGAATTTTTCGAAACTGATACCTGATTTTAAAAGGAAAAAGAACGTAGATTAGGCTCGGTATTTTTATTTTTCGTATCTTGTTTAGAAACCCAGAATTGAATTTTTAAATATTGCAGAAATCGCTGAAAAAGCGAAAGAGACTTACGGAAAAAAACGTTTTCGAAAGGGTTAACTGAAATATTTTTTAAAACTAAAGGTTTTATAGTGATCTCGAAAGGAGGGAAATGTACTTGGGTGTGTTTGTTTGTTTTTTTGTTCTTTCAGAGAGCCGATGCGCGATTTTAAAAATCGCAGAGAATCAGAATTTGCAAAAGTGAGTCTGCGCGCGAATTTTTTTCGAAGGGTTAATATTTGTATTTTTCAAAACCGATCGCAGATTTCGAAAGGGAAAAGAATGTAGATCTCGTCTGGTATTTTTAGTTTTCTCTAACTTGTTTGGAACCGCCTCTGCGAATTTTTGAAAATCGTCGCAATTTCCGAAATCGCGAAACTGTGTACGGTAAATATACATTTTCGAAGGGTTAACTGACGTATTTTTTTTAATGGAAGGTGACATTGGAGAGGACAAAGACCGATCTTTTATTTGGTGAAATCCGTTTATCCGAATCTTTCTTAGTCCGGCGGATGCGAGGTTCGGACGAAGGGAGAAAATCAAAAACACGAATTCGACTCTTTGTGATTATTTTTTTTGAAAGGGTTAATATCGAAATTTTTTCGAACCGACAGGATCGTTAGAGACGTAAAAGTACGTTCTCTGAGAATATGTTGACGGTTTTTTCGTATTTCTGTCGGTTCGCCGTCCGCGAGTTTAAACATTCGTCAAACGAAACCGGCCGAAGCGATCTTTCCTTCTTCTTTTTGCGGAAGATGAGGATTGAGCTCTTCTGGCATGCGCGGAGGACTTTCCACATAGGTTTCTTTTGAAGCAATTAAAACAGCTTTGTCCGTTAATAACTCCCTTAATTATGAGCCGATTTTTTCGAAACTGCAATTCCTGGAGGACCGGATTTTTCTGAATTTTTTGACACAAAAAGCGCTTCGCTACTCGCTCCGCTCGCAGAGTTTATCCGGGTACAGATGCACTCACACACAGACAGACAGACAGACGGATACGAACATTAATAATAATGACTAGCTGGCTTCGCCCGCCAGCGGGCCCCTAATTGTAAAATCTCGAAAAGCTATCGATGTCGAGTCGAATGAGCCAAACCAGGTCGCGATGGGACCCATACGAAGGGAGATATTTTGAAGAGAAATAGCAAATTCCTTAGCTTTTTTTTTTCTATACAAAAATGACCATTATTTATAAGTTCTAAAACTTTTAAAAATAAATGTTCCTGCGTTGAATCATAAACCAGCAGTTCAACAAACTATATAGAATCCGATATATAAAAAATAGAAAAAAAAATTAATTTGATATCTTTTGGAGATTTCGAAAAAAGTACACACAGCAAGTATATTTGCAGTGCAATCGGCTGCTTCAAAACACAAATATCCTAGTAGAATAGAATTTTAACCATGAAAATATAATTATTTCTCACAATAAATCATATTTTCGGAAAGCCCATTCAATTCTGTACGCAAAATGAACAACGATTTTTGATTTAAGATCGTTAATAAATAAGATAATTACGGCGAAAGCAGAGTCACTTATTACACTTTGATTAAACTGTGCTTGCGCCGAAAAACGCTCATTTCTAGAAACGGGTTTCACAAAAGAATTTTTTTTTAATTGATAATAATCGAATTTTTTAAAGTCGAAGGTATCTTTCTATAGCTGAATGTATGTACTTTTAGCCTCTTCTCTCGGAATTTGTGTAATTCGATAAAAAAGTCCTGCGGCGGGGGGGGGGGGGGGGTATACATTGGCAAATTAGAGGAAATCGTGAAAGTGAGGTACGGGAACGACCGGTTTCTAAAAGATTAATGTACATATTTTTTAAAACTGAAATATATGTTTCGAATAATACGAACGTGGCTATGATCTGGTGTATTTTATTTGTCTCTATTCACATTTTCCGAGTCGATGCGGATTTTTAAACATGGGCCGAAAAACGAAAATTCACGTGAGTGAGTTTCGGAAACCATTTTTTTTCAAGGGTTAAAAAACGAATTTTTCGAAACTGATACCTGATTTTAAAAGGAAAAAGAACGTAGATTAGGCTCGGTATTTTTATTTTTTCGTATCTTGTTTAGAAGCCCAGAATTGAATTTTTAAATATTGCAGAAATCGCTGAAAAACCGAAAGAGAGTTACGGAAAAAAACGTTTTCGAAAGGGTTAACTGATATATATTTTAAAACTAAAGGTTTTACAGTGATCTCGAAAAGAAGGAAATGTACTTGGGTGTATTTGTTTGTTTTTTGTTCTTTCAGAGAGCCGATGCGCGATTTTAAAAATCGCAGAGAATCGGAATTTGCAAAAGTGAGTCTGCTCGCGAATTTTTTTCGAAGAGTTAATATTTGTATTTTTCAAAACCAATCACAGATTTCGAAAGGAAAAAGAATGTAGATCTCGTCTGGTATTTTTAGTTTTCTCTAACTCGTTTGGAACCGCCTCTGCGAATTTTTAAAAATTGTCGCAATTGCCGAAATCGCGAAACTGTGTACGGAAAATATACATTTTCGAAGGGTTAACTCACGTATTTTTTTAAATGGAAGGTGGCATTGGAGAGGATAGAGACCGATCTTTTATTTGGTGAAATCCGTTTATCCGAATCTTTCTTAGTCCGGCGGATGCGAGGTTCGGAAGAAGGGACACAATAAAAAACACGAATTCGACCCTTTTTGATTACTTTTTTTGAAAGTGTTAATATCGAAATTTTTTCGAACCGACCGGATCGTTAGAGACGTAAAAATACGTTCTTTCAGAATATGTTGACGGTTTTTTCGTATTTCTGTCGGTTCGCCGTCGGCGAGTTTAGACAGTCGTAAAACGAAACCGGCCGAAGCGGTCTTTACTTCTTCTTTTTGCGGAAGATGAGGATTGACCTCTTCTGGGCATGCGCGGCATATTTTCCACGTGGATTTCTTTTCAGTAATTAAAACAGTTTTGTTCGTTAATAACTCCCTTAATTATGGGCCGATTTCTTCGAAACTGCAATTCCTGAAGGCCCGGATTTTTCTGAATTTTTTAACACCAAAAGCGCGTCGCTACTCGCTACGCTCGCAGAGTTTATCCGGGTACAGATGCACTCACACACAGACAGACAGACAGACGGATACGAACATTAATAATAATGATTATTATTTTGAGAATGTGTGTGTGGGTAATGTTTTGGTATTATTATATGCAGGGTTGTTTGATTTAAATCAAATGATTTAAAAAAAAATTTTTTTGATTTAAATCAGTATTTTGAACATTGATATTTACAAGCTGAATAAGGATTAAATTAATCGTTCGTATTCAAATAAATGTCATCATTCATGTCCAGATTAAAAATTACCTTTTAATAATGTTAAAACTTTTATAAGTTGAAAATAATTATTTTATGAAATTAAATGCAACACTACATTCAAAATATTATTTGTCCTTAGTGCATCACAAAATAAATACTGATATAAATGCTCTTTCATTTTTAAACTTTTGTCTTTCCTAGATCACTTCATTTTTGCAAGTTAGATGTTGAAGTTTTAAAGTTAAATATGTATTCAATATAAAAGTATTCAATATGATAAGATTGTAATATAAATCACTGATTTTAATCTGTTAAAATTATGATTTAAACATTGAAATCATGTATTTAAAATAAAATCCTTAAAACCCTATTTTTAAATACTAGTAAATTTTGCCAGTGGCAAAATTTATGGCAAAAAGTAATTTTGCCAGGACAGTTTTTTCCACTTAGACAAAAATTGGCCAACCTTGATTGAAATACACGTATGTATTTAGCATTCTTTGCCGCATTTACTATGTGATTAGATATTATTGGAGTAATACCTTAATGAAAAAATTAATAACTTAAATTAACTAGATATTTATGCACACAACACACATACGTATATATTATCTATAACAATTTGATAGTAGAATAATATGATTTTAAGTTTTAAATAAATCTGAATTTGTTTGCAACAATTTTTTTTAATTTAAATTATTTTGAATTTTTATCTAGGAACTGTAATTAAATTAATAGAAATGTATGCAGAAAAAATAAATTCATGCACAGTACACAAATAATATTAATTAAAAAAAAATCTGATTTAAATCAAATAAATCAATTTTTTTTTTAAATCGTGATTTTTATCAACCTTGATTATATGAATGGTACGTACAGATGTCACTGATGCACTGGAGTATATTGTTGGTGCCAAAAAGACAATTTAATGCCTGGGCAATACACCAATTTGGGCAAGATTTTTCTTCCTATGGCAGTCCGTCAGAGCAGATTGTGTGTGTTTTATATTAAATTAAACATTGTGTGTTTTATAATAAATTTATTTTTGTGTGTTTATAATAAAAATTATATGTGTTTTACAATAAAATTGTATGTTTTTAAGTACTTCCTCCACTATCCCATCGACCACTTTTCACAAGTAAAAATCTGTCGTCTAATTATAGGATTTAAGACCAAAGATGCATTATTGTGGCGACACATTCACTTGACTCAGAAGTGTTGCATGTGTTTGCTATGTTATCAAGTGACTATAATTTGACATTTACCTGTATCTTTCATTATGTTTTACTGATTTATTAGTTCTTTCGTTAATAAAAAAAAGCAATTGTGTCCTTAAATGGCAGTACCATGATATTAAAAGAGAAAAAGCATTGAAAAATGTTGCGATGAATAGGTACATACAATAGATTAGTTTCAGCTGATGTCAAAAACTTTTATTCACCAGCTGAGAGGGATAATTAGGAAAAATAATGTAAATGAATAAATATCAGTTTTTTTTTTTTTTTTTTTTTTTTTTTTTTTTGCAAACTCTTTCATAAATATATTGTAAATTTTATTGCTCAAGCTTATTAAGTTGGCGCATTGAAGAGTGGGGTTTTTCAGAATTTCTTCGCATTTATTTATTTAGAGATTCCAATGGCAGCATTCTTTCATTTGTTTATTTGGCGTTACAGTTTGGCACAGTTTAGGAACAGTGGTCGACAGGATAATGGAGAAGTGCCATTTTTTATAACAAATAAAACAATTAGCAAGCTAGGCCTAACAGGTACACACATGCCTTTAAAAAATAATCATTATAATTATCCTTTTAGACCATTTATATATAAGCTTTTTTTTGTTTAGGTGCTTATACATTGCATTAAATAATACAGGCTTAACCATTTGGCACATTTTTGTTGTTATATCCAACTTTAAAAAAATCTGCAACTGCAAGAACCCCACATCAAACACAATATAAAATAATGAAATTTTCCATTAAGACAGTGACAAAAACAAGATTGCTATATTTGATTAGTGGATTCTAAAAATGCCTAGTTTAATAATATTTTAAAATATAAACAAAGAATCTACATCAGAATTCTATAAAGCACTTTGTCTCAAGCTATGCAGATTTTTAAGAGACTACTTCTCGCTAATGTTAATCCTATGGGGAGGGGGGGAGTTTGCAATATCTCATTCGCATTTCAATATTTTTAAATGTTTTTTTTTTTTTTTTTTTTTTTTTTTTTGCATTGGATAACTGAGGTCAATCTCTGTGCATGCTCCTTTGTACTTTTTCGATTTTGATTACGAGTTTTTTTTTTTAAGATGCTTTCACTTTCGGAAACGGTTTGGAATGTAAAAGTATCCTCAATAAAAAAAAAAAAAAAAAAAAAACTGCAACAAAAATCGAAAAGCAAAAAAAGGCCAGCATAGAGATTGACCTCAGCTATCCAATGCAAAAAAATTCATTTAAAAATATTGAAATGCGAATGAGATATCGTAAAATATTTCCCCCATAGGATTAACATTAGCGAGCGAGTTTTTTCGCCTGAGTGAAGTAGCCTATATAAAGTGCATGTCATACCATATTTTGACTATTGAATTCTGTACACCTGTAGCACTAGCTTAGCAAAGGGGGCAAGTTTGGGGTTAAAATCCCTTCCAGAGTATTTAAAAAACTGAGAAGATGTATAGAAAACCACTTGTCTTAAGGTAAAGTAATGTTATGTAAAAAACAAAGTAAAGAAAAGTATAAGCAAGCAGCATAAAATGTCATTCTCAACAGTTTCAATGCTTTGTAATAGGGGCCTCTATTTAAACACAAAATCAATGAAAGATTAGGTTAGGAGCAATAGCAGTAAAATAGTCCTATGTTACTGCATTCCTCTTTCTTTTTTCTCTGAAGTCTAAAGAAGATGCTCTTTTATGAAACCTTTAAGCACACAAATGTTAAATTTATTACGGCTATTTGTGTTTTTCATTACTTTTTGTCACACAACATTTTTTTTTATCTTTTTATTTGCTAGAGGGAAAAGAAAGAATCAAGAAGAAAATAGAGACTTTACTCGAGCTGTTGATTATTATATTATTTTTTGTATGTAAATAAATAGAATTATTTAAACTGAATAATGTTTCATTTGTTTTAGAAAATATTGCCTGGATATTGAGAAATACTTTTGTTTGCTTCAGAGTAAGTTATTAAAAATTATTATAAAGGAAAAACAGTAATTTAAATGAGTTAAATTAGAAAGTAAAAGTAACAACATTACTTTGTGTTTGCTCTGTTGCATATAGGGAAGTATTTCTCTTGTAAAAAAAAAAAAAAAAAAAAACAAGGTCACATAGAAATGGAGATTTTTTTTAAATTAAAGTATTCTTAGCTTTTAACTAGAAAGGAATTAGGGAATATTAGATGAGGAAATGCAAAGATTACAATATTAAAAAATATTATTAGTTAAAGTAATCTTTGGGTGTAGATTAAAAATTATATTTTTAATACTTATTTGTCACATTGTAATCTGTAAAATTTATTTAATGAAGCTATTAAATGGGCAAGAAATTATTACTTTAGCATAAAAATGTTTTGAGAAGATTATCATTGAATATATAAAAAAGTTTCTTTTTGCATCATTAAAGAATTCATTTTAAGAGAAAGTTATTAAAAATTATTATAAAGGAAAAACAGTAATTTAAATGAGTTAAATTAGAAAATAAAAGTGACTGTGTTTGCTCTGTCACATATAGGAAAGTATTTCTCTTGTAGACGCAATGAAAAAAAAAATCATAGCTACATAGAAATACAGATTTTTTTTTTAAATTAAAGTATTCTTAGCTTTCAACTAGAATACATATTGCAACAGTGTATAATGTACGGTATATTGAAATTCTACATATTTGGTGTGATATTTGTGTTAGCACTGTGAGTAAACACAGGTTGTTTTTTTTCCCTCATACAATGTATAATTAGCTGATCCTGTACCAGTGAACTGTATTCAAAAGGTAAGTAATTGAAAATATAATCAAATTTACTATCTATGTAGGCGTAGAGTTGTATATGCCCGAATCCAACCAATAATTAAAAAAATACTTTCCCTCCCCTCTAATATATATATATTTAGAATTTCCTCTTTGTCTTTTGTTACAAAGATAAACATTAGAAAAAAAATTTCATCTTCCACTAATACCTAATTTTATTTATTTTTCATTTGAAATTTTGTAGCCAAAAACCCATATAAGAAGTAAAAATAGGAAAAGAATTCATATTCTGAAAAAATGTTATTCAAAGTCAATTTTCATTGTAATTTTATTATAAAAGATTTGTGAATGACAGCGAGTATATCATTTTATAAACTGGTTTGTACATTTGAATTTTTACATTGTCTTAATGTGATTTATTTATAAATATACAATTCTGTTTAATTTTTTTAAAAGGTAGTTAAAAAAGCAACATATATATATATATTATACACACATACATAGTAAGAAATATATTTGGACAGAATCGGTACAAATAGTGCTATCTCCCCCAACTCCAAGGAATTTGATATTTCAAAATATGTCAGAATAATATTTTTTTTTTTTTTTTTTTTTTTTTTTAAGAATTAGAAATTACATAAATTCTGAAATAACTTGTCTGATTTGAATAGAATAGAAACATTTGCATTAAATAAACAGTTTAAGCGCACAAATTATCCGTCCTATTGCAATATTCTCAAAGTGAGACACATCATCGATGAGTACTTTGGTTAATTTTAAAAATATGAAGAAAAACTTATCAATTATTTCTAGGCTGTCCACAACAAGATTAAAAAAATAAACACCCCCCCCCCCCCCCACCCTCTCGAAGAAAGTTCTGACATGGCACCCCTGAGTACAATGTTCAACACTCAATAAAACTTAAAAAATAAAATATATTCAAATTTTAGCAATTACTTTAAAGGAAAAAAGCAATATATTAAAATATAAAAAATAAAATACATTCAAATTGTAGCAATTACTAAAGAACAATATAATTATTAAAATATGTAACTTGCTAAATGTAATATGAATTCTTAATTTAATATAATATAAGCTAATAAAATCATTATTCTTTTTTTTTTCAGTATATAAATATTAGACTAAAATTTAATTTCCCACAGAAACAAAAGAAAAGCCCACTTAGTAAAATTTAAAATATATATTCAAATTTTAGCAATTACTTTAAAGGAAAAATATATATATATTTATTAAAATATGTAACTTGTTAAATGTAATATGACTTCTTAAAAATAATATGGGCTAATAAAAATCATTATTATTATTTTTTTTCAGCATATAAATATTAAACTAAAATTTAGTTTCCCACACAAACAAAAGAAACACTCTGTAAAACTTAAAAAATAAAATATATTCAAATTTTAGCAATTACTTTAAAAGAAAAAAAAACAATACATTAATTAAAATATGTAACTTGCTAAATGTAATATGACTTCTTAAATATAATGTAGGCTAATAAATAGCATTATTTCCCTTTTTTTTCAGTATATAAATATTAGGCTAAAATTTAATTTCCCACAGAAACAAAAGAAAAATTCTAAGTCAAGTTATTTTAATGAAAATCTCATGCCTCTGTCAATTAAGATTTAAAACTAACAGATTAATCAAAACATTTTTCATTTCCTTTATAGAAGATAGTTATGATAAAAGCATTATTATCTACCTTTGATTGTAAATCTTGTTACAATGCTTAATATGAAATACTGTAACTAGCCTTACGTTTCTACATTTTGGCATGCTTGTCCTAAAACACTTACAAAGTACCTCAGATTGTGTCAACTAGCAACCTTTTATAATGCTTTTTACAATGTTTGCAAACCTTTCAGACAAAGTCTTTAAAAAGCATCTAGTCATTTACATGTTAGGGTTATAAAAATGTTTTAAAAATCAAAAATTGTTATCTGGGTCTCATCTAAAACGTCTTGAATAATGTGACATAATCGGGCTACATATTATTACACGTAATTTTCGAGTATAGTTTGGTGGAAAATTGAACTTTTGAAGGCCAGTTTTGATAATCACATTCCCTTTAAACCATATTTTCTGTCAGGACTTTTGACCCATGACGTACAATCTGATTAAAATTCACGAACTTCCTTTTAGATGCCTTGTACGACTTTGTTTTTCTCTGCTCCCCTTTCTTGATATAGTTTCAGGAGTTTTTATAATAGCGTAATTCTCTTATTTCGGCATGTCTGTTTAATGTCTACTGACTATTAAGATTCGTAACAGGCAAAATATGCCGCGCCAACATTGGCACCTGTAATTCTAATTACAGCAACCCGTTTTTTCTCTCTATATTGTAACTCTATATTTAATATTACGTAGTAGAAATATAAAAGACTATTGAAGACGGTTCTGTTGATATAGTAGATATAGATATGTATAGTATATTCATGGGTATATAATATGTGATTAGAATATATATATCTCATATTCATTCCGGTGGATATAACATACCCCAAATAAAACTTCCATCGTAAATGTCTAATCTAAAAACCATCAATATGATTTTATGTGTTTAGTAAGTGAAATAATACACAAAAAGAATTTTCTGTATTATTTTACTTTAATTCTGTATTATTAACTATTTTTAATGATGGGTCCTTTTGGGTACAGTTGTCGCAGACGCACCGGGGTATCATTTTGGCGCCAAAATGGCGATTTTATGCCTGGCCAACGTGGCGTTTTTTGGCTAGATTTTGCTTCGTATGGCAACCTGGTAGAGCAGATTCCGCATGCTTTATAATAAATTAAATATTGTGTGTTTTATAACAAATTAATGATTATGTATGTTTTTAAATAAAATTGTGTGTTTTTTTAAAATATAAAATGATTTATTTCATAATAAAATAAAAGTAACATGCTGTTTTAGCAATCTCTAACAGGTGTCTGAAAATGGGATTTTCTCGCCAAGATGGCGCAAAACAAAAATCACGCCAACTCCGGAGCGTCTGCGACAGCTTTTCCAATTTAACATGCATGCCGTTCACATTTTTCATTTAAAATAGAAAATAGATAAATAAAAAATAGGTACTTTTCCGTTATACGGACACCATGCCAAAATGTATGCTATTGCATAATGTATGTAAATGTATGCTTGGCGACAATAGTGTCCGTATAACGGAAAAGTACCAAAAAATAATATCATAAATCAAAACATTTGATTTCAGAATCAAAGTATCGTTTCTAATTTGAACACGTGAAGAATGAAAGCTGGTATTGGCGATTTTAAAAATGATATTGGCGAGATTTGCACCCAAATAACATAAAAGTACTTAATGATGTTATGTATTTTATAAATGTATATTAAATTACTATTTGGAACGCGATTGGTCATTAACAATGGTAAATATGATTGGCAATTAACAATCATTTTAGGTGATCTCTCTTCCTGCCACGTATAATACATGAATATCAAATTAACTGACAATTCGTTTCGAAATTTGATTCATTAAATATTATTACATGACTTGTATTTGTTTACATTCAACTTTGTCAAGAAAAGATTCCGAAGGAAGTTGAGTTGTAAAGCACTTCATCAAGCAGAATTATGGTAAACTTTGATGGTCTTACAGGTCCTGGTGCAAATTACTTTTTTGACACCAGGCAGCGCTCCAAAAAATCATTCATGGAAAACTTATTTTACGAACGATTATCTCCATGGTTTAATGGTTTAATATTTTAAAACTTCACGACGAATGAATCTTTTTTTTTGTTTTTGTTTACTTTCATGGATAGAGAATTTGAACTGCGAAGCTAATATCAACTGAAGTTATTGCAGAATATATACCTAATTGAACGTAAGTCATCTCTCAAATATTAATTTATTTTGAACGATCTTTCTAAAAATGTCCCATTTATGAAGTTTTATTCGGAAAATAATTTTGAATAAAAATGGCCGTCTGGCATATGAAAAAGCGATACGGGCATTCCGGAACTGTTGATGACAGTCACATGACTTACGGTTTTATTATAGAGATAATTTTATTTCGTAAAGCTTAATTTGTTTTTAAGAAATATATGAACAAAATTTAGAGTTTAAATAATTCCTGGTTAAAATCAGAAAATTTCTATAGCATTATTAAAAAATATTTTTATATGATCTAGATGTTACATATTTCTTATTTTCAGTTTTTATTAAATTCTTTAAATATATTTTCATTTATACAGATGGTTGGTTGGTTGGTTGAATAGAGTTTTCTTGCTGCGCCAAAAAAAAAAAAAAAAAAAAAAAAAAAAAGATTAGGATAAGAACGTTAAATTAAAATTTAAAATTAATTTAAAACTTTGTCATAAAAACAAGATGAATGAAAATAACACAGTTAAATGAAAAGAGTTATGTGATGATAAATGTATAGTTAAAATCATTCAATGAAAATATAACACAACGTCTAAAAGAAATAAACACAAGTTTTCTCAATTAAAATATATACAATCTTTAAACTATCAGTTGGTAAAATGTCCATAGTTTCTAGCAGAAATATATTTAAAAATGGATTACCAAACGAAGCATAATTAAAATCACGTAGGCTCAAATACCTCAAAAACAACATTGTCATCATTTGAGTCAGAACTGTAAGACTCTGATTCCATAGCTTCCTCTGCATAATGTAGCAGCTGTTTGGAATCCTTTGCAGTAAGAAGCGATGTATCACAACAAAGTTTCTTGTTTTTCCCCTTCACAGTTTTCCACTGTGAAGAGGCTTGGGTTAAGGTTTTCTTTATCTCTTTCTGTGCACATGAATTCTGTGTAGGAGAAACAGGTTTTTCCAATTTGTTTGCAGATGAAACAAAAGTTTGACCTGACTCATGTTTGGTTGACTGTTTAGATTGACGATTGGAATATTCTATTTTCACAGGTTCTGAAGATGGTGGCAAAAGTTCTAGTGCAGGCAAAGGTTTTATTCTAGTGGAACAATACATACTGTAGGTTTTTTTTCTTTATTGTGCTGGTTAGTGTAATAGAAGAATCATTTGATGGTAAAAGGATTCAGTTTGGGTGCTGATATGTCTTACGGATTTTATTTGTTGCTTGAGTAAACCAGAATTAGAAACTCCTACGGATGGTGTTCTAGACTCAACAAGTTTTCGAGCTTCAGGATAAGAAAGTTTCTGAGTGATTTTGACTGCAAGAATTTCTTTCTCACGTATCCAGTTTGGACCAGAACGAGAGTATGTTGCATGGTCACCCTTCCAGTTTATACAGCGTTCGGATTTTTCACATGAGTTACTCCAGGGGTTGGAAGTAGCGCGCTACAAGTAGCGAAACTACAGTAGTCGCTACTTTCTACTATAGTTTGTAGTGTAGCGCGCTATATTTTAAACAATGTAGTGTAACGAGTAGCGCGATACAAAAAATCAGTAATTTGTAGCGAAAACCTGTGCTACTTTTAACGCTACTTCATGAAAAAAAAAAAATGTGCCATTCTGCAAATCACGTTGTCGAAACTTGCTTCTTTTGGGCAAATTTTTTTTGCTCAAAAATTTCCTAATATCAACTGCAGTGTATAGCAACGCATCCCATGAAATCATAGATTTTTTTTTCATTGACACTTGCTGCTAAAATCATGAACTAACCCACCAAAATAATTAATTTTCTTGCTGGCAACACTTGTCTACTTACTCCTTATTAGGGCTTCATGTTTTAACGCCGGGTTTCTTATTATTCGGAGTCGCTTTATTTACAGATTTATTTCTTGTTTGCATTTAGAGTTGTTTTTCTGTAATTTTCTATATTGTAACATATCTCTTTATTTTGCTACGCAATTTGTAATGTGTGTATAAACTAACATTTTGCAGATGAGGACAAAATATTTTCTTTTATGTTTTTGTAAACATTTACTTTCTTAATTTTTTTAATGCCCTCGGTTCTGTCACATTTATTTCATTGGATCCCAGCAGATACGATATAACGAGGGGTGCTTTATTATTTAATCCGTGTCTTCAATTTCCAGTGTAAATTGAACCCTTTGACAAAATGTGAAAGTAGCGAAGTAGTGACTACTTTTAAAAATTAGTTTGTAGTCGCTACTTTTTAAAACAAGTAGTTGTAGTTACTAATGAAACAAAATAGTCATGTTAAAATAAATTTTAAAGTTAGGATATTAATAATTAAAATATTTATGATAATAATTCATTGTTTAAATTATTTATTGTCATTATCACAAGATAAATATTTTAATTATTTCAGATAGAAAAATTAAAATACTAAATTAAAAATAATTGAGCAAATCTTTTTCCCTTCAATAGTGTATTTGTAATTTCTCTCAATAAATGAAATGCGATTCACATTAGAGTCCTGCATCGGGTCGGGTTACCCGCACCCGACCCGTCCCGTGGTTCGGGTCGGGTTGGCGCTCTATTTTTTCGTTGAGGTTCGGGTTCGGGTCGGGTTTACTTCTACTTTTTGCTGCGGGTCGGGTTGACATTCACTTTTTCGGGTTCGGGTTAGGTTTGTACTCTTGCGGGTCGGGTTCGGGGTGACCCGCTTTTTCAAAAGAATGTCCAATATTTTTTTCAGATTACGGAAATCGAGGAAATTTTTTTGTCGGGTTCGGGTCGGGTTGCGGGTTGACTTCAAATGAAATTTGCGAGTTCGGGTCGAGTACAACCCGACCACGGCAGGATTCTAATTCACATGCAACTGAATATTGGTTCAGATCTTTATCGGCACGAGGAATGACTTTTAACCATTTTTCAAATGAGTTTTTGTCTTTGGAGGAGGGGGAGGGTTAGAGTTCTTTTAATTTTGTTGCTTTTATATCCACTAGTATATTCAGGAACGAAGCATGTTCGATCACTGAGCTCCACAATAGAGCTCAGTGTGTTCGATCAGTTTTTCTTTTCTTAGTATTTGCAGATTTATCCATACTGATTTATCATTAAACAGGCATGTATGTTTACTTTAAAATATTATAGAAATAGAAACATTCGTATAGTTTCTATGAAAATATAGCGTTAATTACATTGAAACTAACATTAGGATCAAGCCTGTTAAATGAAACTTCAAACGTTAATAACGGCGGTGGGAACTCGACGCCCTCTCGCGGAGAATCTGGCTTTCCTCCTGTTAGGGGCATTTTTTTTATTGCGGTTGTATTGGCGATAAGCACACTACTTACTTCTAGGCACTGTAACCAAACTGTAAGATTAAACGCCAAAAATGCAGTCCCATTTACTGGATGTCAGAAGCATTATACGTATTTGTTATGTCATCAAGTGGTTTTTAATTCGACATTTGCGTGTATTTTTCATTATGTTTTACTGATTTATGAGTTATTTCATTCATTAAAATAACAATTTTGTCCTTAAATTCTTATATTTTATTTATTTATTTATTTTGATATTCCAATGGCAATGTTCTCGCGTTTATTTGGCGTTACAGTTTGGCGATAGTTTTTTGTTATAAAAAGTGGTCGACGGTATAATAGAGAAGTACCGAATAAATAAATAAATAAAATATAAGAATTTAAGGACACAATTGTTATTTTAATTAATGAAATAACTAATAAATAAGTAAAACATAATGAAAAATACCCGCAAATGTCGAATTAAAAACCACTTGATAACCTAACAAACACGTATTATGTTTCTGACATCAAGTAAATGGGACCGCATTTTTGGCGTTTAATCTTACAGTTTGGCGATAGCTTTTTGTTATAAAAAGTGATCGACGGGATAATAGAGAAGCACCCGGGATAATAAGAACGACTTCCATAGCTGCCACAGTTTAATTTAAGTGCAATTTAAATAAACACTCAATCCATTTTAGAATACCCTGTATAACGGTGTTTAAACAGCCAATAACATAACCTGAGAGTTTCTTAACAGTAAGAAAATATAACTAATGATATATTCTTAAATAAAACAGTTTATGATTATATAGTTTTAATAATGTTCAAAGAATCCTTATAGCTGCGTACTGAGATAAGCATCTTAATCATTAATTTGCTTCTCCATTCTCACGAATTCTGGAAATTATGTCTATGATGTATACATTTACATGAGTATGTTTTGTGTATGTTATACTTCGGAAAAAATATTTCTAATCAATATATGAAGAAAGGTAGAATCAGTGAATATCCCCTATTGTATTTTATGTGTGTAGATAAGAGTGGAAATTATTAGCGCTGAAGATTTCTTAGAAAATGTCACTCAACATAGTATTTGTATTCTTAGCGTGAATACTGTATCTATAATAGTATTCATATTTCTACCGCAAATAAGTGTATAGTCATAGTCAACCACTAATTTACTGACAGTGTAAAACAATAAATGTAAATGAATAATAATATTTCATACATTCATATAGATTGTATATTCCATTTTGTAAATCACTGCTCTTTTATCCAAAAACTGACACCATAAAAATTTAAAAGGATTATTTATATATAATATCTTTCGTAAAATAGGTTGATTCACTTCGACTTTCACTGTGTCAATTCGTTCAATAACGAGTGAGCACCTGTTAAGTTGTGCTCCTTGTATTTGCATAACAAGATATATAATTGTAGTCACCTGTCACCTATACACAGCAACATTATATGATCAAGACAAAATGTCGACCGCAATGGTAATGCAATATTATGTAATGCATTGCATACGTGTTCAAATATTTTGTTGTTGCAGATACCAAAATCTGCATGCGCCTCCCCTTTCCCTGTCGATCTTGAATTAAATGAGTGCATAATAGTAGAAGACAACATGAAATGTGTTTGGTCTATTTATTTTCTGTTTTCAAAGTATTAGTATTTAATGAATATTATATTATGTGAAAGACAATAAAATACACTCGATTTAAATTAAAGAACATTATCAATTCTGAATTTTATTTGTAAGAATTTTGAAACTAACATTACTAACTTCATCAAAGCAAGCTGAAAATTTCTTACACTACCCAGGTGGGGACGTGTCGCATACTGTGAAAATCACTGCTTTAATGTATTTACTCGTTTCTGCCCGCCTATTTTCTTCTCCTTGCAAATATTAATAAATTTCAAACTAGTACTTCATTCGAATACTTCCTTGATTTATTAATTTTATTGACGAAAGCAATAATATTCATATTATTATATATTTTTAAATTTACATTTCTATAGAAATCTGCAATATTCATATTATTATGTATTTTTAAATTTACATTTCTATAGACTTCTATAAGAGCTTTAATAACACCTGGTTATCTTTCCAGCCTCATTTTGAAACCCCCAGCAAATATTTCCTATGATCTCATTCCACTGACGTGCTAGGCATGGAAGTAATTGAGGCGGTGCCAAAAGAATTTGTACAGCGCAATAAAGGAAAAAGCCTTACAATCTGTTCTGTATTTTATAAATTTAACTGAAATTAATAGACAGGATGGGTTGGGTTGATTTACGACGGCCAATTATCAACACGAGGGATATAGGCCCTAGGGGGGAGTGCCCTCCGTGGGGGTCTTTTTAAGGGATCCTAACCCTTATTTACGCAAGGTTCGAAGAAAACCACGGAAAACTCCGAACGGTTAGGTCGACGAGCGCGACAGGGGTTTGAACCTAGCACCTCCCGTCTACCAGCTTCGAGAGCAGAACCTCTCAGCCACTGGTGGGGCCCATAGACAGGATGGACTTCCTGTATTAGAAATATGTACTTTATTATTTTTTTTATTTTACTTCATAATCAAAAGCAGTCAAGGGTGTTTATATTATTTGCACATTATATTAATAAACGTTAGATCTAATCTAGATTCTTAAGAACTAAAATCTTAAATTATCTTAAGAATAATTTAAACGGTTTCCCTTTCCCCCTTATGATTATTTTGTTAAAATGAATATTATAAAAGTATAAATTTGTTTTAAACAAATATTATTATTATTTTTTTTTTTTTACTTCATAATCAAAAGCAGTCAAGCGTGTTTATATTATTTGCACATTATATTAATAAACGTTAGATCTAATCTAGAATCTTAAGAACTAAAATCTTAAATTATCTTAAGAATAATTTAAACGGTTTCCCTTTCCCCCTTATGATTATTTTGTTAAAATGAATATTATAAAAGCATAAATTTGTTTTAAACAAATATTATTTTTTTTATTTTACTTCATAATCAAAAGTAGTCAAGTGTGTTTATATTATTTGCAAATTATTTTAATAAACGTTAGATCTAATCTAGAATCTTAAGAACTAAAATCTTAAATTATCTTAAGAATAATTTAAACGGTTTCCCTTTCCCCCTTATGATTATTTTGTTAAAATGAATATTATAAAAGTATAAATTTGTTTTAAACAAAAAATGCGTATTTGGTAAAATGAGCCTTGGCTATTTTTATGAGAAAATGAAACGTTTTTATTACTGTTCTATTAAAAAGAAAGAATATATATATAATAAAAAAGACCAAAATTTGGTAGTAGTTTAAGATCCATTGCCTTATATGGGTAAATTGTATAATTTTTTCAATGTATCTATACAATGTAGGACATTCTACAAAGAAAGTTACTTTTTTGGTACTAAAAAGTTATTTTTTGACAGAATATTTTAAAAAATCGTATTGAAAAAACATATTTAATGAAGACTGATGATATATATATATATATATATATATATATATATATATATATATATATATATATATATATATTATAATATATATATATATATAATATATATATATATATATATATATATATATATTATGTACAGAGTCTAGAAATTTATAGTGTGGAAATCGCGTATACCGGTATTGCCTTAGTAGAATATATCCAAAAAATTACCTTTTCTTAGGCGGCGTTGCCATCGAATTTATTGCTTGAATGTGTAATCACTAAACGTTAGTTCCAGTGTTACAGTGCCTAGAAGTAGGCACTATACCAGCGTCTATAAATATGTGAAATTTATGTAAAAATGTGTAAAATTATTTAAGATGCTGAAAAAACAAAATTCTCTTTGTTTTGATCCCGCTTGTGTTACATAATACAAAAACAGCAAGTGGTCTATTTTCGGTGTACCCAAAAAAATCAAAATCTTTTTGAAAGATGGGGAGAAAAAAAAAATGGTAGAAACTGAAAATTGGTGATTCTATTACAAAAAATATCATTTTTGCTCTTTCTTTTTTAAGATATGACAATAAAAAAGGGATACAAACGTAGTTAAACTATGTATTCAGGATTCCTAAATTGTTTTTCTCAATGAATAATCATAATTAAACTATTAATTGGTAAAATCGTATTAAAAATATATATATTAATCTCTTTATTTTTTATTTATATTTCATACTTTTTAGTATTTAAAATATTTCACTGCTACAGTTTCACATTCAGTTGGCATATTTTAGCGAGGCATATTTTCTGGCAAACATCTTCAAATATTTTTTTATTTATTATTATTTAAAAGCAAATTTGTAAAAAAAAAAAAAAAAACTTTTATTTTTTTATAAATTAATATTTTTTAGATTTCAGCATTTCCCCATCCTTTTAACTATTATATATATAACCGGTATCTACCTTTTTTCCCCCTTTAAAAAAAAAAGAAAAACTCATCACTAATTTGGTTTAATTTTTATTGGCATTTAGTTGATTGAAACCAAACTTTTTGCTTCTATTGCATAGATACCGGCATATATGCTTATGCATTACAGTGCATTATGTCTTGCAATACATTATAAAATAAAATAGTGTTGTTCTCTTTTATTTTTTTAATTAAAGATCCTGACAACATTAAATACAGGGTGTTTCTAAACTCATGGTACAAACTTTAAGGGTAGGTAGACGTAGAGCACACAGTAACAATCATTTGTTGTATAGGAATGTATGGGACCAAGTGACGCATTAAGGTAAAAACACCAGGGGGGTAATTAGGCCCCTTTTCTAATTTTCAAAATTTCTCATTCATTCCAGAAAGTTTTTGTTTGATTCCGCTGGCGGTAGAGGGCAGTAAGTGACTGGTCGCCGTTCAATACCATGCATTGAAGTAGAAGAAATCGCCATTTTTAATTGTGCTATCTGGACTTCTAACGAAATAGCCTTTCCAAGAAGGAAATCGTTCCTCGAAAAAAGCCTCAAATAGGTGGCGCATGTGAAGATGGTTTCTGCCTACGTCACTAAATTCGTCTGCTTCACCGTTTGACACTGACAGTGACAGCCATGGTTCATGGTGGCGCTAGTGCAGCACGGTTTCTGGCCAGCTGCGCAGAACGGTGTGCGTAGCTGTGCAGCTGCCATTTCGTGCCGAAGTCTCGGCACGATGTTATCACACGGCGTTAGAAGTCCTGTATAGAGGTTCATGGTGCTATCGTTCATCATGGAAGACTTTAAAAGCCGACATGCATTTCATGTATGGTCGTACAAATGGCAACGCCAGGGCTGTCCTACGAATGTATCAGGAGCAGTTTCCTCGCAGAAGAATGCCTGATCATAGAATGTTTCAGCGCTTACACCGTCAGCTTTCTGAAACAGGTTTTTTCCACGTCACCAGACAGGAAACTGGGCGAGAAAGAGCTGTACGCAGTGCAAGCCTGGAAGATATTATTTTGAATTTTGTGAGTGAAAGGCCCGAATCAAGTACAAGAGCTGTTGCACAGAATTTAGGTGTGAGTCATCCGACCGCTTGGAGAGTGTTAAATGAAAATCGATTTCATCCCTTCCGTTTCCAACGTGTACGAAATTTGAATCCGGAAGACTATCTTCTGCGGTTGAACTTTTGCCTGTGGGTTTTGCAGCAACATGTATTGTAGCCAGACTTTACTGCTCATATTCTATTTACAGATGAGGCAGTATTTACACGCGAGGGTGTATTTAATGCGCACAATTTCCATCTTTGGGCAACCAATAATACACATGCAACGCGGCCACATGTTTATCAACAACGATTTTCTGTGAATTTGTGGGCGGGTATTGTTAATAATTATTTGATTGGCCCATACCTACTACCAAAGAGGCTGGATGGTCGCTGTTACCGTATTTTCTTGCAACAGGTTTTACCAGAACTGCTGCAAGATGTTCCGATCGCCATTCGTAACCGGATGTGGTTTCAATATGACGGAGCGCCAGTGCCGTAGCGAAAGAAAATTTTTGGGGGGGCAAAAGGCAAGGTTGGCGACTCAAAAATGTTTCAAATCCGACTAATGTAAAATAGTCAATCTGTCGCATTATTTCTTAATTAATAGTTTTTACAATTAATTTTAACTGATTAATTATAATTGATAATTAAAAATAAAATATAAGATTTTGTATTCCTAAAATGTTTTTTAGATATAATTCAGTAATCATTTAAAAGATTTACCAAGAACTTTACAGGACAAAAAAAAAGAAAGAAAGAAAGAAAGAAAATATGTATTGATAAGAGAAAATCGTACAGTTATATTTGTGAAAAACACATTTGTTTAGAATGATAGAGTGAAGTGATCACTTCACTCTATCGGTAAACATCTAACCAAAGGAGCCGGGTTTACAAAAATTTCAGTAGAGGCACAGACATTTCGGCGCCGACAGGACAAATCCGTCTCCTCCCTTTCTAGTCCAGTCATTTGGTAGAAAATAAAGGAAAGTTTTGGTGTAGTTTTTTTTTTTTTGGGGGGGGGTGGGGGAGTCCCTTTATGTTTTTGGGGTTGCTGAACACGAATCCGAGGTTTTCAAACAAAATTTTTTCCGGGAAGTACGATTTTTTTACAAAAAACGTGTAAAAAGACGGACTTTTCTCCGTTTTTTCAAAATAATTCCAAAATTTTGCATTTTACGTGAAAGTCAGCAATATTTGAATTAAAGAGAATAAAATTTCCTACATTTTATGTATTGAAAGTTTTTTTCTCTGATCAATAGTTTAGCCGTGAGAATACCTCAAAAATGGGTGTTAAAAACAAAAAACTGTAAAAAAACGGGAATTACGGTACTGTATGTCAATGTAATATAGAAACTAATCATTTTACGCAAATTTTAACTATTAATGTTACTAAAGATTATATGTTTGACTATATTTTATGCATTTGAGGTAGAGGAAAAGTGCGGATCTGACACCAGGAGAAGGTGGGAGCAGTGGGGCAGATCCAGCTACTCTCACTTGTCGAGGGTTGCTACTCCTCTGGAGAGCTCGTATTCTAAGAGGCGGTAACATTGGGAGTGGATAAAAGAGAAAAAACTGTAAAAAACGGGAATTATGGCCCTGTATCGATGTAATATGAAAATTAACCATTTTAAGCAAACGTTGACTATTAATGATACTAAAATATATAGGATTAACTAAATTTTACAATGAAGTTGCCTGATAATAAATTCGACGACTCATTATCAATCATTATTTAATTATAAATAATTATGTACATTAGCAGCAAATATTAGTAGTAAAAATAGGTGTTCAAAACAAAAAGCGGAAATTACGGCACTGTACGTACGTCATATGATTAACTATATTTTATGTATATGAGGTTCATTGTTTTCCTCATCGCTAAAACAATTCAGTTCGTCATTGATGGGGTTTTTTTTATTGCATAGGGTTGTTTGGCCTAAGAATCAGCCTTTTTCAATAATCTGCGATAAATATGTTGAGTACGTACAGTCACGGTACCAATTGCAGGCAGTAGTTCTCTTTGATGGCTACCCTGATGACTTACAAGGTGGTACAAAAACTGCTGAGCGTATGAGACGAGCAAGGAAACATTCTTCAACTGACATATTGTTTGACGGTACAATGATACCTAACATTTGCAAAGAAAAGTTTCTTGCTAACCCCAAAAACAAGGGTCGGTTAATATCTATGATGAATGATAAGTTCTCATCAGCCGATATTACATGCAAGCAAGCAAAAGAAGACGCAGACACCTTGATTATAAACACTGCTTTGTCCTTGGCTCCATCAAATGAGATGGTGATTATAGTTGGGGAGGATGTAGACCTCTTTCCTCATTTTGATAGCTCTCTGCAGGGCTGAAAACGTTTTCTTTTTAAAACCTGGAAAGGACACTGCTTCTCCAGTGATATTTTCTCCAGTTAATGCTGTGAGTTCAACGGTTGCGGAAAACATCCTCTTCCTACGTGCTATGAGCGGGTGTGATACAACGTCAGCACCATTTATGCAAGGAAAAATGAAGTTCCTCAAAACTCTTGTGAAGAATTCAGATGTTGCTGACGCTGTTAAAGTATTTAAAGACTCCAACGCTACTCAAGAGATGACTGCAGCTGCTGGGGAGCGTTTCCTGGTCTTTCTGTACGGTTATAGTGGGACGAATGTGCCGTCGCTGAACCACCTAAGGTATATTTCGTACAAGAAGTCTGCATTTAAATGCAATTCAAATATTGCTGCTTTACCACCTTCTGCAGCTGCAGCACGACAGCAGTCTTTAAGAGTATATCACCAGGTGCAGCAATGGCTAGGAGTTCTAAAAAATGCTGAAGAGTGGGGATGGAAAAAAAAACAAATATTGGCCTTGAGCCAGTATTTACTTTGCTACCCCTGCGTTGTTGAAGCTTGTATCATGTTAGTGCAAAAAGAACTGCCAACAAAATTGTGGGTGCAAGAAGGCAGGTCTTTGTTGTTCCAACATGTGCCTCAACTGCGAAGGGAACTGCAACAACATCTCAGTGGTGAATCAAGATGAGGAAGACGAGTTATACCCTGAAACCGAGCTGGAGATGGATTGCCCATCCATTGAATCCATGCACCCAATGGAAGAGGAACAAGCCATGCCACAAGGGATGAAATATTTACCATTAAGAAAACATTTATTCTATAATATTGGTAGTAAATAAAAAATCCACTAATTCAATAAGTCTATTTTCTATGTTGTAGATGTCGTTGAACAGCAGGGACCTTCAAATAAAAGATTGCGGAAATAAGAATTTTGCTTTTTGACTTCATGTAAATATACTAATGTTTGTTACTAACGTACATAATAATTTATAATTAAATAATGATTCATAATGAGTCGCCGTATTTATTATCAGGCAACTTCATTGTAAAATGTAGTCAATCATGAAGTTTTTAGTATCATTAACAGTCAACGTTAGTTTAAAATGGTTAATTTACATGTTACATCGACGTACAGGGTTGTAATTCCCGTTTTCTTTACAGTTTTTTGTCTTTTACACCTCCCAATTTTACCGCCTCTTACAGTATGTGCACTCCGGCGGAAGAGCACCTTCGACTCATGAGAGAAGGTGGAACTGCTCCACTGCTCCCACCTTCCCCTGGCACAGGATCCGCACTTTTCCTCTACCTCAAATGCATAAAATATAGTAAAACATAAAATCTTTAGTATCATTAATGGTTACCGTTTGCGTAAAATGGTTAGTTTCACTGTTACATCGACATACACTACCGTAATTCCCGTTTTTTTTTTTTACAATTTTTTGTTTTTAACACCATTTTTGCGGCACTCTCACGGCTAAACCATTGACCAGAGAAAAAAAACTTTCAATACATAAAATATAGAAAATTTTATTCTCTTTAATTCATATACTGCCTACTTTCACGTAAAATGCACAATTTTGGAATTATTTTGAAAAAACGGAGAAAAGTCCGGTTTTTTACACGTTTTTTGTAAAAATAACGTATTTCCCGGAAAAGTTTTCGTTGGAAAACCTCGGATTCGTGTTCAGCGACCCAAAAAACATAAAGGGACTCCCTCCCCCCCTCCAAAAAAAAACTACACCAAAACTTTCCTTTATTTGCTCTTTTATATCCCCTAATGCCTGGACTATTCTATAAGTTTCAGAAATATATTATTGTGAAAGTCGGAAGTTGTAGAATTCCCACAATATACAGTTCTGAAAATTAGTGCAAAACTGGATTTGCAGGAGTATCTGGAGATAATAACAAAATACTTTTATCTACACCAGATCTGACACCTTTTCTGTATCTATCCCTAGTGGTCTGAGCCTGGCAAGAATTTTGCTTTACATGTCAAAGAAAATACGTGTGAAGATTTGTCTTATAAAGAAGATATTTTCTGTTACTGATTGAATATTTTTTAAAAAAAGTAAGAAGTTTTTTAGGTATTAAATGTTAAATGCACGGATATTTTTTAAATTTATTCATTTTCTTTTTTTAAATAGTTTTAAAAATTCTGTTTTAAATAGTTTTAAAAACAGTTCCAAAGTGCGTAAACATCATATCGTTGCTAGAACCTACTATGTATCAAGTATAAAATTTCTTGAATTTTCTTAAGCGACTTTCGCATTCGGTCGACCTAGTTTATATATTGATAGTTTTTATCTATGTAAGTTGC
Organism: Maratus michaelseni; assembly: GCA_963931845.1. Taxonomy (NCBI): domain Eukaryota; kingdom Metazoa; phylum Arthropoda; class Arachnida; order Araneae; family Salticidae; genus Maratus; species Maratus michaelseni. The sequence continues at coordinate 133,801,479 of OZ007600.1, forward strand.
GAGTGTTACTGTAGGACAAATTTCTGATATTTTCAAATCAATAGATCAGATTCATTTTTTTCCCCTATTGGCCTATGTATCGACGGCCGACTTAGCTTTTCCATGTGTGGGTAAGGTATAGTATATGTACAACATTTCCGCTTTGCAGACAAGATTTATACATGATAATTTTTTTTCAGTGGGTAGGCCGACAAGCTATTTATGTGATTCGAAAATGTGACTTTCATACCGGCTGACCAGATAGATCTATTGAAACCATTACTTTTTTTACTCATAACCTATCTATTTTCAGACCGACTAGCTTTTGCCATATGATTGTAAGGGTGTAGTGAAATGCATTCTGAAGACTTGAAGTCCTGCCAACCAGAATTTTTCCGAATTGTTTTTTTTTTAATCGGCCTACTGACATACTACAAAGACACTAATTAAATCTGCTTATAAGCCGACTGAATCCTTTTACCAAACATTGGGGGGGGGGCAGCTGCCCCCCCGCTCGCTACGCCCCTGCGAGCGCCCGCGCACTTCACCACTGATGTGCGCAGTTACCTGAATGCCACATTTGGGACGCGATGGATTGGGCGTGGTGGACCAGTTCCTTGGCCACCGCGATCTCCCGATTTATCAAGCCTTGATTTCTGTTTATGGGGACATCTGAAGAGTCATGTTTATGAGACTCCAGTTGACTCAGACGAAAATCTAGTATCTCGCATATCCGAAGCTGCTGCACGTGTGCGGGAAATGCCTGACATCTTTAGAAGTGTGCGCCAATCGTCCAACCAACGCTGCGAAGCCTGTATCACAGTTGGTGGGCGCAATTTTGAACACTTATTGTATTATTATTGTATGCATTATTATTTGTAAACTACATTGTAAATAAACATTTTAGCTTTTTTATTCATGTATTTCGTTTGATAAATTTGCCAGTTTTGCGGGGTTTTTTAATTCAAAAATTTTGATTTCATACCAAACATTTTCAAAGAAGAATTCTATAGTTGAACCTGAACTTGTGATAGGTTCAATGGACTTCCAAGTTGTGAAGCAACTGCACACCCTGGCTTTGAGTACATGTATATCAAATCCTGAGAGAGCCATAAGAAATGTTTAGCCATAGTCTAATTGACTACATAAAAATAGGATAATGTTAAGTATATCAATAAAATAATGAAAATTTACTAGTTAAAGTATAAAAGTAAAAATAGTTCATAGTTCAAAAAAACAAAAATAATGCCAGACGAGGTAAAGTAAAGATGTTAGGAGAGGTTTAAGAGAAAAGTCAATTTTATTTTATTTAATAAAATAAACATATAATAATTTTTTTTTTAATTAAAGAGAAAATAAGATTTATAGCTCGGAAGGACTATTCATCAAGAATAGTGGAGTACCTTGGTTTTTTCCGGTTGGATGGACTGCAAGCATCGTAGTCAGGTAGCTCATAGATGAGTTCATTTGGGATGTGATTAATGTCATTGTAGAATTTTTTCGCAAGGTGTTTAATGCGATGTTTGAGTGAAGTCGTTTTCAGATCCTTGAGGATTGTGGAGTTTTTGAGGTATCTAGACCCGTTCCTGATGTAACGGAGCTGTTTGTAATGGGTACTAGAGAGGCTGTTCATATTGGTTTTTCAAATGAAGCCCCAGATTGGACATGCATATGTGATAACAGAGAGAATGCAAGCATTATATATTATATGTAAGTAACTTTATATTTAAGTAATTATGAAATATCAAGAAAAGGATAGCATAAAAATTTCCTGGTATGAATGAGCAATTTTGAAAATTAAAAAAGGGGCCTAATTCCCTCCCTGGTGTTTTTACCTTAATGCGTCACTTGGTCCCATACATTCCTATACAATAAATGATTGTTACTGTGTGCTCTACCTACCCTTAAAGTTTGTACCATGAGTTTAGAAACACCCTGTATAGAGGTAATTGAATAAAATATCTTATCTATCTCTTTTAGGGTTTAAACAATTGGGAAATAAAAACAACTTTTTTATTTGCTCTGCAAAATATATATTTTTACATTTATTTCAATACTTTGTTGACCGGTCAGAAGTTGACTGGTGTTTGTTTCACCAAGCATCATTGAGTAAGGTCGTGGCTTTTACCTTATTTAAAACCAGAAAAGGCATTTATATCATTTTGTGCATATATTTTTTATTAGTTTGTGAGATATTTTATATTAAATCCGTACATTGTACGATATTTACTGATGCGTAAACTTGAAAAACCTATCTGGAAAAACATTCAATGAAACACTTTCAGAAGAGGGCGGAGCTTCTACTGTTTTAAAATCAAGATTTCATACAAAATCGCCGGTCAACAAAGTGTTAAGTATAAAATCCCAGGAAATATTTCCAATCTAAAATTAAGAAACTAAAATAAGAGTCTGATTATTCCTGATTTTCTTTATTTCTAAGAAGAAAAATTAAATTGTCAAACAATGAACATAAGATAATTATAAAAGTCTGATAGTTATTTACTGCAGACTATTTTCTCAACAAAATAACTAACGGAGCAAAAATTAAAAACAAACTAATACATCTTTATATATTTTTCATTTTGTATAATGCGGAAAAAGAGAGGGAGGGGGGGGGGGGGATTAGGATTTTCAGAATAGGGTTACAGTAAAATTTTAAAAGAAAAGTGGAAATAAGCCGAATTTCTTACGATTATCACCCATGCAATGCAGAACAATCTGTTTTAATTCAAGATGCAATACATATATCAGAAAATTATGAACGCTGTTCGATTTCAAAACAATTTAATATTCATGCAGAAATATTTCATGCTTTGGCATTTAAAATAACTTTGTGAATATGTCATAAATTTTCGCGCGAAGAATACAAATTATCATAAATTAATTTAAATATTTATTGTTTACTTTAAAAAAAATCTCTGTGTTTGAGAATCTTTTAAATTGTGTTGAATAGTTTAAAAATAGCATATAGCATTCTTAAATTACTTAATAACTATTAAACAATATGTAAGTATGGTATATGTATAGTATTTTGTGGATAGCCTAGCAAACATTTAGCAAATAAAAAAATAGGGGGAAAAAAGTTGATTATATGACTTCTTTAGACATTCACAAAGTAAAATTTGGTTAAATGTCGAAAAATAATGATTGCAATGAACTGTGAACTTACACAGCCATATTTTTGACAATGCCTATTCTGCTTATGTAACAATTGATGTAGGATATAATACATAATTCATTTTAATATAAATTTATTAATCATTTTCAAAATTAAAATTACGCTTGTGGGTAAAAAAAAAGTGTCTAGAATATATTTGGATCTAGTCAATGTATCTCACTGAAAGCAAAAATTTTTAATCGGGTGATATTTTTAGGAAGATATAAGTTAAAGATTGTCCGTCACGTAGATTTAACATCAGATTCTTTAAATTTTGACATCTTATACCTCTATGAAAATTTAACAAAAATACGTACACTATAGAATTTTTCGGGTTGATTTTATTCAAGGAACTTAGATAAACTGTCAAAAGCGGGTGTTAACATTTGAAAAATCGAAGTTGGTGTAACATTTATTCATTTGATCACTATTTCAAAAACTATGTTCATATCAAAAACTCCTTCTGAAAATCTGGTATTTAAAAACTGAATTTGAAAGACGACTCTATCTTGAGTCTAATGACACCATCGGTGTAATTTTAACATAAGCGGGCTGCGAATAAAGGCAAGTGTATCTTTTTTTAGTACCGACTGTGCAGTCTGCAAATTACAAAACCACAAAAATTTCTTTCTAATGAAGCTGTAAATAACTTATCTCAAATATACACTTTATCTTTTAATAGCTGTCCTAAGTAAATATTGCCCCACATAACTGAACGGGTGAGTAGAAAAAGGATAATATTCCCAAAATACAAAAATCCCTGACGGCTCGGCCTACAGGCACAGGTAGATTTCGAAGACGCAGAACGTGGGGTGCCTGTTTGTCGGGAATTGCGGAAGAAATGACCTTTTTGTGATGATGCTGCAGTTGGAACCGCCTACTTCGAAACGAAACTTGTTTGCAGGCGGAGCCAGCAAGGATTTCTTTTTTTTTTTTTGCTATAAGAGTTGGTCCTATAAAAAACATGTCAATATAAAAGTTTTAGATAATATTAAGAGGATTTATAATAAATTTAAGCGGATTTAAAATCTTGGGAATTGACGAAGTTATGAATTTTTTTCTTCTAAAACCCCCCTTCCCCCCCTCCTCTTAAGGCAATTTTTAATTATATCAAAAATCTGTCATACATAAATTTTCGGCCCTTCTCCTAGAAGTAATAATAACTTCAAACGGATTCGATACGTATCATAATTAAGAAATTATGTTTTTTTTTCTGTTTTCACAAAAAGTCCCCCCCAATCCCCCCCCCCCCCCTTGGTTCGATTTTGCCCATTAACGAACTTGACCAAGATTTTACGCCACTTGATTTTATGTATCAGTTTCGAAAAGATGCGGGAGTTGGAACCGCCTACTTCGAAAAATAACTTGTTTGCAGGCGGAGCCGGCAGGGATTTTTTTGTTTTTAATTTGTTTTTGCTATAACGGTTAGTCCTATAAAAAACTTGTCAATATAAAAGTTTTAAATAATATTAAGAAGATTTATAATAAATTTAAGCGGATTTGAAATCTTGAGAATTGACGAAGTTATGAATTTTTTTCTTATAAAACCCCCCTTCCCTCCCCCCCTTAAGGCAATTTTTAATTATATCAAAAATCTGTCATACATAAGTTTTTGGCCCTGTTCCTAGAAGTAATAATAACTTTAAACGGATTCGATACGTATCATAATTAAGAAATTATGGGGTTTTTTTCTGTTTTCACAAAAAGCCCCCCCCCCCCCTGGTTTGATTTTGCCCATTAACGAACTTGACCGAGAATTTATGTCCCTTGATTTTATGTATCAGTTTCGAAAAGATGCGGGAGTTGGAACCGCCTACTTTGAAAAATAACTTGTTTGCAGGCGGAGCCGGCAGGGATTTTTTTTGTTTTTAATTTTTTTTTGCTATAACGGTTGGTCCTATAAAAAACTTGTCAATATAAAAGTTTTAGATAATACTAAGAGGATTAATAATAAATTTACGCGGATTTGATATCTTGTGAATTGACGAAGCTATGATTTTTTTTCTTCTAAACCCCCCCCCCCCCCTTGGGGCCATTTTTAACTATATCAAAAATCTGTCATACATACATTTTTGGCCCTTTTCCTAGAAGTAATAATAACTTTAAACGGATTCGATACGTATAAAAATAAAGAAATTATGAGGATTTTTCTGTTTTCACAAAAAGCCCCCCCATTTCCCCCCCCCCCCCCTTGGTTCGATTTTGCCCATTAACGAACTTGACCGAGATTTTATGACCCTTGATTTTATGTATCAGTTTGGAAGAGATTTATGCAGAATTTTTCCAGTTATCGTGGTCAGAAAAAAGTGACATAGATAGATAGATAGATAGATAGATATATAAAGTTTTGAAGTGGGGGTGGTTTTGGGTTCTGGGAGTCATAATCGGCGTAGATCTGCAAAAATTTTTCAAAATTTCCAACTTAGGTGAGAATGTAATAGGTAGTATTTCTTACGAAATCTACCTAAAAACAGAACTTAGATAGTTTAATTAATAAGTTTTTCAGTATTTTTCTTTGAAATTTATTTGATGAACCCTCTACAATCAAATAATGGTGAACATTTCTTTAAAATTGTTAGTTTTTTTCTGTTTCATCAGCTGGAATGTTATCTTTTTCCCACTCACCGGTTTAATTATTGGTTCTACATTTAAAAACTAAGCTTTAAACGTAAAGTTTGGGAAAAAATATGGGGAAAGGGGAGGGGGAGTAAAAACGACACTGCCTGAGCAAAAGTTCTATATCTATAGAATGACAATAAATAACAATTAAAAAATTCCTTGACACTTGATTTGATTGTAAATATCAAACACATTAGTTTGAAATTTACATTTTATACAATCAAATGTAAGAAAATATGAAACATCCTGATATTTTGAGAATAAACATTGTATCAAGATATTCATATCCATTGATAGTTATCACCAAACCCTGTTTATACTATCTTGTCTATCAATTCAACTTTCTGTTTTACGATTTAAAATTAATTTCGCCCATACACCAATACTATTGCTTTTCAAAATAAATAAATAAAAATATAGTTAGCGAGACTGTAATCATTACAGATAAAGACTTAAAACACTTAGATTAATTATTACAGAAAAACAACAACCAAATAAGTAAAGCAAAAATACATTTTATTATTTTCATTCACAAACTTATATTAGCTTCAGATATATTATTATTTTTTTTTATTTACATTACTATTCAGTAGTAATCATGAGTGAAAGTAAAAAAAATAACCTATAAGGCTGCAAACAGTTATCCAAAAACTGAATTTCAAAGAGTTGCATTATCATTACAAACAACAACCTTGCATAATTTAAATTATTGTAAAAAATAATTATAAAAAGAACTAGGTCTAGCCAGCAATGAATATTTTTTTCTATAAACCTATAAACATAACCATTGCCACCTAGAGTAGAAAGCCTTCTGACTGGTTGGTGAGGTCAGCAGTAAGAGGCGAACATTTCGTATGTCGCATTGATTAAGTAAGAGAAAACTTATTTATCAGAATTTTTTATGATTGCTGTACTTTATTGAAATCCAGAAAAATAATACCAATATCAGGAATACCTTTTAAATATATATATATATATATATTATGTTGCATAGGATATCACATGCTTTAATTAATATAAATAATGCTTCTGGAAAAAAAATCAATTCTTTATTTTAAAATCCAATGTTCAGTAATCTTTTTTTTTTTTTTTTTTTTTTTTTTGGGGGGGGGGGGGGGGGGGGGGGGAGATTGAAGATGCAGCAAAATTTTTTAAGAAATTTTTAAATATTATTTTAATTATAAAATATGAAATTGATTTGTTGTACTATTTTTATTATTATGTACACATATTATATCGTGGTGATAATTTCCTAGCTGAATAATTTCCTATACTTTATTGAAATCCAGAAAAATAATACTAATATCAGGAATACCTTTTAAATAAATATATTTTTATGCTCCATAGGATATGACATTCTTTAATTAATATAAAGAATGCACCTGGAAAAAACGAATCTAGATTCTTTATTTTAAAATCCAATTTTTAATAATCTGAAAAACATTTTCTTTTCTTTTCTTTTTTTTTTTTTGGAGGGGGGGGGGGGGGGGGGGAGGGGGGATTGAAGATGCAGCAAAAAAATTTTAAGAAATGTTTAAAAATTATCTTAACTATAACATATGAAATTGATTTGTTGTACTATTTTTATTATTATGTACGCATGTTATATCGTGGGGATAATTTCATAACTGAATAATTTTAACAGGAAATTCATTTATCATATTTTTTTATGATTTCTATACTTTACTGAAATCCAGAAAAATAATACCAATATCAGGAATACCTTTTAAATAATGATGTTTTTATGCTGCATAGGATATCACATTCTTTAATTAATATAAATAATGCATCTGGAAAAAAAATTATATTCTTTATTTTAAAATCCAATTTTCAGTAATCTTGTTGTGTTGGTTTTTTTCTTTTGCCTTTTGCAAAAATATTGAATGAGTGCAAATTACCTGTGACTAACAATTGAAATGAATCCTGTCAATATGCATACCTACAAAATTATTCTCAAACTAAAATAAATTTGGAAAAAAAGAAAATGGATTAAATTAAACAGAAACAGTTAAAATTTAAAGAATTTAAATTTACCTGAATTCTAAATTTTGAATTCAAAATTGTATAAGAATTAATCATTTAAAAGCACTGACAAGATCCTCAATTTGCACTACATCCAGTTCCCCAACAATCAGCATTGTGAATTCAAGAATTAATATGAAGGGTAACAGCAAGGAATTTTCATAAACATAATAATTTAGACTAAGTGAAAATTTTGGAATAAAAGGGAAAAATCTTTCTTTTAAAGAAAGTACAGAAAGGGGGTTATAAAATTGATGAATTAACGTTAATAATAATGTTAAACAAAATAATATTTGGCCAATATTAAAAAAAAGCAAAATTAATTTCAAGAATTCACAACCCTGAAGCTGTGATCGTATAGTTTCATCATAATTTAAGAGACCATGAGTTAATAATTAGATTTTGAATAAGTAATTCATCATTATCAAATGCTTCTCATAAGACTTTAAATCAAAATGTTAAAATTACTTTATATCAAAAATTTTAGATAAGTATGTCTTGTAATTAATTAAAGAATAGTAAAAGGTCTCAGTTAATTAAATAAAATAAGTTTGAATGTTAAAGATTACAACATCCAGTAAATTAGCAGTTTATTTTTTTATTAGATTTAATGCTTAAAATAATATTTAGAAATTCCATGGCTGGAGAATACAATACTTTACTTTAATTAATTTATTTATTTATTTATCTTTTTACCAGAATTAATATTTAGATTAATAGAATAAATTAAGTTAAAGGATTAATATAAATCCTAAGGAGATTGATTTTCATAAGTTAAATAAAAGGTAAAATATTGAAAGCAAACCATTTGAATTAATTAAGCAAGTAATCAAAAAAAAAAGAAAACAGAGAAGGAGTTAAATTAGAAAGAACAAATATTTATTTACAAATAACACTTTAAATGATTTAAATATCCTCTTAGATATATATATATGCATCAAAATACTAAGACACAGATAAGTTCCGTCATATCAAACAGAAAACATAATTTATAAATCATAATAGTGATAAGAATTGTTTTTACTTACAAGGCTTCATAATTTTGGAAAACTTAGCATTATTTGGATAGGACGTTACTTTCGAGAGGTATTCGTCTTTCAAGGAGGTAACTTAATGATCAAGACTTTTATTCCGAACTTTCCAATTTTAGAGGGAATTTTCACAGTTTAGACTTTTATTCAGAACTTTCCATTTTTAGAGGGAATTTTCACAGTTTAGACTCAGTGTCAGGAACATTGCACAACTTCACCGTGCGCTCTTCAAATCACACTTTACAGGAGTGCAGTTTTTGATATTTCACAGTCACGCTGAAAGTATGCACCAATACTTTTTTTTTTATTTTTACGCCTATGCACCTTTGAGCTATCAGTACTGCATTCACGGTTGTCGGAACTGGAGTTTGTGAATTCATAGGCTGAGATTTGACGACTCTGGATTTTAGCAATCCAATCCTATATACCTAGTTACTCCTGTAGAAAATTACGAGATATGACACGGTCTTTTTATTGAAGAACATCCTATCATTTTTCGATAAGCTGGATTCTAATATTCATAGTTGTTTCAATCAGTTAAACGCTACTTTCTCGTCCTTTCAGGCCGCTTGATGAGCACACATTTTCTATCAACCCACTGTCGCTACTGCTGGGAGAGAAGTCTCTGTCTCGAAAAAAAAATCGCCACTGCTTAACCGGCGGGGTGAGGGAGGGAACCCTCCACCCTCACACACCCAAAACTATCCGAGCTTCAAGACATGACTGCCTGCTAACTAGCTCTACGTTCCCTTGGTAACGCTACCAGGGGGGAAAAGGGTCAACGCTGATTGGTTGAGTGGGGGGGAGCAAATAACACGCTTATTGGATTATTGTTGCTAGGTGAAAAATCCTAGCTACACTTCCTGGAAATTAGCCGTCTGTTGGGTCCCACGAAAAGGAAGAAATCACGTGTACGCTTGCACCTGTTACTTCGTAAACAACGACTCGAAAGCAATAAACTGTGCATCTTCCTAACAAGCCTTCGAAATAGTTTTATGACTCTCTTTACTGAGGGTAATAAAAAGTCGTACACAATACAACTGACAATAATGCTTCAGTTATTCCCATGACTTCTTATAAAAGCCTTTTGTACTATATCCAATCTGTCTGTGTGTGTTCCGAATTTACGATCCCTCAAACTACGTGAGAATTTCAAGTAAAAGTTGTTTGCGTGGAAACTATCTCATAGTGAAAAAGGGAGAACTTGGGTGGTCTTGACTTATAGAGAAATACAAATGTTTGGATTTTGAAAATAAGAGTTTTAATTAATAATGTTTAAGAAAAATAAGAAAAAGGAGGAGGGGGGTTTGATTAAATATTAAAATAGAATGAGTTTATAAAAAAGAAATGTTTTAAGATATTAATGAGAATATAAATATAAAAATTTAGATTAAATTACCTTTAACAATCTGAAAAACATGTTTTTGTTTGTTTGTTTCTTCTTTTTTTTTTTTTTTTTGCCTTGGGGGGGGGGTGATTGAAGATGCAGCAAAAATTTTTAAGAAATGTTTAAAAATTATCATAACTATAACATATGAAATTGATTTGTTGAACTATTTTCGTATTATGTACACATATATATTTTTTATGTTTGCTTTACTTTATTGAAATACTGATAAATAATACCAATATCAGGAATACCTTTTAAATAAATATATTTTTATGCTGCATTAGATATCACATTCTTCAATTACTATAAATAATGCATCTGAAGAAAAATTGAGATTCTTTATTTTAAAATCCAATTTTCAGTAATCTGAAAAACATTTTTTTCTCTTTTTTTTTTGTAGGAGGGGGGGGGGGGGGATTAAAGATGCAGCAAATTTTTTAAAGAAATGTTTAAATATTATCTTAACTATAAAATATGGAATGGATTTGTTGAACTATTTTTATTATTATGTACACATATATATTTTTTATGATTGCTATACTTTATTGAAATACTGATAAATAAAACCTTATACCAGAAATGCATTTGAAATAAAAATATTTTTATGCTGCATAGGACAACACATTTTTTAATTAATCTAAATAACACATCTAAAAAGAACTAGTTTGTTAATTTAAAAATTTTATATTATTTCATATAGGTATAATTTGATAATTAAAATCTATTTTATGAAGAAAACAAAAAAATAAGACACATGATATTCTTGACAAAATTTATTGAATTAAAAATACAAAATTTTCACACTTGTGAATTTTCGCTTTGAATTTTTTGTTACATTGGGATTGGAAGAATTGTCAGATTTTAAGGAATCATTCTTGTTTCTACAATAATTTTTTAATAATGTGAGTAGTATAAAAGTGAGAGTTCAACGCCAGCAGCAGGTGCAAGGTGCAATCAGCAGCAGGTGCAAGGTGCAGTCAGCAGCAGGTGCAAGGTGCAGTCAGCAGCAGGTGCAAGGTGCAATCAGCAGCAGGTGCAACGATGTTAAAACAGTAACTTGAAATATAGGATATTTTAGGAGGGGGAGGGCTTAAAATTTAGGGGGGCTTAATTTTTTTAAGGATCAAATTTAAATCTTAGATTGAAGTATGGTATAGGAGAGGGGTATAAAATGGAGGGGCTTATTTTTGAAGAGGCGGCTAACTTTTTTGAAGGGGGGCTTAATTTATAAGGAGGGCTTAATTTTTTTAGGATTAAATTTAAATGTTAGATTGAAGTCTGCTATAGGAGGGGGTATAAAATGGAAGGGCTTATTTTTGAAGAGGCGGCTAACTATTTTGAAGGGGGGGCTTATTTTTGAGGGGGGCTTAATTTTTTTTTTTTGAATTTTAGAATGGACTTTCAGTTTGAAGGCGAAACGGAGATCAATTTTTTTTGGTGGCGCCCTCTATCGGAAGGGAATGCAATAACGAATATTTAAAATAGGTTTTCTTGAAAAGATTTCACTGAGGTTTGAACCTGCAAAATAGCTTCTTGACTTGATAATTTGTGGTAGGTTTAACTGATCAAGTCAAGAAGCTATATATGAATGTCGAGATTTTAAGTGTTTAAAGAGAGGTATCGTGAGAGTGACGTATCATGTGTTAAAATGACTTGAGAAAGGAAGTGATTAGCGTCGTGTGTCTGTATATAACGGTATGCATTGTGTTTTCGCTCATTTATATGCTTACCGGAAGTGAAAAGTTTAAGGTTTATTTTATACTGAATTTAAATGAAACCGGAAATTTATCTTTTTCGATATGATTGGATTGAATATTAACATATTTATTTTAAAATGTATAGTGGAAGCAATGGTAAAAAGAAGACATCTTTAGGGGTAATTACTGTTTTTATTGTGTTTGGTGTAGAAAACATAGGAAAGAGGTATAGTTAAAAAACAAATTCAATTTTATTAATAATTTTCCCAATGCAATACATGTGGACCCACTTTTCGTTTTTTAGTGGGTTTTGACAAATCTAATACAGAATCTTGTTTAATGTTTGTTGACAAATATTTATTTTTAATAAAATTTCGCGGGACATTCATTTCGTTTAATGTTTCTAATAATTCGTTCTGTGCCTTGATCGGTTTTCTTTTATTTACAGAAAACAAAAGATTAAATAAATCTGCCAAGTTTGATTCGGGGATAGGTTTTCCTTCGAAACTTACAGTCAAATTTTTATCCTATCGAAATTTTCTTGGACGTGCCATGACAAACTGAACTAATGCTTTGATAATTTAGGATAGCTTTATCTGGATATCATGGTGGTTAGATTACGGATATTTGTGTTTGAAATAACGTGATTTTTAATTTTGCCTGTTCAGTTTCAATTATATTGTGAAATGAGGGTTTATTTTTGAAAGATAATGTTAACTTTTTGTGATTATCTTGTAACAGACTGCTTTCATTAAAAGTGTATTTTAGAATTGTAAACTACAATTTTGAAATTTTCGCCTGTTTGGAAAAAAAGCACAGGGAAAAAAAATAAAAGTATTAAAAAAATAATAACAACAACTGTTCAAAAATATAATAACAACTAAACAAATGATCAAAAATAATAAAAAATGTTCAAATAATAATAACAACTGTTCAAAAATAATAAAAACTATTTAAAAAATAATAACAACTGTTAAACGATTGACTTTATACAACCAACATTTAAAAAAAAGATAATCGAATCTAGTTTTTTCTAACATGACTTATTTGAAATATTCACTTTTTCTAGTTAGATTTATAACACGTAAGTGATTTATAACACATAAGTTACACATAAGTAAAATATTATTTATAAAAGCACTAAATACGAGATTAATAAGAATTTTTAACTTACAAACATATGAACTCCTGATACACAAGTGATTCGACCAGTAAAATATTATTTAGAAAAGCATTTTTGACTTACAATTGTACGAACTTCTGATATGTAACCCTTTCTGAATCAATGTGTAAGAATTAACTGACTATTGAACTTATAACAGAGTATGTTAAAATAATCACGTGACTTTTTTAAACCAATAAAATGTTATTATTTTCAAACAAGCGCCCTCTATCATTTTATGAACTTCCAAGAAACGAGTTAATATGATTATATTGTTTCCTGTTACCGCTGTGAAAGGTTGTGTTTTCCGTTTTAAGTTAGTTTACATTTAAGTGATTACGGAACGAGTCATGGATTCTGTTTTGTTAAGTGCTAATGATATGTCTAACGTGAAGAGTGAACCCTCATCACCAGGATTAAATGACCATGACATGGAATTTTTAATACAGCCTAAAGAAGAACCCGTTTCGAATTGTGAAGTGAAACCCACCTCATCAGGATTAAAGAAACAGAAGTTACCCTTTGTGTGTTCTACTTGCGACAAAGCTTTTCCCCGAAAGGTTAACTTAACGTTTCACATGAAATGTCATCTGGAGAAAATACCTCTTGTGTGTATAATTTGTGAAAAAACATTTGCTAGAAAGTATCATTTATTAAATCATATGAAGGTCCATTCAAAGACCCCTGTGATTCATAATTGTAATGTATGTGGCGAAGTATTTTCACAAAAGAGTGATTTATTAAAGCATGGGAAAATTCATAATACTTCCAAGCCAAATCAAAGGAAAAGTAGACAGTCACCCAGTCACTGTAAATGCGACGACTGTTTTGAAACATTTAATAATAGATCTGACTTAGCGAAACATAGAAAAATTCATCTTTCACCTAAAGAACTTAACCCGTCTGATCCACTTTCCTTGGGAAACAGTTCGAAATATGAAATTTCAGACATCACTCAGTTTAGTAAAATATTTAAGTTTTTCGATGTTTTTACTCCTGCTCATTGGAATTTAGGTGAGGAAATGATTGTTGAAGTACAAATGAATAAGAACTATGAGCTTTATGTTCACATACAGAAATATGAAGAATTTGAAAAGAACGGTCGTGAACTTACCCCCACAAATGAAGGCATTACATTATCATGTGCAACATTCGACAAATTTGAATCGAGATTGGATAAATTTAATTTTGTTTCTGAAAAAGATACATTCGTATGTAATAATGACTTACTAATTGCTTATGTAAATAAGGAATCATGCATACTGCAAAAATTATTCAAATCGAAAAAGTTTGGGTTTTGCTTAAAGTCTGACTTTTTACTGCTTACAAAAGATCAATATTTGAAACTAGTGAAAAATCGCTTTAAAATTACCGAATGTCTCATTGAGACGCTTTTAACCAAGTTTATTCCTGTTTCGATTTTAGAAAACTTAAACAAATGTAAATGTACCCACCTCACAATAGAAGAGACTTTGAACTATTTCTTAAAATGTTTCGATGACGAGTTAAAGTCATCCGTTTCTCGCGTGTTTGATTGCTATCGATGTTCAATCGGAGAACCAATTAATGTGAAACACGAGTGTGATAGTTATAATTTACGTAGAAAGTATAATTGGTGTAGCGACAGTGCACTGCTAAATTTCAACGTGACTGAATTTGTAAATAACATATTCAAGAAATGTTCATGTAATTATACTCATTTATTTTTTGAAACTATGAATATGGACTTTTATAATAACCATTTAGACAATATATTTGTAAATTAACATAGAAATGTATTTATTTAATAAATATTCGTTTTTATATCACATATCTGTTTTTATTTCACATGTCTATTTATTTTTTTATTTTTATTTATTTATGAAATCAATCTTTGAAGTTTCATTTTCTAGAAAAAAAAAATGAACATATATTTATGAGTAGGCAAAATTTTTTTAATTGTAGTCTTTAAAGTTAACACTTTTTGGTTAAATGAAATCTCTTTTTAAGAAAAATTTATTATTTTTATTTGAATAGGTATTAAACTTATTTATTGATAAGAAAGTTTCATTTTCTCTCTCCTTTTAAACAATGACATTGCATGTTTTGATAATTTCCATCCCACAGTTAACATTACAGTATTTAACATAGTTAAGAAAATGTTTAACTTAAACCGTCACTGTATTTATTATAGATAAGTAAACATTTTATCTTTAACCTAAATGTAATTTAAATGATTAACTATAACTGTGACTGCTTTTAATCTAGATAAGTAAATGTTTCCAGGAAACACAATCAGTTTACTGTAGACTTTTATCGAGATTACACCAGTTAGTGGAATGCTGATTAAAAATATTTTATGACATTAATATGCAGAAAAGATCTCACGAAGAAGTACTTTCACCTTCAAAACGTCTACGTTTAGAAAAAACCATGGAAAATTTAAATACCTATGAGAAGGAGTTAAAAGACCCAAGATTAAAACTTTCTAAAATGGGTAATAACTGTGTAACTACTGAGGACTTACAAGATGTGAAACCCGAGATCGCTATGAATTTTTCAAACTTTGCCTATGGGAATGATACAACATCTTTCGAGAATCCCGGTCGAATGCCAAATTCTGCCACGGACTATTTGAATACATTTTTCGAAGACATGAATTTTGAAAATTTAGATTGTTCTACTACCTTAGCGTTTCAAGAACCTACAAATAATATTTTACAGACTACTGTTAAACGCGAGGTCAACGAGCTACAAGCAAGCAACCTTTCGCAAACAAGTGGTGAATTACAAACCACCATCTCACCTGCAAATGACATTAAAAGTGATAAATTATGCAATTCCTATGTGTTTCACAAAGAACTAAGTGACTGTTTCTATTTAACTTTGAAATTAAGAACTAAACAATATTATATACTTATACGAGAATTTAAACGCAATGTATCTACTAATGAAGAAATCCCGACAAACCGAGTGGTTAATATGGATATTCCTAGCTGGTTTGAGTTTCAATATAAACTTATTGCATTTAATTTAAGATACAAAAGCACGTCCTTTGTTTCTAATAACATGATTTTAGTGTTAAATCAAAATTCTACAATGCGAATTAAAAATTTAAAGAATCATTCTTATATTGACTTAAACGAACATCAACTAGAAAAATTAAAAGAAAGTACCTCTCATTTAAATAGTGCACTTTTACAACATATGTATACAAAACTTTTACCATCTCTTATTAAAAAGAAATGTATGGTAAGTAATATATCTACAGAAAATGATGAGGTGTTAAAGTATAAACTTAACACATGTATCGAGAATAATATGTTATCAATACTTAATCAATTGTATGAATGCCATGCATGTGCACTACGACATTCGAGCAAAAGCCTTCACTCCTGTTTCACATTTAATAATAGGGAAAATTTTAATCAATTAGGGGAAGCTTTGTTAATGCTCGTAGATTTCGATTATGTAACTTCAACGTTTCTAAACGGAGTTTATAATGTTAGTGAGCACTTTTTATGTAAGATTAATGAACAAACTATTTGTAATGAATTATTTAAGACCTGAAAATAAAATGTTTTTGATTAAGTTCTGTGTGTTTATTTTTGCAAAGTGTCTATGAGTGAATTTATTAGTTTATAATTTAGTAGAAATTTTAAGTGAAGTGATGTAATCCAATTAAAAAATAAATTAATCTATAACAAAAATTAATTGTAATAAAAATATTCACATTAAAAAAAAAGGGTTAAAAAAATTAGAAGTTAATGAAATTAAAACTTATTAAAATTAAAAGTTAACAACAAAAAATAAATAATAAAATAAAATAAAGATTAACAAAAATATAGTTTTAAAATAAAAGTAAACAAAAAAAGTTATAAAGTAAAAGTTAACAAAAAGTTAAAAGTTAATAAAATATTTAAAAAAGCAAAAGAATGTATGTGTTATGAAGAGAGGGGTTTCCTTGTGGAAGTAACTTACAAAATGTATGTGTATGTATTTATTAGTTTTTCATTTAGTAGAACTTTTAAGTGAACAGTTAGAATTTATGTTTTTATATAACTTAACACAAAATAAAATTTTTAACTATTGCAAAAAGATTCAACTATTGAATGGAAATATGCATATTAGTAAAACAATCACAAGTTAATAAAATGAAAGATTTTAAATTTCATACAATTTAACAAATATATATATATATATATATGTAGATATATGTTATGGCCGGTTGTCTAAATGGGTATTAATAAGTCCAAGGCAGATTTTTGTTGAAATCTTACACTGTTTAATTTTCTGGATTATATCAAATATTTACAAATATGTACAAGTTAAAATATAATTAGAACAATCATGACAACTCGTAAGCTCGTAAAGGCCGTTTGCAGATACCATTTCTCAGCTCAGCTCGTAAAGGCTGGCCGTCGCCGGAGATTTAAGAGCATCTCCGGAGTCCGTCTTACTCAGTCTGCATCTCGACTCATTCTGTCTACTTCGTTCTCACGCTGTAAAAAAATTACTGCACTCATCAAAATTTATATTGTTCGCGAGGCATCATTCAACTTCACAAGCCCCAATAAAGTATTTGCTTGTGTTTGCAGTCTAAAGTTCAGATGAGAACTCCCGCGACCACAACTCGGCCGTCCTGACTGTGCTGTGTCCTCACAGTCATTATCTACTAATTTCACTAGGTATAGAACCAGTCGACTAAAATATAAAGTTATCAAATACACACAAAATATATATATATACAAACAAAACAATAAACAATAGTAAATATTGAAACATACAGTGTTTCCTAAAATATAAAAAATGAAAATAACACAACAAAACTTGTTATAACGTTGAAAATTGCTTAAAGTTCAGAGTTCACTCATAATGTTCAATAAAAGTAAAAAGAATATTGTTTCAAAATATCAATCTGTCCAATTTGTCCATCGTTTCATAAAGTCGGCAGCACTCGATGTAATGTTTGGACCATCATGGTAGCCAATTTTCTTTACGTTGTATCGATCCTTTCCTTTAACTTTGGTGATTTCATAGGGACCGAGAAATTTAGGTCTCAACTTCATGCCTGTACCAAATTGTGTTTTTTGTATAGCTACTAAATCACCGAGTTTATAAGTGTATGCCGTTTTTCTTTTTTTATTAAAGGTTTTGCGATTCTCTTGCTGTATTTTTAAAATGTTCTCTTTTGCAATTTCCCTATTGAAATTTCTCTCTGACATAATCGAATTTACATGTTCTTCGTCTAACAACTCTTTTATTTGCAAATCGTTTTTATGTCGCAATCTCACTCCGGTTAGAAGCTCAAATGGTGAAAATTTTGTGCTTCTAGATATAGTGCTGTTTATAATTCGCTGTACCGATGCTACATATTTGTACCATTTAGTGGGGTCATCTATGCTAAGTTTCGCTAATATTGGTATCAGGATTCTGTGCATCCGTTCTATCTGGCCATTTCCTCTTGGAACACCTGTCGTTATTGGGACATGTTGTATTTTTTGTTCGTTACAATATGCTTCAAAATCGTCGGATGTAAACGCGGGTCCTTTGTCGGTTATTATTCGGGACGGGTTTCCGAAAATGTTGTGTTGTAATTTTAACTTATCTATAACTTCTACGGCAGCAGTAGTTTTAACTGGGTATAACCAGACAAATTTTGTGAAAGCATCTACGACGGTAAAAATATGATTATAATTTTTGTGAGTGGATGGCATTGGTCCAATATGATCAATGTGATAGGTTTCAAGGGGGATATTTTGTTTTGGAATCGGGTTCAATAAACCTTCTCCTTTTCCTTGCTTTTTATTACATAAAATGCACTCTACGCAATTCGCAATGACGTTTTCTATTTGTTTTCTTAACTGGGGTATAAAATAGTTTTCTTTTATAATTGTTTCGGTTTTTGCTACCGCATAATGACCTCTATTATGAACATTTCGTATTATTTCTTTTTGCATATTTAAGGGAATCATCAACAGTTCTCTGTCGTTTTCGTATTTATACAGTATGTCATTTCGATTAAAATATTCCGAGCTTTCATTTTTTTCTATTAATTTTTTGATGGTTTGAATATGTTCATCTTCTTGTTGCGCTAATTTAATTTTTGCTGTTAATTCGTCATAAGAACGTGTTGCTACCAATACTGTATTTCTGCTTAATGCGTCGACATGCTTCATTTGATTTCCCGCTCGATGTACTATTTCATAATCAAATTCTTGTAAGAATAGCGCCCATCTTGCTACTTTTGGCGTAATGTCTTTTTTGTCCATAGTCTTTTGAAACGCGGAACAATCTGTCACAATTTTAAATTTCGTGCCTAATAAGTAGTTTCGAAATTTTTTGACCGATTCTATTACCGCAAGGGTCTCTAATTCGTAACTCGAAAATTTTGCTTGAGTAGGTGTAGTTTTACGGCTCATGTAATGAATAGGATGTAAGTTTTTGTTCTCATCTTCTTGTAGTAGGACACTACCAAAACCTATGGCGCTTGCATCGGTGTGCAATTCTAGTCTAGCGCCTCGTCGGAATACATGCAATACTGGGGGGTTAACTAATTTTTCTTTAAGAGTTTCAAAAGCTTGCTTTTCGGGTATTCCAAATTTAAATTTATTTCCCGCTTTTAATAAATCACTTAAAGGTCTCGCTATAGTTGCATAATGTGGGATGTACTTTCTGAAATAAGAAGTTAGACCCAGAAAACTGTGTAATTGTTTAAGGGTTCGGGGTTCAGGAAATTTCTTTACTGCCAAAGTTTTGGCTTCCGAGGGTCTAGTAGTTCCGTTTTCGATAATATAGCCTAAAAATTCAATTTTCCGTTTAAGAAATTGACATTTTGCAAAATTAAATTCAAGTCCGTAATCCGATGCAACTTCTAGGACGCGTTTCAGTTTTACCAAGGCTTCTTCCTCAGTTTCCGCAAGTATTATGACATCGTCTAAGTAAATTAATATTACCTTTTCTTTAATTAACTGTTTAAAAACAGCTTGAATATATCTTTGAAACTGTTGTGGTCCAACCGATAATCCGAATGGGAGCTTTAAGTACTCGTACTGCGAGTTATGCGTGACAAATGCTGTATATTTCCTACTCTCCTCTGCTACGTCTATATGAAAAAAACCATTTTTTAAATCCAATGTTGTGAAAACCTTTGCACTTTCAATGTTATCTAAAACATCTTCTATTCTTGGCAAGGGAAAATTATCTCTAATTATTTTTTTATTTAGCAATCTATAGTCTACGCAAAGTCTCCAAGAATTATTTTTCTTTTTCGCTAACACTATAGGAGATGCATAATTAGAGTTACTCTCCGTTATAATTCCCGTTTCCAACCATTCCTGTACTTGTTTGTCCACAAATTCCTGCTCCGGATACGCTAATCTACGCGGTCGTTGCGCAATCGGAATATCATCAGTTAATATTATATTTACTTTTAACTCTGTGTCCTTAACCTTGTTTGGCTTATAATTAGTAATCAATTCCGTTAACTCTTTCTTAATAGCGTTGTTTGTAATATGATTCAGCTCAACTTCCTGAAAATTAATTGAATTGGCTGTTTCAGCTAAATAAATATCTGTGGTTTTCGCTAAGTCTGACTGTGGGATAGAACACGGTTCACTTTCTAATAAACAACTTTTTGCAGTACTTAATTGCATGTTTACTTTTTCACTAAAGTTAAAAGCTGTTTCATTTTGATTAGTTTGTTCCTTTCTCACAAATTCAGCTGTCGAAATCATTTTTCCTATCGTGGGATTGTTTTGTTTTTCTGACCGCAACATCGCATGAAATCTGGGTGTGACATAGCTGACGCGTTTGATTTTCGTCATGGCTGTTTCTTGTGGGAAAGCAGTGACGTAATTTATCCTAACTTCTTTTAACTTCCGTTTTCCCATAATTTGCAATCCTTTTTCTGAAATATTGAAATTTAACTGTCTCAAAAAGGTATTCCCTAAAATTATAGAATGATTCAATTTTTTTACGATGTATAAATCTGAATTTACTGTATAACCATCTATTTCAATGTTTACGGTCGTAAATCCTATGGGTGTTATTTGGTTTCCACCAATACCTGACAAAACCAAGTCATTTTCATGTAATTTAGGGCATCCCAGGGCAATATAAATATCGTTATTCCCCATATTTACGTCGCTACCTGTGTCTATCAAGGCATCTATATTTTTTCCTAAAATCCTCACGCTCTTTATTATTTTATCTGCTGGATTAGAGTTGTTGCTTATGGCGGCATTTGCATTTTTAGGAGAATTGTTTGTACACTGGTCAGACCTGTGGCCAGGAATTTTACACTTCCAGCACACTGGGCCTTCTTTTTTTCGGGGACAATCCCTCCAGCGGTGCGAAAATTCATTGCAATTAAAACAACGGATTTTTGTATTTAAATTCTTTTGGGGGGCATTTGCGTAATTTTTTTCATATGGTACGCGGCTAACATCATTTCGATGGAACGCTCTATTATTTTCAAAACCTTGACGTTTTCGGAATTCCGTATTTGGGGACTTAATTTCAGCCTTCCGTAAGTTAATTCGGGCAGTTTCAAAATCATCCAATTTATTTGTCAAATCATCTATATTCGTAATTTTGGGTAATTCATCACAAAAGTGTTCCTTCATTTCTAAAGACAATTTTCTCCTGATTTGATCAATAATTAAAATATTTTTTAATTGTTCGTACGTCGATATTTGCAGGCCAGATAACCAATTATCCAAGAAATTTGAGAGTTCAAACGAGAAATCTTTCCACGAATCCGAATTTTGCTTTCTATGCAAGAAGAATTTTTGCCGAAATTGCTCCGGTGTAAGTCTAAAGCGTCTTAAAAGTATTTTTTTTACATAGTCGTAGTCGCTGGACTGTTCCTCACTTTCGCGATTTATTAAATTAACTATATCGAGAGGTAATAATGCGAGAAGATAGGTTACCCATTCATGTTTGTCTATCTCTAACCGCTTTGCCTGGCGTTCGAAAAGGGTTAAGTATATACTGATTTCCTCCTCGTTATTGTACCTATTTAACAATTTTAAAACATCGGAACCTTTTCCGGCGATTGTAGGTACAGAGTTATGTAATTGGGCTTTTTGTGTATTTTCCAATTGTAATCGTTTTAATTCAAACTCGCGATTCTCAGCTTCTTTTTGCTGTAATAATCTTTCGGCTTCTTCACGCTCACTTACAATTCCCTCTAACAAATTTTTCACTAAATCTTCATCATACCCTTTGGATTTTACAATTAAATCAGTTAATTGAGTTTTATTGGTCGATTCTGGTGGATTTAAACCTAATTCGACAGCCACAGTAATCAGATCGATCTTTTTTGACCTTATTAAATGTGCCATTTTTATCATAAACTAATTAACACATAAAAATAAAATATAGCATTAAATAAATCAATAATATACGTATTTTCACCCGATAAATCAAATATATCAATACATATAATAATACGTAACAGTTATAAAAACACACTTACTTTCATATCTTCACCCGATAAATAAAATATATTTATACATATAATAATATTCAACAATTTTATAAACACTTTCTCTAAGTATTCTAAATCGAATATATATTTTGTTTCCTTTCCCATAAAAATAACAAGATACAAAAAAATATATATATCTTTGTACTAGTTAACTCTATTCTAGAAAAAAAAACATTACTCAATCAAACATTATTCATGTGAGGAAGCAAAAAAAATAACACCTTCCTCTATCTATACAAAGAAAAAGAGAGAGAAAAAAAAAACCTTTAATCGTTTCACTTTTCACTTTTCCCAGTCTGCAAAAAAAAATATGCACGGCAGACGTTTATATTTTATTTCATTCGAGCGCTCTGACTCTGGGTCGCTTATTTGCTGATAAACGAACAACACATTTTCCTCTTGCGTACACTAAAAGCAGAAGAAAAAAAATATCACCAGAAAAAAAAAAAATCGCTTTCCGCCACCGCGAAAACACGACACTTATCTTGCACAGACGGTCAGTGGGTCAAACTTTCTACACAGACACTCGAAATATTTCACACTTTACCGAAAGAACTTTATCGGCTTTTCAGCGATTCATCACTGAACTTAACCTTCGCAGAAACGATGCACATATCACATAATAACCACTCACACACACTTGGATGTGTAGTAATACACAGATGAAAAAAAAAAATTCGGAAGCACAAAACACTTTTACGTGAAGACACACGTGAACATCTCACAGGAACTTGATGCACAAATCTTTTTGCTTCTTTATTCGAAATTCACGTAGATCCCGATCATTCAGATCACTCATAAATCATGTAGATCCAGTTCGCATAGATTCCGTTGATCCAGGCCGTGCCTCCCATTTTGTAGATATATGTTATGGCCGGTTGTCTAAATGGGTATTAATAAGTCCAAGGCAGATTTTTGTTGAAATCTTACACTGTTTAATTTTCTGGATTATATCAAATATTTACAAATATGTACAAGTTAAAATATAATTAGAACAATCATGACAACTCGTAAGCTCGTAAAGGCCGTTTGCAGATACCATTTCTCAGCTCAGCTCGTAAAGGCTGGCCGTCGCCGGAGATTTAAGAGCATCTCCCGAGTCCGTCTTACTCAGTCTGCATCTCGACTCATTCTGTCTACTTCGTTCTCACGCTGTAAAAAAATTACTGCACTCATCAAAATTTATATTGTTCGCGAGGCATCATTCAACTTCACAAGCCCCAATAAAGTATTTGCTTGTGTTTGCAGTCTAAAGTTCAGATGAGAACTCCCGCGACCACATATATATATACGAAACACATTACGGATTTAAATATTATAAGAAATGTTTGATTGAAATTTTTAAGACAGATTTAATTCTTGGTTCTGCCATATATAGTTCGAACTTATTTTAGAAGATAGTTTTCAATAGTCTTGTGGTTCGAACTTGACAAAATGAAATCAAGACACAATGAATTGTATGTTATTTTAATCATTATGTCATGACTTCATACTTCTGAAAGTGTATTTAAAGGTTTCTCTAGCTTTATTCAATGTTATTAAGCGTTTGTGAAACCGAAAATTAATGAAAAAACAGATCGCCTTCTACCAATTACGCTAAGAATGTTTTATTCAATTATTATAAATAATAAAACCTTTTAGAATATTACTTATTTTAAATTCAAAATAATAAAAATTTAAAGTTAACAAAATAAATAATTCCTCTGTTCATTATAAATAAATAAAAGTTTACAAAACAAAAGTTTCAAAATTAAAACTTTATAAAAATTATAAGTTAACAAAAAATTAAATAAAATAAAATTTTAAAATAAAAATTATGAAAAGTAAAGTTTATAAAAATTAAAAGTTTTTAAAATTTTTAAGTTATGTTTAAAAATCTTCAAATTAATCAAAATTGACTTTTAGTTTTATGTTAATGTAAGTTTCAATGTTTTAAATATCGAGCTAACTGTTTATCCCCATAATCATTTGTTTACCCATCTTCCAACCAACCAACTGGTTGCCTAGCCAACCATATACTTTGTATCTACACATGCGCAGAAAAAAGAAACACTAACTTGAGTTTTACTTTAAACCTTTGCTAGATTAGATATATTATACAAGTCGAATATCTTCCATACTTAGAAAATTTATAATTTTCAACTATTCGTCCCTATTTATCTTAAAACATTAACAAATAAATATAATTTATATACTTACAAAAACAGGATAACTTAAAAAGGGGTCCATACATTTCAGCTTGCTAAAGTCAAGTGTCTGGTTTATAACAGAATGAGGTTAAACTATCAGTTTACTTCCTTATCACTCACGTGATCAAGACCTTATCAGTTACATGTTCAGGCCGATAACAGCTAAAAACAGCGTGTTGGTCATTTTAACTTCTGACTTCGCATACTGTGGTTCGGTAAGTTTTCTTGTCTAACATTTCTTTCTTTTTAAGAAATAAACTAATCGGAAAAATTTCTTTTCATACCCACTTACTTTTAAATCACAATGTTAAAAGACTAAATTTTATTATATTAAATTATTCTTTTAAATGTCAAACAAAAGATCTTACAATATATTTGCAAATAAGTTCTTATAAAACGGTTTTAATTAGTTAAAGGATGAACATTGTTATTTTAACTATCTATTATTTTGAAAGCGAAAAAGATTAATTCACATGAAAATTAAACTTACCTTATTTATAAGCTGGGTAAGCAGGGTCTGACTTTTGTGACGACTTGTAGAGATTTGAAAGATAGTACAAACGTATATCAGTTAATCTTATGTGATATGATGACGTTACTAAGTGACGTCATCCACCACAGGTTAATCACGCGACTACGCGACCATAACCTTCACATTACTTGTGATGTTTAGATTACGTAGCTAATTGTAATTATCATAAAATATACTTGTAATATATTTATAAAAATATATTCATAAATTAATAATTAATAAATTTATTATTTTAAAATGCTATGCTTTTCAAAATAATACGCAAATAAATTAGTTATTAATTTATAAATATATTATAAGTATATTTTATGATAATTACAATTAGCTACGTAATCTAAACATCACTAGTAATGTGAAGGTTATGGTCGCGTAGTCGCGTGATTAACCTGTGGTGGATGACGTCACTTAGTAACGTCATCATATCACATAAGATTAACTGATATACGTTTGTACTATCTTTCAAATCTCTACAAGTCGTCACAAAAGCCAGACCCTGCTTACCCAGCTTATAAATAAGGTAAGTTTAATTTTCATGTGAATTAATCTTTTTCGCTTTCAAAATAATAGATAGTTAAAATAACAATGTTCATCCTTTAACTAATTAAAACCGTTTTATAAGAACTTATTTGCAAATATATTGTAAGATCTTTTGTTTGACATTTAAAAGAATAATTTAAGATAATAAAATTTAGTCTTTTAACATTGTGATTTAAAAGTAAGTGGGTATGAAAAGAAATTTTTCCGATTAGTTTATTTCTTAAAAAGAAAGAAATGTTAGACAAGAAAACTTACCGAACCACAGTATGCGAAGTCAGAAGTTAAAATGACCAACACGCTGTTTTTAGCTGTTATCGGCCTGAACATGTAACTGATAAGGTCTTGATCACGTGAGTGATAAGGAAGTAAACTGATAGTTTAACCTCATTCTGTTATAAACCAGACACTTGACTTTAGCAAGCTGAAATGTATGGACCCCTTTTTAAGTTATCCTGTTTTTGTAAGTATATAAATTATATTTATTTGTTAATGTTTTAAGATAAATAGGGACGAATAGTTGAAAATTATAAATTTTCTAAGTATGGAAGATATTCGACTTGTATAATATATCTAATCTAGCAAAGGTTTAAAGTAAAACTCAAGTTAGTGTTTCTTTTTTCTGCGCATGTGTAGATACAAAGTATATGGTTGGCTAGGCAACCAGTTGGTTGGTTGGAAGATGGGTAAACAAATGATTATGGGGATAAACAGTTAGCTCGATATTTAAAACATTGAAACTTACATTAACATAAAACTAAAAGTCAATTTTGATTAATTTGAAGATTTTTAAACATAACTTAAAAATTTTAAAAACTTTTAATTTTTATAAACTTTACTTTTCATAATTTTTATTTTAAAATTTTATTTTATTTACATTTTTGTTAACTTATAATTTTTATAAAGTTTTAATTTTGAAACTTTTGTTTTGTAAACTTTTATTTATTTATAATGAACAGAGGAATTATTTATTTTGTTAACTTTAAATTTTTATTATTTTGAATTTAAAATAAGTAATATTCTAAAAGGTTTTATTATTTATAATAATTGAATAAAACATTCTTAGCGTAATTGGTAGAAGGCGATCTGTTTTTTCATTAATTTTCGGTTTCACAAACGCTTAATAACATTGAATAAAGCTAGAGAAACCTTTAAATACACTTTCAGAAGTATGAAGTCATGACATAATGATTAAAATAACATACAATTCATTGTGTCTTGATTTCATTTTGTCAAGTTCGAACCACAAGACTATTGAAAACTATCTTCTAAAATAAGTTCGAACTATATATGGCAGAACCAAGAATTAAATCTGTCTTAAAAATTTCAATCAAACATTTCTTATAATATTTAAATCCGTAATGTGTTTCGTATATATATATATATATATATATATATTTGTTAAATTGTATGAAATTTAAAATCTTTCATTTTATTAACTTGTGATTGTTTTACTAATATGCATATTTCCATTCAATAGTTGAATCTTTTTGCAATAGTTAAAAATTTTATTTTGTGTTAAGTTATATAAAAACATAAATTCTAACTGTTCACTTAAAAGTTCTACTAAATGAAAAACTAATAAATACATACACATACATTTTGTAAGTTACTTCCACAAGGAAACCCCTCTCTTCATAACACATACATTCTTTTGCTTTTTTAAATATTTTATTAACTTTTAACTTTTTGTTAACTTTTACTTTATAACTTTTTTTGTTTACTTTTATTTTAAAACTATATTTTTGTTAATCTTTATTTTATTTTATTATTTATTTTTTGTTGTTAACTTTTAATTTTAATAAGTTTTAATTTCATTAACTTCTAATTTTTTTAACCCTTTTTTTTTAATGTGAATATTTTTATTACAATTAATTTTTGTTATAGATTAATTTATTTTTTAATTGGATTACATCACTTCACTTAAAATTTCTACTAAATTATAAACTAATAAATTCACTCATAGACACTTTGCAAAAATAAACACACAGAACTTAATCAAAAACATTTTATTTTCAGGTCTTAAATAATTCATTACAAATAGTTTGTTCATTAATCTTACATAAAAAGTGCTCACTAACATTATAAACTCCGTTTAGAAACGTTGAAGTTACATAATCGAAATCTACGAGCATTAACAAAGCTTCCCCTAATTGATTAAATTTTTCCCTATTATTAAATGTGAAACAGGAGTGAAGGCTTTTGCTCGAATGTCGTAGTGCACATGCATGGCATTCATACAATTGATTAAGTATTGATAACATATTATTCTCGATACATGTGTTAAGTTTATACTTTAACACCTCATCATTTTCTGTAGATATATTACTTACCATACATTTCTTTTTAATAAGAGATGGTAAAAGTTTTGTATACATATGTTGTAAAAGTGCACTATTTAAATGAGAGGTACTTTCTTTTAATTTTTCTAGTTGATGTTCGTTTAAGTCAATATAAGAATGATTCTTTAAATTTTTAATTCGCATTGTAGAATTTTGATTTAACACTAAAATCATGTTATTAGAAACAAAGGACGTGCTTTTGTATCTTAAATTAAATGCAATAAGTTTATATTGAAACTCAAACCAGCTAGGAATATCCATATTAACCACTCGGTTTGTCGGGATTTCTTCATTAGTAGATACATTGCGTTTAAATTCTCGTATAAGTATATAATATTGTTTAGTTCTTAATTTCAAAGTTAAATAGAAACAGTCACTTAGTTCTTTGTGAAACACATAGGAATTGCATAATTTATCACTTTTAATGTCATTTGCAGGTGAGATGGTGGTTTGTAATTCACCACTTGTTTGCGAAAGGTTGCTTGCTTGTAGCTCGTTGACCTCGCGTTTAACAGTAGTCTGTAAAATATTATTTGTAGGTTCTTGAAACGCTAAGGTAGTAGAACAATCTAAATTTTCAAAATTCATGTCTTCGAAAAATGTATTCAAATAGTCCGTGGCAGAATTTGGCATTCGACCGGGATTCTCGAAAGATGTTGTATCATTCCCATAGGCAAAGTTTGAAAAATTCATAGCGATCTCGGGTTTCACATCTTGTAAGTCCTCAGTAGTTACACAGTTATTACCCATTTTAGAAAGTTTTAATCTTGGGTCTTTTAACTCCTTCTCATAGGTATTTAAATTTTCCATGGTTTTTTCTAAACGTAGACGTTTTGAAGGTGAAAGTACTTCTTCGTGAGATCTTTTCTGCATATTAATGTCATAAAATATTTTTAATCAGCATTCCACTAACTGGTGTAATCTCGATAAAAGTCTACAGTAAACTGATTGTGTTTCCTGGAAACATTTACTTATCTAGATTAAAAGCAGTCACAGTTATAGTTAATCATTTAAATTACATTTAGGTTAAAGATAAAATGTTTACTTATCTATAATAAATACAGTGACGGTTTAAGTTAAACATTTTCTTAACTATGTTAAATACTGTAATGTTAACTGTGGGATGGAAATTATCAAAACATGCAATGTCATTGTTTAAAAGGAGAGAGAAAATTAAACTTTCTTATCAATAAATAAGTTTAATACCTATTCAAATAAAAATAATAAATTTTTCTTAAAAAGAGATTTCATTTAACCAAAAAGTGTTAACTTTAAAGACTACAATTAAAAAAATTTTGCCTACTCATAAATATATGTTCATTTTTTTTTTCTAGAAAATGAAACTTCAAAGATTGATTTCATACATAAATAAAAATAAAAAAATAAATAGACATGTGAAATAAAAACAGATATGTGATATAAAAACGAATATTTATTAAATAAATACATTTCTATGTTAATTTACAAATACATTGTCTAAATGGTTATTATAAAAGTCCATATTCATAGTTTCAAAAAATAAATGAGTATAATTACATGAACATTTCTTGAATATGTTATTTACAAATTCAGTCACGTTGAAATTTAGCAGTGCACTGTCGCTACACCAATTATACTTTCTACGTAAATTATAACTATCACACTCGTGTTTCACATTAATTGGTTCTCCGATTGAACATCGATAGCAATCAAACACGCGAGAAACGGATGACTTTAACTCGTCATCGAAACATTTTAAGAAATAGTTCAAAGTCTCTTCTATTGTGAGGTGGGTACATTTACATTTGTTTAAGTTTTCTAAAATCGAAACAGGAATAAACTTGGTTAAAAGCGTCTCAATGAGACATTCGGTAATTTTAAAGCGATTTTTCACTAGTTTCAAATATTGATCTTTTGTAAGCAGTAAAAAGTCAGACTTTAAGCAAAACCCAAACTTTTTCGATTTGAATAATTTTTGCAGTATGCATGATTCCTTATTTACATAAGCAATTAGTAAGTCATTATTACATACGAATGTATCTTTTTCAGAAACAAAATTAAATTTATCCAATCTCGATTCAAATTTGTCGAATGTTGCACATGATAATGTAATGCCTTCATTTGTGGGGGTAAGTTCACGACCGTTCTTTTCAAATTCTTCATATTTCTGTATGTGAACATAAAGCTCATAGTTCTTATTCATTTGTACTTCAACAATCATTTCCTCACCTAAATTCCAATGAGCAGGAGTAAAAACATCGAAAAACTTAAATATTTTACTAAACTGAGTGATGTCTGAAATTTCATATTTCGAACTGTTTCCCAAGGAAAGTGGATCAGACGGGTTAAGTTCTTTAGGTGAAAGATGAATTTTTCTATGTTTCGCTAAGTCAGATCTATTATTAAATGTTTCAAAACAGTCGTCGCATTTACAGTAACTGGGTGACTGTCTACTTTTCCTTTGATTTGGCTTGGAAGTATTATGAATTTTCCCATGCTTTAATAAATCACTCTTTTGTGAAAATACTTCGCCACATACATTACAATTATGAATCACAGGGGTCTTTGAATGGACCTTCATATGATTTAATAAATGATACTTTCTAGCAAATGTTTTTTCACAAATTATACACACAAGAGGTATTTTCTCCAGATGACATTTCATGTGAAACGTTAAGTTAACCTTTCGGGGAAAAGCTTTGTCGCAAGTAGAACACACAAAGGGTAACTTCTGTTTCTTTAATCCTGATGAGGTGGGTTTCACTTTACAATTCGAAACGGGTTCTTCTTTAGGCTGTATTAAAAATTCCATGTCATGGTCATTTAATCCTGGTGATGAGGGTTCACTCTTCACGTTAGACATATCATTAGCACTTAACAAAACAGAATCCATGACTCGTTCCGTAATCACTTAAATGTAAACTAACTTAAAACGGAAAACACAACCTTTCACAGCGGTAACAGGAAACAATATAATCATATTAACTCGTTTCTTGGAAGTTCATAAAATGATAGAGGGTGCTTGTTTGAAAATAATAACATTTTATTGGTTTAAAAAAGTCACGTGATTATTTTAACATACTCTGTTATAAGTTCAATAGTCAGTTAATTCTTACACATTGATTCAGAAAGGGTTACATATCAGAAGTTCGTACAATTGTAAGTCAAAAATGCTTTTCTAAATAATATTTTACTGGTCGAATCACTTGTGTATCAGGAGTTCATATGTTTGTAAGTTAAAAATTCTTATTAATCTCGTATTTAGTGCTTTTATAAATAATATTTTACTTATGTGTAACTTATGTGTTATAAATCACTTACGTGTTATAAATCTAACTAGAAAAAGTGAATATTTCAAATAAGTCATGTTAGAAAAAACTAGATTCGATTATCTTTTTTTTAAATGTTGGTTGTATAAAGTCAATCGTTTAACAGTTGTTATTATTTTTTAAATAGTTTTTATTATTTTTGAACAGTTGTTATTATTATTTGAACATTTTTTATTATTTTTGATCATTTGTTTAGTTGTTATTATATTTTTGAACAGTTGTTGTTATTATTTTTTTAATACTTTTATTTTTTTTTCCCTGTGCTTTTTTTCCAAACAGGCGAAAATTTCAAAATTGTAGTTTACAATTCTAAAATACACTTTTAATGAAAGCAGTCTGTTACAAGAAAATCACAAAAAGTTAACATTATCTTTCAAAAATAAACCCTCATTTCACAATATAATTGAAACTGAACAGGCAAAATTAAAAATCACGTTATTTCAAACACAAATATCCGTAATCTAACCACCATGATATCCAGATAAAGCTATCCTAAATTATCAAAGCATTAGTTCAGTTTGTCATGGCACGTCCAAGAAAATTTCGATAGGATAAAAATTTGACTGTAAGTTTCGAAGGAAAACCTATCCCCGAATCAAACTTGGCAGATTTATTTAATCTTTTGTTTTCTGTAAATAAAAGAAAACCGATCAAGGCACAGAACGAATTATTAGAAACATTAAACGAAATGAATGTCCCGCGAAATTTTATTAAAAATAAATATTTGTCAACAAACATTAAACAAGATTCTGTATTAGATTTGTCAAAACCCACTAAAAAACGAAAAGTGGGTCCACATGTATTGCATTGGGAAAATTATTAATAAAATTGAATTTGTTTTTTAACTATACCTCTTTCCTATGTTTTCTACACCAAACACAATAAAAACAGTAATTACCCCTAAAGATGTCTTCTTTTTACCATTGCTTCCACTATACATTTTAAAATAAATATGTTAATATTCAATCCAATCATATCGAAAAAGATAAATTTCCGGTTTCATTTAAATTCAGTATAAAATAAACCTTAAACTTTTCACTTCCGGTAAGCATATAAATGAGCGAAAACACAATGCATACCGTTATATACAGACACACGACGCTAATCACTTCCTTTCTCAAGTCATTTTAACACATGATACGTCACTCTCACGATACCTCTCTTTAAACACTTAAAATCTCGACATTCATATATAGCTTCTTGACTTGATCAGTTAAACCTACCACAAATTATCAAGTCAAGAAGCTATTTTGCAGGTTCAAACCTCAGTGAAATCTTTTCAAGAAAACCTATTTTAAATATTCGTTATTGCAGTCCCTTCCGATAGAGGGCGCCACCAGAAAAAATTGATCTCCGTTTCGCCTTCAAACTGAAAGTCCATTCTAAAATTAAAAAAAAAAAAAAAAAAAAAAAAAAAATTAAGCCCCCCTCAAAAATAAGCCCCCCCTTGAAAATAGTTAGCCGCCTCTTCAAAAATAAGCCCTTCCATTTTATACCCCCTCCTATAGCAGACTTCAATCTAAGATTTAAATTTAATCCTAAAAAAATTAAGCCATCCTTATAAATTAAGCCCCCCCTTCAAAAAAGTTAGCCGCCTCTTCAAAAATAAGCCCCTCCATTTTATACCCCTCTCCTATAGCATACTTCAATCTAAGATTTAAATTTGATCCTTAAAAAAATTAAGCCCCCCTAAATTTTAAGCCCTCCCCCTCCTAAAATATCCTATATTTCAAGTTACTGTTTTAACATCGTTGCACCTGCTGCTGATTGCACCTTGCACCTGCTGCTGACTGCACCTTGCACCTGCTGCTGACTGCACCTTGCACCTGCTGCTGATTGCACCTTGCACCTGCTGCTGGCGTTGAACTCTCACTTTTATACTACTCACATTATTAAAAAATTATTGTAGAAACAAGAATGATTCCTTAAAATCTGACAATTCTTCCAATCCCAATGTAACAAAAAATTCAAAGCGAAAATTCACAAGTGTGAAAATTTTGTATTTTTAATTCAATAAATTTTGTCAAGAATATCATGTGTCTTATTTTTTTGTTTTCTTCATAAAATAGATTTTAATTATCAAATTATACCTATATGAAATAATATAAAATTTTTAAATTAACAAACTAGTTCTTTTTAGATGTGTTATTTAGATTAATTAAAAAATGTGTTGTCCTATGCAGCATAAAAATATTTTTATTTCAAATGCATTTCTGGTATAAGGTTTTATTTATCAGTATTTCAATAAAGCATAGCAATCATAAAAATATATATGTGTACATAATAATAAAAATAGTTCAACAAATCCATTCCATATTTTATAGTTAAGATAATATTTAAGCATTTCTTT
This sequence comes from Maratus michaelseni, assembly GCA_963931845.1. NCBI lineage: Eukaryota > Metazoa > Arthropoda > Arachnida > Araneae > Salticidae > Maratus > Maratus michaelseni. The sequence continues at coordinate 133,835,263 of OZ007600.1, forward strand.
AAAAAATTTGCTGCATCTTTAATCCCCCCCCCCCCCCCCTCCTACAAAAAAAAAGAGAAAAAAATGTTTTTCAGATTACTGAAAATTGGATTTTAAAATAAAGAATCTCAATTTTTCTTCAGATGCATTATTTATAGTAATTGAAGAATGTGATATCTAATGCAGCATAAAAATATATTTATTTAAAAGGTATTCCTGATATTGGTATTATTTATCAGTATTTCAATAAAGTAAAGCAAACATAAAAAATATATATGTGTACATAATACGAAAATAGTTCAACAAATCAATTTCATATGTTATAGTTATGATAATTTTTAAACATTTCTTAAAAATTTTTGCTGCATCTTCAATCACCCCCCCCCCCCCCCCAAGGCAAAAAAAAAAAAAAAGAAGAAGAAACAAACAAACAAAAACATGTTTTTCAGATTACTGAAAATTGGATTTTAAAATAAAGAATATAATTTTTTTTCCAGATGCATTATTTATATTAATTAAAGAATGTGATACCCTATGCAGCATAAAAACATCATTATTTAAAAGGTATTCCTGATATTGGTATTATTTTTCTGGATTTCAGTAAAGTATAGAAATCATAAAAAAATATGATAAATGAATTTCCTGTTAAAATTATTCAGTTATGAAATTATCCCCACGATATAACATGCGTACATAATAATAAAAATAGTACAACAAATCAATTTCATATGTTATAGTTAAGATAATTTTTAAACATTTCTTAAAATTTTTTTGCTGCATCTTCAATCCCCCCTCCCCCCCCCCTCCAAAAAAAAAAAAAAAAAAAAAAAAAGAAAAGAAAATGTTTTTCAGATTATTAAAAATTGGATTTTAAAATAAAGAATCTAGATTCGTTTTTTCCAGGTGCATTCTTTATATTAATTAAAGAATGTCATATCCTATGGAGCATAAAAATATATTTATTTAAAAGGTATTCCTGATATTAGTATTATTTTTCTGGATTTCAATAAAGTATAGGAAGTTATTCAGCTATGAAATTATCACCACGATATAATATGTGTACATAATAATAAAAATAGTACAACAAATCAATTTCATATTTTATAATTAAAATAATATTTAAAAATTTCTTAAAAAATTTTGCTGCATCTTCAATCTCCCCCCCCCCCCCCCAAAAAAAAAAAAAAAAAAAGATTACTGAACATTGGATTTTAAAATAAAGAATTGATTTTTTTTCCAGAAGCATTATTTATATTAATTAAAGCATGTGATATCCTATGCAACATAATATATATATATATATATATATTTAAAAGGTATTCCTGATATTGGTATTATTTTTCTGGATTTCAATAAAGTACAGCAATCATAAAAAATTCTGATAAATAAGTTTTCTCTTACTTAATCAATGCGACATACGAAATGTTCGCCTCTTACTGCTGACGTCACCAACCAGTCAGAAGGCTTTCTACTCTAGGTGGCAATGGTTATGTTTATAGGTTTATAGAAAAAAATATTCATTGCTGGCTAGACCTAGTTCTTTTTATAATTATTTTTTACAATAATTTAAATTATGCAAGGTTGTTGTTTGTAATGATAATGCAACTCTTTGAAATTCAGTTTTTGGATAACTGTTTGCAGCCTTATAGGTTATTTTTTTTACTTTCACTCATGATTACTACTGAATAGTAATGTAAATAAAAAAAAATAATAATATATCTGAAGCTAATATAAGTTTGTGAATGAAAATAATAAAATGTATTTTTGCTTTACTTATTTGGTTGTTGTTTTTCTGTAATAATTAATCTAAGTGTTTTAAGTCTTTATCTGTAATGATTACAGTCTCGCTAACTATATTTTTATTTATTTATTTTGAAAAGCAATAGTATTGGTGTATGGGCGAAATTAATTTTAAATCGTAAAACAGAAAGTTGAATTGATAGACAAGATAGTATAAACAGGGTTTGGTGATAACTATCAATGGATATGAATATCTTGATACAATGTTTATTCTCAAAATATCAGGATGTTTCATATTTTCTTACATTTGATTGTATAAAATGTAAATTTCAAACTAATGTGTTTGATATTTACAATCAAATCAAGTGTCAAGGAATTTTTTAATTGTTATTTATTGTCATTCTATAGATATAGAACTTTTGCTCAGGCAGTGTCGTTTTTACTCCCCCTCCCCTTTCCCCATATTTTTTCCCAAACTTTACGTTTAAAGCTTAGTTTTTAAATGTAGAACCAATAATTAAACCGGTGAGTGGGAAAAAGATAACATTCCAGCTGATGAAACAGAAAAAAACTAACAATTTTAAAGAAATGTTCACCATTATTTGATTGTAGAGGGTTCATCAAATAAATTTCAAAGAAAAATACTGAAAAACTTATTAATTAAACTATCTAAGTTCTGTTTTTAGGTAGATTTCGTAAGAAATACTACCTATTACATTCTCACCTAAGTTGGAAATTTTGAAAAATTTTTGCAGATCTACGCCGATTATGACTCCCAGAACCCAAAACCACCCCCACTTCAAAACTTTATATATCTATCTATCTATCTATCTATCTATCTATCTATGTCACTTTTTTCTGACCACGATAACTGGAAAAATTCTGCATAAATCTCTTCCAAACTGATACATAAAATCAAGGGTCATAAAATCTCGGTCAAGTTCGTTAATGGGTAAAATCGAACCAAGGGGGGGGGGGAATGGGGGGGCTTTTTGTGAAAACAGAAAAATCCTCATAATTTCTTTATTTTTATACGTATCGAATCCGTTTAAAGTTATTATTACTTCTAGGAAAAGGGCCAAAAATGTATGTATGACAGATTTTTGATATAGTTAAAAATGGTCCCAAGGGGGGGGGGGGGAAGGGGGGGAATTATTCTAATTCATCAGTTTGAATTTTTCCGGGTAAAAAATAGGACATATTGAGTTTTTTAACTCTGATAAAGGAGTGATAAAGAGTGACATTTAACTCTGATAAAGGATCATTATGAAAATTGCTTGTCACTTTATGGATTGTACTAGGGTGAGGTAATATTAAAATTCCCACATCTCTTACATATTTGTAGCCATAAGGACTCAGCAAGTAAAACATAGTGGAAAAAATTAAAGTTGAGGAAGTATACCTATATCTTTCTGGAACGCATACTAATAAATCCAATTGTTCCTCTATAAAATCGATTTGTTCTCGCTTTTCCTCTAATTTTTCTCTAACAACTTTTAAGAAATTTTTAATTAAGTCTAAGTACAAAATAACATTGCCCGTTTCATCTAGTGTAGTTTTTTCTATATATTCAAGAATGGAGTGTACTTCATATACATTAGTAACTGAAAATGGAAACTTGTACTTACCAATAGATTTTACATCTTTTCCTTTTGTACATAATTTCAGTTCCAAATTTTTGTCGATTGCAACACAATAATCCAACTGGCACTCTTGGAATTCGTTAAAATGTAAAAACAATATACACTTATCTTTCTTAATAATATCCCAATAGGTTGAGCAATGGTACAGTTTTTCACAGTTGTAAAGTTCATCAAAATTTGAAAATTTTCTTGTAGTATCATATATTTGTTTTTCTTCTATGCTTTCCTTCATAGCTTTGCTTAAATTTTCCTGTTCTCTCAGATTTTTCTTTTCTGAAGGATCCACCCTTGATGGTTTATTTTCTTTAGATAAGTAACTTGGACAACCTTGAAATATGCATGGAACAGCATCGTTTTTGATTCTTGGACGACTTAATGTGACTTTGATATAAATTCCTTTCTTCTCATCAAATGCAGACGTTTCTCTTTCGATGTCTTCATCTTTAAAATGCTTTTCACATACCTATGGAATAAAATATTATGAATATTTTTGTTTATCAAAATAAATATATAGTTTAAAAAATCAATTACTAAATGGGACCCTTCATAAAATTCTTCTTAATAAAAATCCCTTCACAAAATTTCTGATAATTAAATGGACCCCTTCACAAAATTCCTTATAATAAAATAGAGCCCTTCACAAAATTTCTGATAATTAAATGGACCCCTTCACAAAATTCCTTATAATAAAATAGAGCCCTTCACAAAATTTCTGATAATTAAATGGGCCCCTTCACAAAATTCCTTATAATAAAATATACCCCTTCACAAAATTTCTGATAATTAAATGGTCCCCTCCACAAAATTCCTTATAATTGTCTGAGTGCAACGAAGACTCCACAAAATTCCTTATAATAAAATATAACCCTTCACAAAATTTCTGATAATTAAATGGTCCCCTCCACAAAATTCCTTATAATTGTCTGAGTGCAACGAAGACTCATACACAGCGCAGTATTACTTTGCCCCATATATAGCTACGATGGATATTAAAACCTTTCGTCAAGCATAACTCAAAAAATATTTAACGGATTTCGTTCAAATTTTTACAGCAGGTACCTATAAAGGTGACAACGTCGTCTATTTATCACCAAGAATAAGTGTCAAACCGTTTGGAAGTTATATTAAAAAAATAGATAAAAAAGCACAATTAAAGTACATACGTCACTAAATTTTGTGCGTACGTCATTTTCACCGGCAGGAGATTTTCGTAAACAATCGGAATTGAAAAGTTCATGGAATACATGGAGCAAAAAAATATGCAAGCACTAATATTCAGCACAATAAAATATATTTCAATTTAATAAAAATGGAAAGTTAATCTGGAATTTTTTCTGTTTGAAAAGTATTACAGATTAGTAAGAGTAGTATTAGTATTAGAGATTTGGCGTAAATCACACCATTAGCAGCTTTTTTTATTTCGCGTGTGTATGTTAGGAACAATTCTTTGATGTTTAAATAAAAGGTTTCGATTTGTGGCATTATTTCTTATTTTCTTTTCCTTTTTAGTATTTTAAATGGAATTAGTGAAAGGCGTGTATTTTAAATTAAATGAGTGAAAGACGTGTATTTTTAATGTATGTATTTCAAATGAAATCAGTGAAAGATTTATATTTAAATGAAATGAATGCAATATGAAGATGTTATGAGAAAAATATTTGGCGATTTATCAACTGCGCCAAGTTAACATAAAAGTACCAATACATATGTGGGTACTTCTCTATTATCCCGTCGACCAATTTTCATAACAAAAAACTATCGCCAAATAAACGGGAGAACGTTGTCATTAAAATATCAAAATACATAAATAAATAAAATATAAGAATTTAAGGACACAATTGTTATTTTAATGAATGAAATAACTAATAAATCAGTAAAACATAATGAAAAGTATTTTTCACGCAAATGTCGCGTTAAAAACCACTTGATGACGTAACAAACACGTATAATGCTTCCGATATCAAGTAAATGGGACTGCATTTTTGGCGTTTAATCTAACAGTTTGGCGATAGTTTTTTGTTATGAAAAGTGGTCGACGGGATAATACAGCAGTAACTCTATGTGAAATGTAACAAGGCGCAGATGTCATATACGCACCACGTTGGCGCGATTTTTCCCTCCACCAGCTTGGGGAAAACTTTGTTTTTGAATATTAGTTACAAATAGTGTGACAAATAGTACACGTGATTTTTTATTTCAATATAAAAATGAAATAACGTAATAAATGAAACAGCTTCTATTATTTTAAAAAAGGAAATAAAAATAAATAAATAATAGTTTGATATAAATAAAGGCGCGGGTGTCATATACGCACCACATTGGCGTGATTGCAACAAAATGGCAATTTTATGCCTCACATGGTAACCCGGTTATTTTGTTTCAATTGTTGTTTATTAACTTTTATTTTAATTCTATAAATTGTTTTTATTATATATATCAATATTTATTTATATCAAACTATCATTTATTTATTTTTATTTCCCATTTTTGAATAATAGGAGCTATTTCCTTTATTACGTTATTTTATTTTTATATTGAAATAAAAAATTACATGCTATTATTGTATGGTATTTGTGTTGCGTTTTATCGCTACTTCCATGGTTTTAATTTAATCGTTTCTTTTTTGCGCCTCGCGCAGACGATATTTTTCTGTTGATAAAAAAATGGATCTGTCTTAGAACTTTTATGAATGAACTAGAAAATGTAATACGGAATATAAGATGTAATATTTATGATGTGCGCGAAAAATGTTATGTATATTGTGTTCGTGATCGTCAATATATTTGTCTGTGTGTCTACTTTGTGTAGATTCAATTATTTTTTGAACAACATGAACATTTATACTCGAAAAGTTAGAGTAATTTAAGATATCTTATCTCCCGAAAGAAGACCGTTTAGGTAAGCCTAACCTATTCTTGTGTTCTAGTTTTATGATATTTTAATTTTGAAATGAATATTGATACCTTAAGATCAATATAAATAATATTGAAGATATAATTTTACAGACAGGGACAGATTCAATATTATTTTGGCATCTCTCTACCGGGATATTATATTATTTAAGAAAATAAAATACGATAATGGAACAGATTAAAAAATTGCGTACTCCATTAAGAAGCGCTTTTAGGCGAATTGCTAATTTACTTGAGAACAAATTAACTGATGAAAATAAAGATATTGAAGAAATTGAGATTTTATATGCTCAATTAGGTGAAAAATGGACAGATCTACAACCAAAAGAAAAAGAAATGTTAGATCTTCTTTTAAACGATAAAACATGTTCTCAAGAAAATTATGATAAGGAATACGAAGGTTTTAGCGTGTATGAAGAGAAATTTATTAAGTTAAAAACGAAAGTTCAAAAGATTTTAAAGGTTCTCGAAACTGAAAATATCACGAAACGGAAGTTTAAACTTCCTAAGATAGAATTTAAATTATTTGGGGGAGATATTAAGGAGTGGTTAGCCTTTTGGGCTCAGTTTGAAAAAATACATAACGATTCTGAAATCGCGAAAGAAGATAAATATCAGTACTTGTTACAAGCAACGTTAAAGGGTTCTAGGGCAAGAGAAATAGTCGAGTCGTACCCCGCTACTGGTGATAGTTATGAAAATGTTATTGAATGTTTAAAGGCTCGATTTGGTCGTACTGATATGTTAATCGAAGTATATATAAGAGAAGTGCTCGCTTTAATGATGAATAATGCTACAGGAAAAGGTCCAAGAATTCCTCTTTTTAAATTATACGACAAAATTGAAACCTATTTAAGATCATTAAAAATGTTAGGTGTTTCAAGCGAACATTATTCTGCAATTCTTTATCCATTGATTGAATCGTGCTTACCAGTTGAAATATTGAGAATTTGGGAAAGAAACTTAAATTCTATTACTTTAAATTCAAAAGACGAAAGTAATAATAAGTTAGATTCTTTGATGAAATTTTTGCAGCACGAAATCGAAAGCGAAGAAAAAGTCCGTTTGGCTAGAAGTGGGTTTAATTTAGAAAATGTGAACAAAAATATTTATACAGTGTCAAATAGGCGAGAAAGAGATATTCCAACGGCTACGGAATTACATAATTCATCAAAAATGAAAAGGGAAACGTGTATTTTTTGTAACAAGTCACATTTAAGTAACGAATGTAGACATGCTAATAGTTTATCTCATGAAGAGAAAAAACAAATATTAATGAAAAAAGGGGCTTGTTTTAAATGTTTAGAGATAAGAAAACACATATCACGTTTTTGTAGAACGAAAATACCACCCTGTGATTGCGGTAAATTACATTTCAAAATAATGTGTCCAGCAAAAAATGATAATGAAAACCCGATTATGGAAAAGTCAGATATCGAAAGTAAAAAAGACACTGCTTTATCCAATAAAACAGGTACTCGTCGCGTACTTTTACAAACGCTTATTGTCCGTCTTAGATGTAATAATAAGATGAAATACATAAGAATATTAATTGATTCAGGTAGCAGTAAATCTTATTTATCATCTTTTGCATTGGCCGAGATGGGATATGAATGCATTGGGGAAGATAATTTGACACATAGTTTATTCGGTGGCACGGAGACTGTATTATCACATAAGAAATATTTGATCAGTCTGAGCGACTTCTTTGATAATTATCGCTGTTGTGTCGAAGTATTAGATCAAGAAAAAATTTGTTCGAACATTCCTAAAATTCCTCTTGGCTCATTTATGAGTGAAATTAAGAAACAAAAAATCTTTCTCTCTGATTTGAATAACCAGGTTGAATTGCTATATGAGTTTTCACCTAACGAAATTCATGGGCTTATAGGAGCTGATGTAGCAGGTAAATTGTACACCGGAAAAATCAAACAATTGATTTCTGGCTTAGTATTGATGGAAACACGTCTTGGTTGGACTTTGATGGGAAAAACTGACCTATGTAACATATCCGATAGCACAAACAGCGTCATGTCACTTCATGTAAATGATGCAAAAATTTCAGATTTATGGCGGCTAGACACACTTGGAATTCTCGATCCTGGCGAAAGCGGAAACAGACAAGAAATAGAAAAAGCAACTGAAGAGCATTTTAATAAAAATATAAAAATAGATGCAGAAGGAAGGTATGAAGTGAGCCTCCCATGGATTGAAAACCATCCTCCCTTACCAACTGGTCGAAAAATCGCTGAACGACGATTAAGAAATTGTGTTGAATCACTAAAGAAAACTGAAACATTACAAGCGTATGAAGATGTATTAAAAGAATGGATACAAGAAGGCGTTATTGAAGAAGTTAAAAACTCCTGTAATGACGAAAGTGAACACTACTTGCCACACAGAGCTGTGATCAAAGAAAATTCTACCACCAGAGTTAGACCAGTCTTTGATGGCTCAGCTAGACAAAAAGATTCACCTTCGATCAATGATTGTTTAGAGAAAGGTCCTAATATCGTAGAGCTCATTCCGACTATATTAAATAAATTTCGATTGAAGAAAATAGGCGTGATTGCAGATATTCGAAGAGCCTTTCTACAAATTGGTTTAAATGAGCGAGATAGACCATTTCTGAAGTTTTTATGGTGTGAGGAAGGTGACCCCGAAAAGTTCAAAATTTTCCAGCATAAAAGGGTTGTTTTCGGTCTTACATGTTCGCCTTATTTACTTGGTGCAACTATCCGATATCATCTGAAGAATGTGCCTTCTAGATTTAAAGAAACAGCAGACAAGTTGTTAAAGTCTTTTTACGTAGATAACTGCGTCACTAGTGTTGAAAACTATGAGGAGCTTGAAAAATTTATTGAAGAATCCACAATTATTCCCCAAAATGCTAAATTTGATCTTCGAGGGTGGGAGTATAATCTCAACAAAACAGAAACAGAAAACTTCCCGTTATTAGAAGAAAAGAATATTCCAGTTTTGGGACTGATGTGGAATGTAAAATCTGATACTCTGAAAATAGATTTACGAAAATGTTTTGAAGATTCTACTATTGTAACGAAAATAGCAATCCTGAGTGCTGTTCATAGAATTTTCGACCCCATTGGCTTCACGTGTCCTGTCACCTTGGGGCCAAAGATTATCCTTCAAGAATGTTGGAAATTGAAAGTTTCGTGGGATGCTGAATTGCCTGAATCTATTACCAAGAAATTTGAAAAATGGCGGAAGGATGTCTCTAAATTAAAGGAAATAGAAATCCCTCGATGTATTATTTCCAATTATGAAGCGCCAGAAAATCTTTCTTTGCACATATTCTGCGATGCAAGCAAGAATGCATATTCTACATGTATATTTTTAAGAAGTGCGACTGAAAATACAATATCTTGTCAGCTTGTACAGGCTAGGTGCAGGGTTGCTCCAATGAAAACCATTTCTATTCCTCGATTGGAACTACTTTCCTGTAATATAGGAGCTAGACTGGCACAAAGTGTTATACACGATCTTCAGTTGAAAGATATCCCGAAATTTTTCTGGTCTGATTCAGCAAATGCTATATATTGTATCAAGGGAACTGAAAACTGGGCTCCTTTTGTTTTCAATAGAGTTAAAGAAATCCGATCTTTGACAGAACCTGATAATTGGTATCACATACCTGGATCATTAAATGCAGCAGACCTCCCTTCCCGTGGTTGTAATGTAGAAACTTTAGTGAAATCGAAATGGTGGGAGGGCCCGGAATGGTTGCGAAGACCGGAAAAAGAATGGCCAAAATCCAACGTTATTCCTGATTTCAACATAGTATATTCCGAAAAGAGAAAAACTGTTGTTAGCACTACAAATCATGAAGAATCAACTGAAAAAATTTATAACAGAATTTCGTCGTACGACAAACTGATCAGAACTATTGCTTGGCTTTATAGATTTTTTACTAACTGTAAAGTGGAACGTGCCAACCGGATTTCTGGACTCTTAACTCTAGAAGAAATAAATAGAGCTGAAATATCTTTGTTAAAAATAGTACAAAAGGAATCCTTTTTAGGAACTGAAGATAAACGCTTAAAATCACTTCAGTGTTATGTAGAATCGAATGGACTACTTAAAGTAAAGACACGTATTCTGATGAGAGAAGATAAAAGAAATTTCCGATTTCCGATACTGTTACCCTGTAGCCATCCAGTTGTGGAAATACTTATTCGGACAAGACATCTTAGTTTAAATCATGCTTGTACCCAGATATTGATGAGTAATTTAAGAGAAGACTTTTGGATTTTGAAATGCAGGAAGACTGTTAGAAAGGTAATTAGAAACTGTGTACGTTGTAAAAGATTTAATTCAAGACCTAAACCGATTATAGAAGCACCTCTTCCGGAAGATCGTATAAAAGAAGCTGCAGTATTCGAGGTTGTAGGGACTGACTACGCCGGTCCTTTACTTCTTCGAGGTGGTCAGAAAGCTTGGATAGTTATTTTCACATGTGCTGTCTACAGAGCCATACATTTAGAGATAGCCACATCCTTATCGACTGACAACTTTTTGCAAGCTTTTAGAAGATTTATAGCACGAAGAGGTAGACCTGCGATAGTATATTCTGACAACGGTAAAAATTTCACGGGTGCTGAAAATTTGCTTAAGCAAATTGATTGGGATGTTATTTCTCAGTACAGCACAGCTCGGAAGATCACTTGGAAATTTAACCCTCCATCTGCACCGTGGTGGGGTGGATGGTGGGAACGTTTGACAGGCGTAATAAAAGGGATCCTTCGAAAAGTCTTAGGACGAAGCTCTTTGGACTTAGAAGAAATGCAAACTGTTATTTGCGATACTGAAAATATTGTTAATCAGCGGCCTTTGACCTATGTTTCAGAGGAAATTGATGATTTAATACCACTTACTCCTTCTATGTTTTTACAAGACATTAGAGAATCAAGTATTCCTGATCTTGACATTTTGGATTCATTGTCTATTAATAAGAGACATGCCTATAGACAGCGATTAAAACAAGATTTGCGAAAAAGATTCCGCACTGAATATTTGGGATGTTTAAAACAATCCTCGAAATTTAACAAAAATCAGCGACCTGTCCAAATTGGTGATGTAGTTCTTGTGACTAGTGAGAATGTTAAAAAACTTGAATGGCCACTTGCAAAAATTATTGAACTTTATCCTTCAAAAGATGGAAATGTACGATTAGTAAAGGTAAAGATGAAAGGCGGCGAATTTCTACGTCCTGTTCTCAGATTGATTCCTCTAGAAGTAACCCATGAAAGAGGTACTGAACTCCATTCTACAGTTCAGTCGAATGATAAAGAATGTCCTTTAGATCCTGCTCCTACCAAACCGACGGTAAAATTGACTGGTAAAAACTGTTATTTAGACCCTGCTACGAGTAAGCCAATGATCCAACATTCTGTTAAAGACTGCTTTTTAGATACTGAATCTACTGAACCTATTTTCCATAAAGGTGCTAGTGACTCTCCTGTGGTGACTGTACTTGAAAAACGATCCCGATATGGTCGGTTATATAAACCCAAAGTAAAGTTTGAGTTTCATTGAATTCGAAACTCAAAGGTGGGAGTGTGTTGCGTTTTATCGCTACTTCCATGGTTTTAATTTAATCGTTTCTTTTTTGCGCCTCGCGCAGACGATATTTTTCTGTTGATAAAAAAATGGATCTGTCTTAGAACTTTTATGAATGAACTAGAAAATGTAATACGGAATATAAGATGTAATATTTATGATGTGCGCGAAAAATGTTATGTATATTGTGTTCGTGATCGTCAATATATTTGTCTGTGTGTCTACTTTGTGTAGATTCAATTATTTTTTGAACAACATGAACATTTATACTCGAAAAGTTAGAGTAATTTAAGATATCTTATCTCCCGAAAGAAGACCGTTTAGGTAAGCCTAACCTATTCTTGTGTTCTAGTTTTATGATATTTTAATTTTGAAATGAATATTGATACCTTAAGATCAATATAAATAATATTGAAGATATAATTTTACAGACAGGGACAGATTCAATAATTTGTAACTAATATTCAAAAACAAAGTTTTCGCCAAATTGGCGGGGGAAAAATCGCTCCAATCTGGTGCGTATATGACATCTGTGCCTAAATTAATATTGATATACATATAAAAATAATCTATAGAATTAAAATAAAAAATAAAAGTAAACAAACACAACAAACAGTTTTCGCCAAAGGGGCGGGGGAAAAATCGCGCCAACGTGGTGAGTATATGGCATCTGTGCCGGGATTTTTACCCTTTTATCTGTGCTTTCGGAAATATAAAAAAATTAAAAAATTCTTATATCAGGTGTATAATGTTTTGCATTTTTATACGGACCACTTCTCCATTTTAAGATTTTAAATGCTATTTATATCAGATATTTCTTTCTTGAGATTCCCACAAGTTTTTTCCGGTAATTTTTTTAGTTCGCTTATTAATTGTTTACAATTTGCCCCCCTGGCAATAACAATTATTTATCACAAAAAATGGGTATTTCTCTATTATCCCGTCGACCACTTTTCATAACAAAAAACTATCGCCAAACTGTAACGCTAAATAAACGGGAGAATGTTGCCATTGAAATATCAAAATAAATAAAATATAAGAATTTAAGGACACAATTGTTACTTTAATGAATGAAATAACTAATAAATCAGTAAAACATAATGAAAAATACACGCAAATGTCGAATTAAAAACCACTTGATGGCATAACAAATACGTATAATGCTTCTGGCATCAAGTAAATGGGACTGTATTTTTGGCGTTTAATCTTAGTTTGGCGATAGTTTTTTGTTATGAAAAGTGGTCGACGGGATAATAGAGAAGTACCCAAAAATGGCTTAGTTTTGTTAAATTTGTTTGTTATGTATTTTCATTTCGTATTAAAATATCGAAAATGGCAATACAATTTTATTTCAGCACCGTACTTAATTTTTTAAAATGTCTCAAAAACATGGTTTAATAAACGTATATTTGTAAATATTTTAAAAAACATGTTTTTCCGCTCTCTAGAAAAATTTGTAAGATTCTACAACTGCCTTTGGCACCAACCAGTACATGATACGGAACTTTTCCCTATTCAGATACACAGAAGAGGTTGGTCACAAACAAGAGTAATGGGCAACAATATTGTTTTAACTCTTTAAGAGTTAGAAACAATAATGATATTAAATTTTCCCGATTAGCTTAGGGCCCGATTACGGAACTTTCTCCTAGAAAAAAAAACTGTAGAAGTCTTACATTTGTTTCGAATGAAGCTCGATCAACAAAGTATTAATTGATAATACAAACAACACTAATATTAACATGGGGGCAAAAGTTTGAATTTAAGTGTATATATTTGGAACCCTCCCCCCCCCCAACCACCCACCAAAAAAAGAAAAAGAAAGTTACAGAAATGAATTTAAAATGGCGTGAAGCCACCCTTTCTGACATAAGAAATTCGCTGCGAACCCGATTACGAAACTTTCACTTAACTTAATAACATGTATCTAATAGCCCTGAGGACAATTCCCCTTCCCAGTTATATGGACCTTGGGGCTTTTTTAAAAAGCTTGACGCAGTTCGGGTTGAAGAAGTTGAGATTTACTGTCAAATGACATAAACTACTATGAAAATAAAACTGGTGAATTATTATGCTGGTTTATGTATGTATTTAAAAAAATTGCATCTGATTACACTCTTTAGATAAATTACTCCTGTTTGCATTTAATAACAGATAAACGGCTTCCGTTTACTAAATTTTTTAAATATTGGGAAGAGTTAGCAAGAGATAGATAGACGTGTAAACAAACGGGTAGAGAGACGGATAGCGACAGAGATAAGCTAACGGGTAGCGAAACGAATAGACAGACGGGTAGCGAGGCAGGTGCAAAAAAGGGTTGACAGAGGGGTAGTCACATGGGTAGGGAGACGGGTAGCGTGGTGGATAGAGAGACGAGTACAGAGACGACTTGACAGACGGGTAGAGAGAGGGGTATATAGACAGACAGACGTGTTGATAGACGAGTAGTGTAACGGAAAGCGAGACAGGTAGAGACACGATTAAAGAGTCGGGTAGAAAGACAGGCGGATACTGAGACGGGTATACAGAAGAGTAGAGAGACAGTAGACAGATGAGTTCGGAGAGAGACACAGCTAAGACATACGAGTAGTTAGACTGGTAGACCCGTTTGTAGCAAAGCATGTTATCAATGTGGTTTGAAGTATACGAGTTTCTATAAATAGTTATACAAATAAACAAAGGAAATTTTTTTAATTCAAATATTAAATATTTGATTTAATATTTCAATATTTAATATTTTATTTAGATATTTGTCACAAAGAAAATGTTGCAAAAATTAAATTAAATTTGCGTTAAACTACGCTTGTTAAAATACGCTATTGGCTGCAAATCTGATTATGTGACTTTAAAAATATCGTTTTAAAAGATCCGGCGGTTTTTTTTTTAAGTTTTGAGCAATTCCCTCTTAAGAAAATGAGATTATTTGCCAAATGTTATAAAAAAATGCATATGAAAACATAACAGTATATGAATTTATATATGATATTTTGTAATTATATCATTTAATTTGCTATTTTTCATATGTTGTATCTTTATCTATCTCTTGTCTATCATATGCTGTATATTCACTTAGATTCTTGTTGATATCTTCTTTGTATCGTAATTGTTAACTTTATGTTCTCAGCAATATCACTCAGACTAATCCCTTTGAGGGAAGTCCTAGTAAAATAGATTCCTTCACAAAATTTCTGATAATTAAATGGGCCCCTTCACAAAATTCCTTATAATAAAATAGGACCCTTCACAAAATTTCTGATAATTAAATGGGCCCCTTCAAAAAATTCCTTATAATAAAATGAGTTCCTTCATATATATAAAATTCTATTTCATAAAACATACTTTTTCATTAATTACTTCCTAATTATTATCCCTGTTATTTTTCATTAAAAAAATAAAATAAAAAATAAATAAATAAAGTAAAATAAAAATTACATTTCACAAAAATTGCTTTTACTTTTCGCGAAATGGACCACAAGAAAAAAAAAACCTACATCGACCCCTGAATAATCACTCATTATATTTAGTATAGTTAAAGTTTCTCTGAATAAAATCTTAATTTTTAGTTAAATGTTGCCAAAAATAAAGATGTTTATAACCGATGATTTTTTAAGAATTAATTTATCAAATTTTCAGAATACAAAAAGAAAAACTGAAAAAAAAATTCTATATGAAATGAAATCTTTGCCATTTCAGTTTACTTGATCAAAAAATAAAATAATATTTGAATATTTAAGAGAAAAGAAAAATAATTTTTCTATTTTTTTGGTTTTAAAGTTAAATGAAAATTCATTTATTGTAAAATTTATTCACAAAAACTTTACACACAGTAATAAAAATACATTTTAATCTGGCATTAAATAAATGTTATTTTCTGCAGCAATAAAGCAATTAGCTATATTAAATAATCACTCATTATAACTAGCATGTATGTTTAGTATAGTTAAAGTTTTCTAAACAAAATCTTGATTAATTTTTAGTTAAATTTTGCCAAAAATTAAAATTGGTTACAACTGATGATTTTTAATAATTATTTTTATGAAATTTTCAGAGTACAAAAAGGAAAAGGAAAAAAGAAAAAAAAAATCTACATGAAATGAAATCTTTGGTTAGATTTGCCATTTGTGTTCATTCGATCAAAAAAATAAATTACTGAATATTTAAGAGAGTTAAATGTCATTTTCAAAGTGTTTGGTATTAAAGTTTAAAAAAAAAAATCTTTTACTGTAAAACACATTCACGAAAACTTTACACACAATAATAATAGTAAAATAAGTACATTTCAACCTGGCATTAAATAAACGTTAAATTTTTGTAGCAATAGAAAAAAATATATATTAAATAATCATTCATTATAACTAGCATGTATGTTTAGTATACTTACTGGCAGATTTTTTGTCCAAATTAAATCTTTTCTAGGAATAACATGAAGCCAAGCTGATTTTAAGTTTTCATCCTTTGGGAACGCGAAGATTGACACTTTATTTTCTGTATCATAATTCTCTTTGCAATTAAGTACGCAACATTTATAAACCATTTTCGTACAAAAAGAAAGAAAAAGGGATTATATGGAAAATGTTTTAATAAAATGTATTTAACTATCGATTTAGTATGCTTAATTTATGTTGAAATTGTGAGCTAAAATTATGTAAAACTAAAAAACATTACGTAAACACAAAAATATTTTAATGGCATTTTTTAGAAATCTTATTCAATTGTTTTCAAATTATAAAATGCATTTTTTAAATTAGATCATTCATACACGATATTTTAAAAATCAAAGTTTACATATATTGAATAATAATAATAATAATAATAATAATGTTTAAAAATTACTCTAATTGCCAAAATATATTCTTAACAAAAGAGTTGAAGCAAATAAATACGGCATACAAATTTGAATAATTTTAAATGCATTAAACATACAGAGATCTACTTTAATTATATTTTAAATAATAATCATTTCGAAATTCTCACTACGCATTTTATAACTTATTTTACATATTTAGTTACTATGAAGTACGAAATTAGTTATGCATAGTTATAACAATATAATATAATATAATATATTACCAAATAATATAATATATTACCAATCTTATCAAAATACAGCAAGCATAAATCTATGATTTTTCAATAACAACTATACTAACTAATATTAAAAGTTCTAGCTTTAAAAAATAATAATAATAACTGAAAAATTTAATCCTTTTCACATTGCTGTCTTCACACATGTTTTAAAAATAACACAAAAATATTCTTACACGTGCAATCAAAATATCATACACGTGCACAATTTTAAAGAAAAATATAACTAAATTAAATTACTGCGTAATAAAGACATAAAAGAAATTTCACTTACCGTATTTACAATAACAGTTGATAAAAAAATCCAATCTTTTCAAGCCTATTTCACTGTAAAAAGCACATAAATCCACATTTTCAAACAGCAATGAAATTCGCGAGGCAGTCACGACAACGTCTTTCACCAACTACTGAGAAATACATTCTGCCTTCTTCCTCCTTCCTTTGCCTACTAAGCGTGACGTCAGAGGAGTTTTCGTCTCCTGCAAGAGGGCTTGCTATCTAGGTGGCAGTGACATAACCCATGGAACCGTTACATATATAAACATCGTCACGTGACGTGATTTTTGGAGCTGATAGATAGCTTGATTTTCATGTCAGGAAAACTAAATCTGAAGAGCCAATCAGAGCAATGCTAACGGCATCTGAAGAACCAATCAGAGTAATGCTAACTGCTTGAGCTAGCCGCCTGTCAAATAAACGGGAAAACGTTGCCATTGGAATATCAGAATAATAAGTACTTCTCTATTATCCTGTCGACCACTTTTCATAACAACCAAACTACAGTGCCTAGAATTAGATAGTGTTGTTATCGGTGTCAAAATTATACTTCAGAAATAGAGGACGCCGATAGATGGCGCCAGTGTTCTCGCCGCGTCTATGGTAACTTTCGTTTTTACATACACATCATTTTAAATCTATTTTTTTCTGTAATAAATCAGTACTTTAAAGTGCTCTAGATAAAAAATAAACAAGGAAAAAATTCTAATAATGAAAATACAGTTGAAGAGAAATGTAATTGATTTCATAACAACTAATTGTAATGAACTCAAACATTACAAACTTTATCATAGGACAATGTTTTTCTTCCTACAATATTTAGTTATTTCTAAAATTGGATAAATACAATACAATATATTGGATAAATACATTATACTATGATGAATTCTTGCAAAAACATGTCCCTATTTTGACAACTTTTTAATCGGTATTCATTATTACATAACTTGTTTACATCCAGTTAACAAACTAAGAGTAAATTGAGTTAAAAATTTCTGATATTTCAGAGCTTTAGTTTAGGGTAAAATAATTTAAGGTATACTAGCAAACATCAAACAAGAAATTAATAATTCTTTCAAATCTAGAAAAAAAATAATAATAATTACTCTCCTGAAAGTATGACAAGAATGCATTTTCTTTAAATTAGGGTATATGTGCCAATCATCCTTAAAAAATTATTTAAAAATTATTTTTGATTAATAGTTATTATTATTATACTTTATTATTATTTTTTTAATATTACATTAAGCTATCAACAATATTTAACCATTCTCATACTCACACTTCCCAATGTGAATCAAAATTTTAATAACAGAAATAAATCAAACACTTTTAATTCCAGTAATAGACACCCTACAAAAAGTAATACATTGATTTTGTGAATGTATTTAAAACTATGATTGAATGAAAGCATATATTTCGATGTATTCAAACTCGTTCATGTGCTGAGTGGAATTCAATAAGTAGATAATTGAATATGAGTGTAAATGAATGTTTAAAATAGAATTCTTGCATACGGTCGGGTAACTAGATTTTACGGCTAAAATTTTCGTTGTGGGTTGGGTTGACCCAATTATTTCGTGTTTGATTTCGACTTGCACGAGTCGGGCCTGGCCGTGTTATCTTTCAAAGAAAGTTCAGAGTATTGTTTCATGAAAAACATATGTATTTGAATATGAATAAGTATATGTATGTATATACAGGGTGTGGTGGTCAGATATGAGCCACCTCCCAATTTCTGACTAAATTAGTTTACTTTTATTGTTTTAATAGGTATTTTTCATGTATATATATTGTATAACCAGGAATTTCTGTGGACTATTTATTTTATATACTTTTATTTTTTTAATATGTATTTTTTATGTATATATATTGTATAACCAGGAATTTCTGTGGAGTATTTATTTTATTAGTGTACATAGTTTCTTTTTCGTATGGGAAAATAGAAACGACCACCCAGAGTAGTTTTATTACCTTCGGAGACACTGGTCTGCGATCTAACAAAGACATCTTTCACGGAGAAAAAAATTTACGAGCTGAAAAATTTATAGCTGTTTGGAAGTGCATAGCAAATTTACAATTTAGGACCCCATCTTAGGTGGTCCTGAATAACATTTAGCAAAACCAATAAGAGATGAGGGCGGAGACGTCTTTACAAAACACTGGAGCCAATAGACGGCCCAGTGACGAGGGAAAAGAAAAAAGTGAGCCCCAAGAGAAAATCTGGAAGAGGACTAGTACCTGACGTCCTGTCCGAGGAAGTAACATCTCAAAAGAAAGAGTAGAGTGCTGATAGTGTGTAAAAACGAAGGTAGTTCCAAAAATGGTGTAGTGGCGACAAAAGTCAAAAGTATGACCTAACAGATGATCTTTGCCTATCCCGTGGAGGTAGACTATTGCTAACAATGCAGACCAGAAGTACTCTGAAGGTACAGGTATCTGTAGTTTACTATTCCCTCATATTGAATGTGTATAATAATAAATAAATACTGGTAGAGGTACTTTAGTAAATGTAGAGAAATTGTTCCTTCTCTGAAATATAATTAATGCACGTAAGTGCGGTAGTGCGAGTCGGAAAAAGACTCACTAACTCTTTTAATGAGTATTCAATTGTTTCATCTTATTTTTTATACTTAAAATTTAACATTCTGTTAGGGATGTTTGTTTTCTATTTTTTATGTCTTTGTAAATAGATATGTAAATAAATGTTTTTCGTTTACTTTTAACTCTTTGTATTTAATTTATATGGGTTAACACTCATATGTCATCGAGTAGTGTTTTTCTTCTTTTTCTTTAATTTAATTGTTTATTAATTTTAGTTGGTTTATCAGGAGGACTAGTTTATAATTTATGAGAGGTTAGGGATTTATATACTTTATCTAGTCCGGCTTCATAAGACGTAGGGCGGCGTAAATAATCACAACGTAATAATCTGATCTTTTTTTTATTGGAGTAGTTAATTTAATTCAATAATATGGGTAACTTTTATGGGATCATTATAAATTTTCACCGACGTCCAGAAGCCACGATCACTTTAACCTGATAATCCAACACCCAGCGTTTCCGGAAGAAGCATTAACCCGTGCTTCCTTTAACTAATGTAGGGAGTTTATGTAATTGGGCATTAGTAACCATCTCCAATTAGGAGGCCCAGAACTTACCAGCATTAGCCCCGGGAATTGTATGGTGACGTGACCATTGCCAACTTTAAAGCCTAGGTTATTATTTTCATTAATTTTATGGTTACAATACGGGTTTTTTTTCTATTATTATTATTACTAGTATTATGATTATTATTATTATTATGAATATTCTTAGATTATAATTTTAATACTGTATTTAAAGTAATTTTTTTTATATGTTTCAAAATTTAACTTTTATTTTATCTACTCGATGTCTAAAATTCTTGATTTTAGTTTTTTTAACATAAATAAATAAATTAAATTTTTTTTAAGGACAATTTCTCTCATTTTCTATGTCAAGTATAGCTGGCACATAGTTCCACAGTCATGACAATATTTGTTGAAAATTACTGAGTAGTACAAATGATACTTATATATATATATATATATATTTCATAAATAAAATATGTTAAGTAAATAGATAAGTTTGTGATCGCAGTACTACAAATTGGGGGTAATTATGCTATGTTGAAAAAAATAATAATAATAATAATTTCTGTTTACAAGTGTTTTTACAAATAGTAAAGGAAATGACAAATAATAAAACAGGTAGTGTAATGTAGTGCTTGGCACACAAAACAAATAATTTAGGTAATATTTCTGTATTTATATATTATTCTAAATAATATTTCTGTAGTACAGATTGCTAGGTGCAAAAGTGAAATTACTACTATGAAAGATTTTTTCTGTATCATAAGTATTTTGTGTATTTGTATTTCTTGAAATTTGTAGAAGCTATTTATATGCGTAAAACCTTGAAATTTGATCAATATAAATTTTGTGTACAAATTTTATGGGTAGCAAATTTAAGAGAAATAAGCGTTCTTCTACGGAGTTTAACAATTTTTTGTATAAAGCAAGAACACGACTTCAAAATTCTCAAGTTCTAAATACGGATAATAATACCCCTAAAATGGACAATTTACTAAATTGTATCCCCGCTTTTGATGCAAAACGGGAAAATGATATAAATTTCTACGTTACTCAATTTGATGAAGCGGCTGTACAAGCAGCAATTCCAACGGAAGCCAAATTAATTATCCTAAAATCTAAACTAACCGGCTTAGCTCGCGAGAAACTAATATCAGATGCGGAGCTACATACCGAAACTAATTATGAAAAATTTAAAGAAAAACTTCTGAATGCTTTCGGCTCAAAACTTTCCTTTGGTGAAGCCCACGAGAATTTTTCAAAATTAAAACAGGGTCCAACGGAGTCGATAAGTGATTTTATTCTTCGTTTTAATATAGAAGCAGCGAAGGTTTTTGAAATTTCTGGATTATCAAATAAGAATGACGCGAAAAAATTTTTCGAACTTATGAAATTGCATAAGTTTATGGATGCAGTCAAAACCGATATTTCTTTTGAAATTCGAAAGCGTGCGGTAAAATCTTTCTCTGAGGCAACGGAAGCAGCGTTAATTATGGAAGCCGCAATTAACTCTACAAATTTTGCAGAGGTAAACAACGTAAGTAAGGATGGGACCGCGGAGTTGTGTCAAAGCCTAGTTAAGCAAAATCAATTGCAAGCCGAGAGTATGGCTAAGTTGCAGTTAGAATTGGAAAGTTTAAAGTTAGCGCAACGAAATAAAGTCGAAAAAAGTACTTTTGTTAAAGACAAGTACTGTGAGATCTGCAAACGCAGCAACCACACGACACAAAATTGTCGATATAAATTTTCTAAGCAATCTGAGTATAAACAGAATTTTCGAACGAATTTTCTTAAGTTCAAACAGGTAGATTTTCCAGGGGCTCACCCTTCAAATTTTACGGATAATTTTCAAGGGTATGGCTTCATGCCAAATTATAATCTTAATTCCACATTTCATTCGCTGCCACCGGCTCCAGGGCCTCAATTTACTACAAATCCTTATCCTTATAATGGTTTCTCACCTCAGAATAATTTTGTTCAACGTACGGGCGCTAATTACCCGAATTTTGGGGGGAATTTTCAAGTTCAGAATACAAATTTCCCTAACACCCAAAATTACGAAAGTCAACAAAACAGAAGAAATGAGAGGAGCAGTAATGCAGGAAATAATTATCGGAAAAATGGAAAATATCAAAAGAAAGGTTTTCACCCGGGAAATGGAAAAGGGGGTCTGTAGATAGCGAGAGAGAGGTCGAAAAGCCCCGTAACAGATCCCCGGATACGCGAGTGATTGCTAGCGTAAAGGGCGCAGATAGTAATAACCTTCCTATTATTAAATTTAAAATCGAAGGGGTTAATGTAGAGGGTCTTTTGGACAGCGGCGGAGCGGTGTCTCTAATTTCATGTGATTTATTTGATATTTTAAAAGAAAAACAGGTTAAAATGAAATTTTTAGGAAATAGAATTCGTATAAGATCTTTTAATGGAGTAAATATTCCATTTAAACAGTGTATTAAAATATCATTCAAACTAAATAATGTATTTATTTCGGGTACATTTTATGTCACAAGTAACAATTTTAGCGGAAATTACAACATGCTACTCGGTTACGATTTTTAAAAAAATAATAGGATGGTGCTTGATTTAAAACAAAATTGTTTAAGAATAAAAAACACTACAATTACAATAGATAAGGAAGAAGACGAGGAAAAGGGGTGCCAGATAAACGCCTCGAGCACGCAGAAAAACAATAAACAGCAAAAAAATAATATGGACAATGGTAGAAAAAAAACTAAGGAAAATAAGTTGATTGTCGCTAGAGCAACGAGAAGAGTATTTTTACCACCGGGGGGTGAAAAAATTGTCACCTTAACTTTTTCGGAAGAGTTAGACCCAGAAAATGATATCTTATTCGAGCCAGATAGAATAAAAAGGGGAATTACATGCGAAGACTCAATACACCAGGTAACGAAGAGTAAAACAATAAATATAATTTTAAAGAATGTATCAGATAAAAAAGTAGTCATACAGGCAAATGCAAATTTGGGTAGAATTACTACACAATTCGATGCAAAGTCGGGAAAGGAGTTAGACGATGTGGAACAGGGTTCGTTATACCAGGTAAACAACCTGACCATCGAGGAAGTACGCAGTCTTAGAGAGGCAGAACTTAGTAAAGAGGATTTTGATTTAGCTCATTTATCCGAGGAGATAAAATTACAGATGGAAACCGTACTAATAGAACACGCCCAGGCTTTCTCAAAATCGTATAAAACTTTGGGCAGTTCTTCTCTGGTCGTCCCAAAGATAAAATTACATCACGACTACCCTATACAGTGTAAGCCCTATAAGACTCCTCATACGGTGCGAGAATATGCACAAGAGGAAATAAAAAAATTACTGGAAGCGAATATTATCGAAAAAAGTAATTCTCATTATGCTTTCCCGGTATTGTTTGTAAAAAAGAAGTCTTTAGATAAACAGAAACCTAAATATAGGATGGCGGTGGATTATCGTTTGCTAAACGAAATCTTAGAGGCATACCCATATGCTATACCGGATATCAAAGAACTTTTACAAAAAATAAGCGGAAAAAAGTTTTACACTGTGTTACACTTGCATAGTGCTTTTTTTCAAATAAATTTACGCCCGGAAGATAGAGATAAATTGGCTTTCATTACAGAAGACGGAAAATACGCCCCAGTAAGGCTAAATTTCGGTTTAAAATTAAGTCCCACAATTTTCGCCGAATTAATGGATAAAGTATTGGGACATTTTAACAAGGAGGAAGTCGGATATTTTATTGACGATGTCATTGTTTCCGCGAATTCCGTTGAACGTATGACTCAGCTATTAAAAGAAGTTTTACAGGCACTCATAGAGAATAATTTAACGATAGAACCCAGCAAAATGCAGGTTTGTAAAGAAGAAATTGAATTCTTGGGGTTTAAGGTTAATCAGAATGGGTACTCCCCATCAACCAAAAATGTGGAGAAAATACAGAAATTAGCTAGACCGAAGAACAAAAAAGGAGTTAAGTCGCTTTTGGGTCTTTCTAATTATTTCAGAACGCTAATTCATCACTACTCTGACATTGTTGACCCCTTGATCGAGCTTACGAAAGACAAAGTTAAGTTTAGAGATGGACGGACAAAACAGAAGCAGCATTCTGTGCCATTCAGAAAGCAATTATTGACAATCCTACATTAAAACCCCCAAATTTCGAAAAGGAATTTTTTCTTATCACGGACGCTTCAAAAGTCGCCTTGTCTGCGGTCTTAACACAGAAGGAAGGCGAGGAACATATTCCAATAGAGTTTTATGGGAGAAAGCTAAAAGAGTCTGAGAAGAGATACCCTAGCATTAAATATGAACTTTTGGCAATCCACGATGCTGTTCAATATTTTAAAAATATCCTGCTAGGAAGGAAGTTTACAGTACTCACTGATTCAAAAGCTCTCACGCACCCTTTAAAATTGGAACATCAAAGTGACATTGTCGCTAGATGGCTGATGAGGCTTAGTGATTTTGATTACTCAATTGAATTTATTGAGGGTGTGAAAAATCCGGCAGATTACATCTCTCGCAACATAGATAATATTTCGGCTCAAACCAAAATTCATAATAATTTGTTCAAAGTAAATGTTAATCTCTCAGAAGAGAATGTGAAAGTCGAGCAACGTAAAGACGCAAAACTTAGCATAATCATTAAGAAGATAGAAAATAATAAACAAAACAAAAATACTCGAAAATTTGAATTAAATGAGAATAATGCACTAATTTTAAAACAGAAATATAAGGACAAACAACTCCTCATTGCTCCTAATAGTCTGGTTTTTGAAATTATACAAGAGGTGCATAAAAGTCATTTCGGGTTCCCGGAAACATACGAAACTGTAAAGTCTCGGTTTTTCTGGTATAGAATGTACAAGGATATAAGGAGCTATTGTACAAGTTGTATCCCATGCAATAAAAATAAGCAACACCAAGCTATTAAAGTACCTATTCAAAAGGTTATTAAGGATGCCCCAATAGGGACAGCCATACATTGCGATATAGTAGGCAAACTGCATACGACATTTAAAAAAAAACTCCTTCATTCTAACTATAATTGATTCGACGTCGAGGTACCTAGAGGCCATACCTCTACGTGGAGTAGAAGCGCAGACAATTTTGAATGCTCTAAATAACTATTTTAGCTCTTTCGGGATCCCTAAATCAGTTACGACGGACAACGGGCCCTATTTCAGGAGTGACGTTTATTGCCAGTATTTAAAAGCACTGAACATAGAGAGACATTTTACAAGCTGTTACAGAGCTAATTCAAATGGAATTGTGGAGACGAGTCACAAATTGTTAAAGTCATCTTTAAAAAGTATGTGTGACAAAACGGCAGAGTGGGATATTCGTTTACCGTTTTATAAATTGGCTTACAATACCTCAATAAATCGTGCCACAGGTTACACGCCTGCAATGCTTTTTTTTGCACGGGAGGTATAAATGATTTATATAAATTGACATAAAGCATATGAAGACACTTAAGTAAAATTGATGTACACAAGTTTTAGCTTATCGAAATTAAACCATTAAAAAATAATAATAATAATAATAATTGTTTTTCTTAGGTCGATTTGTTCTTTTCTTTTTTTTTTCTTTTCCTTTTTGTTTCCTACGGTTACAGCAGGTTTCTACAGCCTTTTTCATCCATTTTCTTGCGGGTCAGTATCGAGAGATAATAATATTTTTTTTTTCCTTTCTCTTTCTTCTTGGCCATATTTATGGGACCTTTCCGTTTCCAATACTTTTTTTTTCCTTGTTCGCAGTAATTCTTCTCTAGGCAGGGGAAGCATACGCTTTAAATTTCGGGAAGGAGTATTTTGGGAATGGCAGTAAAATGCGTTCCGTACATTCAGACAGAAGTATTAAATTTTACAGCTGTAAATAAAATTGTACCATTAGCTATAGTTACCAACAGTCCGACCACGCCAAAATGTGATTTCTTCTTCTTCTGTAACGAGTCAAGGAGATTTCACGGTAGCCGGTGAGTCCCCTGTAACGAAAGAAAGGAATTTGGATAGCATTTCACATAAATTCTATTCGTAAAGTCGGTTATTTCTGCAGTAATTGTCTCAAAATTTAGGTACGGTTAGAGTTAAGTTTAGGGCTCTTTCTAGACAAGAGTTTGGGAAAAATTATTCAAAGGTTTTACGACTAAAGGATAATTTATAAAGGCAAAATGGTAACGTACCTTTTATTTTGCGGCGATCCGACGTCTTTCACAGGATGAGATGACAAAATTTTCAGACGGAAGCTGGCGCCAAGTGGTCATTTCCTCTTCTAGCATGGGTTGGAGCAACTCATTATCGATGGGATAGAGGGGGTGTTGAGTCGATTAGCGATTTCACACGACCCCCGGTCAAGCGGTTGCTAGGCAAGAAGGGAGGCGCAGGGTCTCCGATGTGTTTCTTCTTTTTCCTCGTTAGCGAAGATAGAGCGAGATTTTTTTCTCTTTTTTCTCCACGGATCCTTCCTCCACTTGGGAGAGGATGGAGAGCATGACTTCAGGTGGTCGATTTCGTTGTCATGTGTAGACTATTCCCGCTGGATTTTGAAGTCGTTACTCTTGATTGCGGTCATATAATTAAGTGAACTAGAGTTCACATGTATTTCTCTTGTGTTTTTCACTTAGGTGATAATTTAAAAAGAAAATTTGTGACATGTATATATTTCATAAATGTAATTTCTATCATACAATACATTTTTTTTTCTCTAATATATGAACGAAATTTTGTTGTAATGTGTTGCACGTGTTCATATACTTAGCGTTAATGTATTAGGTGGATTTTCACTTTTCTTTTAAATGTTACAATGTATAGAAGGTTATGCAGTACAAACTCTTTCTGGGTATCACGTCCTTGTATATATATATAATTTTTAGTGTATTTGGTGTATATTAAGTCATGACTGGTATGATTCCAATGTAAAAGTATGTGCCAGCCGTATATTGTTCTATGTGTTGAGGCTTTTAGACTTTAAAAGTTTAGTTCAAAATTGCGTTTGCTTTGTATGGATTTTGGCTAATTTTTAAAAGTGATTATTTCAAAATTGGTTATACACAGAGGGGAATAGGGTACGTGAATGTGTTCACCTGTCTTCGACTCCACAAGCGACTGTAAATCTGGTCGACAGACAAACCGTTCTGTGGTCCCACCTACAGATTCTTAAAAAAAACTTTTCTGTATGCTCGTCTCTGCTCAGTTTATAGAGACAACTCTTGAAAAACTTTCCTGTGTGCTCGTCTCTGCCCAGTTTTATAAGAGACAACTCAAAAAAAAAACTTTCATGTGTGCTCGTCTCTGCCCAGTTTATAGAGACAACTCTTGAAAAACTTTCCTGTGTGCTCGTCTCTGCCCAGTTTTATAAGAGACAACTCAAAAAAAACTTTTCTGTGTTCTCGTCTTTGCTCAGTTTTATAGAGACAATTCTGGAAAAAAAAATTTCTGTGTGCTCGTCTCTGCCCAGTGTTACAGAGACATTTCTTACAAACTTTTCAGGATCTCTTCCGGTCTTTCGGAGGATGGAGATTGTCCTATGGGTCTACACAATGGACTGAATTTCATAGTGTGTTCCTGACAGCTGACGTGAGCCGTTCAGCTCTCTGTTTGGGGGGGAGGATGGTGGTCAGATATGAGCCACCTCCCAATTTCTGACTAAATTAGTTTACTTTTATTGTTTTAATAGGTATTTTTCATGTATATATATTGTATAACCAGGAATTTCTGTGGACTATTTATTTTATATACTTTTATTTTTTTAATATGTATTTTTTATGTATATATATTGTATAACCAGGAATTTCTGTGGAGTATTTATTTTATTAGTGTACATAGTTTCTTTTTCGTATGGGAAAATAGAAACGACCACCCAGAGTAGTTTTATTACCTTCGGAGACACTGGTCTGCGATCTAACAAGGACATCTTTCACGGAGAAAAAAATTTACGAGCTGAAAAATTTATAGCTGTTTGGAAGTGCATAGCAAATTTACAATTTAGGACCCCATCTTAGGTGGTCCTGAATAACATTTAGCAAAACCAATAAGAGATGAGGGCGGAGACGTCTGTACATAACACTGGAGCCAATAGACGGCCCAGTGACGAGGGAAAAGAAAAAAGTGAGCCCCAAGAGAAAATCTGGAAGAGGACGAGTACCTGACGTCCTGTCCGAGGAAGTAACATCTCAAAAGAAAGAGTAGAGTGCTGATAGTGTGTAAAAACGAAGGTAGTTCCAAAAATGGTGTAGTGGCGACAAAAGTCAAAAGGATGACCTAACAGATGATCTTTGCCTATCCCGTGGAGGTAGACTATTGCTAACAATGCAGACCAGAAGTACTCTGAAGGTACAGGTATCTGTAGTTTACTATTCCCTCATATTGAATGTGTATAATAATAAATAAATACTGGTAGAGGTACTTTAGTAAGAGAAATTGTTCCTTCTCTGAAATATAATTAATGCACGTAAGTGCGGTAGTGCGAGTCGGAAAAAGACTCACTAACTCTTTTAATGAGTATTCAATTATTTCATCTTATTTTTTATACTTAAAATTTAACATTCTGTTAGGGATGTTTGTTTTCTATTTTTTATGTCTTTGTAAATAGATATGTAAATAAATGTTTTTCGTTTACTTTTAACTCTTTGTATTTAATTTATATGGGTTAACACTCAT
This sequence comes from Maratus michaelseni, assembly GCA_963931845.1. NCBI lineage: Eukaryota > Metazoa > Arthropoda > Arachnida > Araneae > Salticidae > Maratus > Maratus michaelseni. The sequence goes on from OZ007600.1 coordinate 133,864,251, forward strand.
ATGTCATCGAGTAGTGTTTTTCTTCTTTTTCTTTAATTTAATTGTTTATTAATTTTAGTTGGTTTATCAGGAGGACTAGTTTATAATTTATGAGAGGTTAGGGATTTATATACTTTATCTAGTCCGGCTTCATAAGACGTAGGGCGGCGTAAATAATCACAACGTAATAATCTGATCTTTTTTTTTTATTAGAGTAGTTAATTTAATTCAATAATATGGGTAACTTTTATGGGATCATTATAAATTTTCACCGACGTCCAGAAGCCACGATCACACCTTTAACCTGATAATCCAACACCCAGCGTTTCCGGAAGAAGCATTAACCCGTGCTTCCTTTAACTAATGTAGGGAGTTTATGTAATTGGGCATTAGTAACCATCTCCAATTAGGAGGCCCAGAACTTACCAGCTGAGTGTTTCCCGAAGGACCCCTAACTTTGAAAATAAACTACTCGGAAACGGTGATAAATAGAAGCATGAAACCAGTGGTATGTTTATTTAAAAAACCGTAAAAATCTGATACAGAAAACTCAAAATTTTAGTAACAAATTGCGCCGATAGATGGCGGTGCAGGTAGAAAATTCATTAGTAGGCTGTATCACATCAAAAGCGATTAAAAATGCACACTTTTTACGCAAGACACCTGTCGCCAACGAAGAATGAAATTGTCAGTGACTCTCTGTAGTATGCCACCGGAAATCAACACACAATCTTGATAAGTAGCCTCCTCCAGCTCATTGAGTGTTAAAGGACTGTTGTGGTAAACAATGTCCTTCAATGTCACTTCCAGAATTTCGTTCATTATGCGCTAATAGCGATCAAGTTTCAACGGCGAAATCTTCAACGACTGAACATTCTTGGAGTCTGAGCTCTCTTTATTGGGAACGCTGCCTGCACTTAATGCTGCCTGCAGTACCATCTATTAGCGCTACTTTTAAATTTCTATTTTTAAGTACTATTTTGAAGTTTTTGTATCTTCTTACGGTTTTTTTTTTAAAATAAACATACCACTGGTTTCATGCTTCTATCTATCACCGTTTCCGAGTTATTTATTTTCAAAGTTAGGGGTCCTTCGTGAAACACCCTGTGTATATATATCGTCTATGTGGTGTAGTTAGTGTGAATTTATAATTGAATTTGAGTATATTTATATAAATAATTATTTTTCAACATGAAAGATAACATAGACAGATAATTGTAGTAGACTACATTTTAATAATCATATTAGCTTGTAAGTTTTTGGATCGAAGCGTTTCGAGTTCGGGTTGACTTGAAATATAATTTCCGACCTCCGGTCGGGTATACTCGACTTCTGCAGAACTGTAGACTACGGAATAATTTTAATAATGTTTTAAAAATGCGTAATTTTGAATTTTTATTAGTTTAATTAAAATTTATTTTAATAATTATTAGTATCGGAAAAAGGGCTCGATTTCCGGTGTTTGTAAATAAATGACTTTTTAGCGAATTAATAAAAACCAATGTAGTGAATTGTTGAAAAGAAAATACTGGACCGGTGGATAACTGCGGTTGAATTATTTTTAAAAATACATTTAAAATGCGGGCTTTTTAAATACACGTGTGCTTAATAAAAATAAATAAATAAATAATCGGAAAATATGCTTAAGAGCCTACAATAGTCACGCGAAGAAACGCTCACGCTAATGTTAAGTTTATGGGAAGGTTATCGCGCGTTTTCTTGCTCGCATTTTAATATTTTTAAATAATTTTATTTTCATAGGATAGCTGAGACCAATCTACAACGTTGTTAGTTTTTACTTTTTCGATTTCTGTTTTAGTTTATTTCTGAGGACCAACTCAATAGTTGGATCCGGTAAAAATCGAGTTGTCGTGTCTTTTAAACTCTTATAAAATCGATACCAGCAAAATTAAAAAAAAAATTAAGAACTAAGAACGATAGCTCAGGGCTTAAGCTTTCCAAAAATATGCTTTTTATAATTCTACTGCAATTACAGCGAGTATAATCACGGGATAACTTTGAGAAAAATTGAGAAAAAAATCTGAATTAATTATATGCGGACCATAGATAAATAATAACGCGCAGCTCGTAGGGGGCAGAGCCCCCTAGTGCTATGGAAAAAAAATAAGATTTAAATTTTTTTACATGCTTTGGAGGAGGCAAATGGGGGAGGGACGGATCAGATAAAGACGTACATAGTCAAACAAGACTGCATTTTGCTGAATATAATCGTGGTCGGATAAAAAATATTTATTGAGAAAATTGCTATGGATTTTTAAATGCTAACAAACGAAGAACAACATAGTTTCTGCCAACCAAACAGTGGAAACGTGCCCATGCTCTATTCTGGCCCTGTTGATTGAATAAATTATACAGTAACAGAACTCAAATTCTTTTTTTCGTGTTTTTATTATTTAGGTTTTCTTACGAGCTTTTGTTCGGAATTGAAAGCTTAATACGTCTAATTGTCAGTGGCGTCCCCGGGATTTAATTTCGGGGGCGGGGTGACTTAAATTTCAATAGCGTTCTGAGTCTCACGAAAAACATTTAATTGTGTTGTAAACAGGAATCATGTTTGCAATAAGGCCGTAGCTAGAGGATATCGGAGGGAGAGTACGGGGCCAGTCCCAAAACGTCCCCCCCCCACCTTGCCGATATAAGTTGAAAAGTGCTAATAGGTTCTTTCATATACTTCCATTTGAAAGACAGTCATTGTAACTTAAAATGTATAAAATTGTCCTGGAGTCCCAAGTAAATAATATAAAGTATCTTCTGGCTACGATTCTTGTTTTAGAATAACTTAATATTGCTTTGGAAATTTCAAATGAAAATATTTTTGAAGTGAAAACTTCTTTAGGCGCGTTGGGCATTTTTTGAGATGGGAAAAAACCATTGAACTCGCGACACTGTTACTGTAACCGACACCTCTGTATATAAGTATGTACATGTATTGTGTATAGTTAGGTATAAGGTAGGGCGGGGCGGGCGCGTCGCGCGCCGCATGCTTGCCTGTGCGCTATTGCACCGCGGTATAGTAAGCGCAGAAAAATGTAAGCGGTATAGTAAGCGGTATAGTAACGCAGAAAAATGTAAGCGGTATAGTAACGCAGAAAAATGTAAGCGGTACAGTAAGCTGTATAGTAAGCTGTATAGTAAGCGGTATAGTACGCGCAGAAAAATGTAAGCGGTATAGTAAGCGGTATATTAAGCGGTATAGTAACGCAGAAAAATGTAAGCGGTATAGTAAGCGGTATAGAAGCGGTATAGTAAGCGCAGAAAAATGTAAGCGGTATAGTAACACAGAAAAAATGTAAACTGTATAGTAAGCGGTATAGTAAACGCAGAAAAATGTAAGTGGTATAGTAAGCGGTATAGTAAACGTAGAAAAATGTAAGCGGTATAGTAAGCGCAGAAAAATGTAAGCGGTATAGTAAGCGCTTTTAAGTAAGCTTCCCTTTGATAGTCAAGGCTATCATAGGCCTTGACTTATGAAAACCCGTTTGCGCTTTAAAGTATTGCTCATCGTAAATAAAGTTTGGAGGAAATTAAAACGCGTGTAAACAGGAGGGGAAAAATCACTCGGAGCACGGCATCTTGCTTCACCTGCAAGAATGAGTGCGTTACCTGACTGTGAGGAAGTGAGAGGGGTGAGTAGTGTCATCTGGTAAAATAAAATTAGGAAGGCTCCCGGTTATTCGAAAATTCCTATGCAACCGAAAATTCTTTGGACCCATGCTTTTCGGATAACCGGGGTTTTACTGTATTAATATTCTGCATGTTGCCAGTCCATTGTATGGTGCAATTATTTTTATCCCGCCCCCCCCCCCCCCCCCACACACACACACCTAAGCTATTGAGCGCGTGCTGTGGAGTCTTTTAATATTTATAATAAACGACAGTTATTAATTATTTTAATAAAAATTAGCAATATGTTATTACATTACATAACAAAAAAGGTAAAGTTAAAAATATTTTTATTATTTAGTAGTAAATCTGCATATCAGAGACCTCAACGTCGCCTCTGCATGTCATTGTTTTTAGTCTCACTTTGCATGCTATTTAGTATCCTGTCACATTTTCTCAATTGATATAAGCTCAGATGAGCCCAAAGATTAATATTCTGGATGTTGCTAGTCCATTTTATGGTCCAATTTTTTTATCCCCCCCCCCCCCCAATCTCTCGCGTATTGAGCGCGTGCTAAGTCTTTTAATATTTATTTTAAAAAACAGTTAATTTTTTTTGATGAAAATTAGTAATTATAGGTTATTTCATTACATAACAGTGAAGGTAAATTAAAAAGTATTTTTATTCTTTACTAGCAAATCTGTAGATCAGAGGCCTCAAGGTCACTTCTGCACGTCATTGATTTGTAGTCTCACTTTTCATGATATTCAATATCCTAGAATTCCCAATTTAAATGTTTTATATATAAACATAAACGTAATTTTTATAGAAAGAAATATTGCAGGTAAAAAAAATCATTAAAATATGTCTATAAATAAAATTTTGACAAAAATTAAAAAAATATATTTTTTAAACTGAAAGTCACTGAAAAAATCCTTTTTTTTTTTTTTTTTTTTTTTTTTTACTTTTAAATTTATTAAAAATTTCATAAATTCTGAAGGCAAAATAACAAGGAGCCTTTCTTGCAGTAAATAGTGAAAAAAGTAATGAAATAGGGCCAGTGATTCATGAGTAGTAAAAAATTATATAAGTTTAAAATTTTAAAATAAAATTTTAATCCTAATTAATTTTTCAACAGAGCTGAAATTACGCTGTAAATTTCCTTTGTATTTAAAATTTTAATGTTTTAAAAAACTTTTTATTTGAATAGTAATTTTTATACATAGATATATTTCAGGAAAAAATCCTGCGTCAAGCATAGATTATGAAACACTTTCCAGCACAGCCAGAAAACTGTAACGAAACTTCACCGTTAAATAAGTTGAAAGAAGATATGTAAGTAAACAGTTTAGAAAACGCACACCTCATTGAAAAATACAATTTTCGAAACTACCTTCCAGTGTAAAAAAAGTAGTCACATTATTTGTGCAGCCCTGTATATGATCAATAGATGTGGATATATAACACGATAAAATTTAGTTCAGTTAAAATATTCACATTTAGCAATTTTCGCCAATCGATGAAATGCACTCGAAATCTTTTGTACAGCCCTATATATTATCTGGAGACTTTTGTACTTAAAACTCACTCGCAGTAATTACCAAACGTAAACGACAATGTATCTTTTTCTTTGCGTAACCCTGTATATGAATTTATTTGTATTCCACAAACTTCTTTTAGTCTACTAAATGTAGTTTAGCAGAAAAATGCGCAACACAATTAAAAACTACCCTTAAACAATTCACTCCCATAGTCTGTAATACAACGAATTCCCTTGTGTAGCTCTGTATATGATCAACCGAGTTTATAAACACACTCCTATACTATGAAAAAATCGAGTTAAACTAATAAACGCAAACAAATTTGAAAACGCACTTATCACATATAGACTACAAATATCGCACATGTATTGTAACCGATATCTTTTGTGTGTCCCTGCAAATAAACGCAATGCACACAAGAGAGCAATTTATAGTGCACCTCAGTAATGCATATAATTTTCAGTACGTTTGAAATAGTGAAATATCACTAAATTACACTGCAAACGATTTTTCCCCATAGGACAGTATATAACAGAATTATTTTGTTTGACCCTGTAAATGAAATATTAAATGCTTTGCACTCCATACAAAAAGCATGTTTTAATGCGCTTCATAATTATATATCAATTTCATCATGTTTTAAATGACGTAGCATCATTAAAATGCACTTGAAACTATTATTTCCCAATGACTGTAATGTAACGAAATATTTTTGACTGTCCCTGTAAAAAAACTATAAGTGCTACACACTTCAGTTGCAATAGGGAACATGCTATATTAAATGACAATAACATACAAAAATTTCAGCGCAATCCGAGTATATTTACGCGAGTTAGAGCACGCACAGACGGCAGACAATCTGAAGTCATAAACACTTTTCAACTAGGTTGGAAAATGTTAACAAGAACGAAAAATCATGCGTCAAGCATAGATTATGTAACACTTTCCAACGCTTCCAAAATAATTTTACAAATCATACCGTTTAATAAGCTAAAAGATAGCATCTAAGTAATCCGAATACTTTTATTCAGCTCTGTATAGGATCTATAGATGTGTATATATACTACATAGGATGCTAAATTTTAGTTCAGTTAGGCAGGACCGTGCGAAGAGAAAACTGCGCCCGGGGCAAAGTTTTAATTTGGCGCCCCCCCTTCTTTTTGTGACAGGTAGCACAAAACTGATAAAGTATAAAAACAGAAAAAAAATTCTATTGAATAAACATTTCGGAGTTTATTTTGGAACTTTAAAAGGTTTAATTTTAATTCAGAAATTGCAAACAACTAAATAGCATAAGAGAAAATTGCACTTATTTATTGGAGAGTAAATGATATTTTGCGACGGAAAAAAAAAGAATGATCAAGAGAGAAAAAAAAATTCCCCAGAAAATGATCGATGACCAAAAAATGAAAAAATAAATTAATTAAATCGTGGTTGGTAGTATAAATTTGGCGCCCCCTCAATATCCGCGCCCGGGGCGAAGGCCCCTTTCGCCCCCCTCTTCGCACGGCCCTGCAGTTAGGAAACGCGTAGCACAATTTAAAATTCTCCGTCTGGAGTTAAATAATACGGAAATGTGTTCGCCAACTTTTGTGCTTTCCTGTATAGGATCTACAGAATTTATACACACCACGTAATAGACAAAAAGCGAGATAAAATTAAAATCGCATTCAGTAACTTAAAACGCACTTCCAGGAAATATTGTTAACATACAGTAGAGAATTCTTTTGTGTGTCCCTGTAAATGAACGATGACCGCCATACACACAATATTCTGTAGTAAGCCTCTTGTAATGCACCTTATATAAATTTCAATGCGTTTAAAATAGGGAAACATTATTTAAATAAACTGAAAACGATTTTTCTCCATAGACGTAATGTAACGGAATTCTTTTGACTGTCCCTGTAAAGTAAATATAAGTACTATGCACACCCTATTCCATATTAAGCTTCTTCTAATGCACCTTAGTGATATATATAAATTTCAATGCGTTTAAAATAGTGAAACATTATTTAAATAAACCGCAAATGATTTTTCCCCATAGACCGCAATGTAACGGGATTCTTTTGAGTGTCCCTGTAAAAAAACTATATGTGCTACACACTTCCGTTGAAATAGGGAACATGCTATAGATAACGATTATAACATATAAAAATTGCAGGGCAATCCGAGCATATTTACGGGAGTTAGAGCACGGCCAGGCGGCCAGACGGCAGACGGCCAGACAAACCGAAGTCATTAACACTTTTCAACTAGGTTGGAAAGTATTAAAAATCACTAAAATTTGCCTATAAATAAAAAAAATAAAATTTTGAAGGGTTTTTAAAAAAATATATTCTTTAAAGTAAAAATCACTGACAAAAATTCTTTTTTTCTTATTTCTATTTTTTTTTTTAAACTTTTAAATTTATTATAAATTTTTTAAGCAAAAATTTTATAAATTCTGAAGACCAAATGACAAGGAACCTTCCCAGCAAACAACAGTGAAACTAGTCGGATGTGACAATCCCAAAACTCTCTTCTATCTCACACACGTTTCGCATACACTAAAAAGAATCAGCACCAATTTATATCATGGTCTAACTGAATCTAAAGTTTTATTAAATTCCGTGCATTAGTTCTTGAGATATGACTATTGCTAAAATCGTGTAAATCCTGCAAAAGGTAGCACAGCAGTACCACGTGTTGGGATATTTAGACCAAAACATAATCAATAACAACTTATGTCAACGTCTAACTGAATCTGAAGTTTGATGAAAATCCGTGCTTATTTCGGCTGGTATAGTTATCGTGAAAATAATGAAAAAAGTAGCATAGCAGCGCTACCTGTTAGGCTATTTACACGAAAAAGTAAGCAGCATCTATTTATGTCAAGGTCTAACAAAATCTGAAGTTTGATGAAATTCCGTGCATTAGTTCTTGAGATATAGCTATCGTAATAATAATGAAAAAAGTGGTATAGCAGCACCACCTGTTGAGATATCTACATCAAAACATAATCATCGTCTAACTGCATCAATGTCTAACTGTCAATGTCTAATTGTCAATCAACTGTCAATGTCTTACTGAATCTGAAGTTTGATGGAAATAAGTGAATTAGTTCTTGAGATAGAGCTATTGCGGAAATCGCAAAAAATGCAGCATAGCACCGCCACCTATTGGGCGATTTTCACCAAAAACTAATCAGCACCAAATTATGTCAGGGACTAACTGAATATAAATATTTAATAAATTTCGTGCATTCGTTCTTGAGATAGAGCGCCCACAAAATTTTTGTCACATACAGACAGACATACATTTTCTAAAAACCATCAAATCGTGTTCAGGACATTCTAAAACGTATAAATCCGTCGAAAATTTTCATGAATCCAATACTTTCTTCTTGTAAAGATAGAAAAAACTAAAAAGTAAAAAAAAAATCACGCAAGAGGTTCATCAATACTATAAAAAATTACATACGTTTAAAATTAAAATTTATTTTTTGAAAATAAAATTACAAAATGTTAAAGAAACTTTTTTATGTGAAATGTATTTTTATAGACAAATATATTGCAGGAAAAAAAAACCCATAAATTTAAATAATGAATCAATAATTAAACAAAAGACTATTTTAGAAGTCAATATAACCCTACAGGAATCATGCATATATTTTCTTGTATACGATTTTTTAAAAATGTAACATCAATATTGTTTACATAATGCAGTAAATCTTACATTTCATTGTCAATTTCACGATTTTCTTCAGATATATTTTTCTCGTTCTTGTCGAATCCGTTTACTATTCGACGCCTTAGAAATCTTTCGATGACACTGCCAATTTTTCCTTTTCTAATTTCGTTGTTTTCCCATATTTCAAATGAATAAAAACAAGAACGAAAAATCATGCTTCAAGCATAGATTATGTAGCACTTTCCAACGCTTCCAAAATAATTTTACAAAACATACCGTTAAATAAGCTAAAAGATAACATCTAAGTAAACAATTTGGAAAACGCCTAACATATTTAAAAACATAATTTCAGGAATTTCCAACAGATACAATATTCGGAAAAATATCCAAATACTTTTATTCAGCCCTGTATAGGATCTATAGATTTGTATATATACTACATAGGATGCTAAATTTTAGTTTAGTTAGGAAACGCGTAGCACAGTTTAAAATTATCCTTCTGGAGTTTCTGTCAGTAAACGGAAATGTGTTCGCGAACTTTTGTGCTGCCCTGTATAGGATCTACAGAATTTATACACACCACATAATAGACAAAAAGCGAGTTAAAATTAAAATCGCGTTCAGTAACTTAAAACGCACTTCCAGGAATTATTGTTAACAGACAGTAGAGAATTCTTTTGTGTGTCCCTGTAAATGAACGTTGACTGCTATACACACACTATTCTGTAGTAAGACTCTTGTAATGCACCTTAGTAATATATATAAATTTCAATGCGTTTAAAATAGTGAAACATTTAAATAAACCGCAGAAGATTTTTCTCCATAGACGTAATGTAACGGAATTCTTTTGACTGTCCCTGTAAGGTAACTATAAGTGCTATGTACACCCTATTCCATATTAAGCTTCTTCTAATGCACCTTAGTGATATATATAAATTTCAATGCGTTTACAATAGTTAAACATTATTTAAATAAACCGCAAATGATTTTTCCCCATAGACAGCTAACGGAATTCTTTTGAGTGTCCCTGTAAAAAAACTATCAGTGCTTACACACTTCCGTTGCAATAGGGAACATGCTATAGATAAAGACAATAACATAAAAATTGCAGAGCAATCCGAGCATATTTACGGGAATTAGAGCACGGACAGACGGCAGACGGCCATACGGCAGACAAACCGAAGTCATAAACACTTTTCAACTAGGTTGGAAAGTGCTAAAAAGAAAAGTGCCCAGTTAAACTGATGGCATTGAGCTCACAGGCTATTCACAGTAATTGTATATTATACTCATATTTCAAAGAATAATGCCCCTCGAAAAAGAAAGAGATCGACAATAAATTATGGGGGGATTAGCCCCCCCATTTCCCCCTTTATACTTAACCAATGAACCGCCAAAACTAATCAGGGAAGCGCCTTACCACAATGAATCTACATACAAAATTTGAAGCAGATTGGGTAATTCTGCATGAAAAACCCATTTTTCTAAATTAAGGGTGGATTACCCCCCCCCCCCGTCCCCTTTATACTTATCCAATGGACCCCCAAAACTAATCAGGGAAGCTCCTTATAACAACGAACCTATAAACCAAATTTTAATCAAATTGGATAATTTAGCATGAAAAACACATTTATCTAAATTAAGGGGTGATTAGCCCCCCGTCCCCCCTTTTATACGTAACAAATGAACCGCCAAAACTAATCAGGGAAGCGTCTTATCCCAATGTACCTATAAACAAAATTTGAATCAAATCTGATAATTCTGCACGAAAAACCCATTTATATAAATTAAGGGGGGGGGGGATTAGTCCCCCGTCCCCCCCCCTTTATACTTAACCAATGGACCCCCAAAACTAATCAGGGAAGCATCTTATAACAACGAACCTATAAACCAAATTTTAATCAAATCGGATAATTTAGTATGAAAAACACATTTATCTAAATTAAGGGGGAATTAGCCCCCCCCCCTTTATACGTAACAAATGAACCGCCAAAACTAATCAGGGAAGCGTCTTATCCCAATGTACCTATCAACAAAATTGGAATCAAATCGGATAATTCTTCACGAAAAACCCATTTATATAAATTAAGGGGGGATTAGTCCCCCGTTTCCCCCTTTATACTTAACCAATGAACCACCAAAACTAATCAGGGAAGCGCCTTATCACTATAAACCTATAACCAAAATTTGAAGATAAACGGATATTTCTATTACGAGTTATCGCGTTACGTACATACATACAGAACGGGCGGGCAGATTAGCTCTCAGGCTTTGATAGCCTGTGAGCTAAAAATGTAAAAGAAAAAAATTAAATTATTTAATTCAAGAGTTTAAGTTCAAGGTTGAATGGCTGAGAAAAGCATTTATATTCTCTTAAAACATCTAATAAACCTTTCACATATTAAATATTCATTCATTATCTCATTTTCCGTAATGACACTTCACGGAATGCTTATCTTTCGGTACTAATTGAAAAAGCGGTAATACGATATCCCCCCCCCCCTCCCCATGCACACAAACCCCTGACCTCATTTGAAGCAGGACATTGTATAGACAACAAAATTGACTACGAAATACGTTTCATCTATTGGTCATTTTGCGCGAAAGAATGAAATGAAACAGTACCTAATTATTGGCTAATGTCAATTGAATGACAGACTGAATCTCCTCCTTTTTTTAAAAAAGCACTACCATGGCTTCCTGCGATCTCTATACGGCTGTCCAAACGAAACGCCGAACAATAGGAAAGCGCGAAAAGCCGTAGTTAATCTTTCCTCCACTACGAGCGCTGCTTTCATGCACGCGTTACCAGTATATTTTCCATTGTAAACATATGCTAAAGCCCTTTAATTTTTATACTGTCCAAAAATATATAACTATATACTAATTTATTTTTCGTTATACACATTTCCGAATTAACCCAGTAATCTGTAGAATATTAAATTTCATGTAAATAACATAAATTTAATTTAATATTTTAATTTAGTACCTTTCCAGTGTAAGATTTGTGAGTTTAAAATTCCCTGTTTCAAATTAAAAAAAAAAAATTATATATGTATTTATTTTCTTTCTGTAGAATGTAAATAAAAGGCATCTTAATACGATTCAGATCGCCGAAGTTGATTGATAAGAAGAATTAATTGAAATAAGAATTAATATTAAAAAAATAATGATAATATAAATACTTTTTTTGCATAAAGTTTTTTATAATTACCATGTCTGTTTATCAAGAAAAAAAAAAAAAAAAAAAAAACACATTGTTTTGAGGGATAATAAAAAGTGATAGATTCTATACATTTTGAACTGCTTTTGCATAATATATATGCTTTAAAAATATATTGATTAGATGTTACTTGAAGGTGTGTGAAATTTTTTAATTAAAAATAATGAGGTATATATTTTTTTTACAATTTTTAATCCGAGAAGCTGTGTTTTCTTGTGTTAATAAACAAATTATATATATAAATAAGTGTTTTTATGACTCTGTGTTTTAATTTTCTGTACCCCCCCCCCCCCCCAAAAAAAAATAAATAAATAAATAAAATAAAAATAAAAATAAATAAATAAAATAAAAATAAAAATAATAAATAAATAAAATAAAAAAATTCTAGAAATGCCATTATTCTTATATACTCTATTTTTGGCATAATGTAAATATAGGATAGATGTGCCAGTAATGGATACCCTTAAGGAATTTCTTTAAAAATTATTTTTTAATTAATAGTCATAATTATTATAGTCCACTTTTTTTAATATTATATTAATCTATCAACAATATTTAATCATGCTCATAGTCACATTTCCCAATGTAAATAAAAATTTAATTGTAAATAACAGAAATAAATCAAAACACCCTAAATTCCAGTAATGGACACCCTCTCGTCCAGTAATAGGACACTCTCTGTTCCAGTAATGGACACCCCACAAAAAATAATAGGCAATTGATTTTATGATTGTATTTAAAACCAGAATTTAATGTAAGCTTATTAATGAAATAAAAAGTCATTTTCAAATAAATTTAACAATTAAAATATCAATAATTAATAAAATATTTATGAGAATAATTCACTATTTAAATTAATTATTGTCAGTATCACAAGATTGACATTTTAATTATTTTAGATAGAAGGCTTGAAATACTAAATTTCAAAGAATTATATTTATCAAATTATTAAGTCATTGAGAGGGGAAGGGGATTTAGAAGGGTTAGTTAAAAAAAAAAAAAAAAAAAAAAAAAAAAAAAAAAAAGATTTTTTAGAAAAGTGTCGTTTTTTAAATACTAAATAATATTATTTCAAAATAAAATATCAGAACTGACATTTGAGCCCCCTGATCTGCAGATTTACTACTTTCATTGCTACTATAAATTTAATATTATAGGGATTTTTTTAATGTATGTAGTTCTTTTGTCAGGTATGAATAATGAAACATTTAAGACAGAAAATAATAGATTTTTAAGAACTTGTGTGACTTAAAAAATTGTCTTTTTTGAAATGGGGAAGAGTTTGAACCCCATGAGCCCCTCAATTTCCCATGCCCTTAAAGATTATTCTCTGTTTCCTGATGAGTGTTGATTGCCATATTATGAAATATGCAAAGTACGGTTTACAAAAAAATAATTTGATAACAATCTTAAAAAATTATTAATTACGTGAAATTAATAAAAACAGCTATTTATATGAAAATATATAAAACTCAAGTACTAATCCATCAAAAGAATTAATTTTCTTGCTGGCAACACTTGTCTATTTACTAGTTATTATGTCTTCATGTTTTAGCGTCAGGTTTCTTATTATTCGAAATTGCTTTATTTACTTATTTATTTTTTGTTTACATTTAGAGTTCCTGTAATTTCCTATATTACAATATCGCTCTTAATTTTATTACGAGTATAAACTAATATTTTAAAGACAAACACAAAACATTTTCTTGTATATCTTTCTTATTTTTTTAATGCCCTCGATTATGTCGCATTCATTTAATTGTATCCCAACAGGCACGATATAACAAGTAGTCGCTTTATTATTTAATCCGTGTCTTTAATTTCCAGTGTTGAACACTTTGACGAAATCTGAAGTTGTGAAGTAGTGACTACTTTTGAAAAGTAGTTTGTAGTCGCTACTTTTTCAAACAAATAGTATAAATTCATTTATTTGTATATTATAGAAGCATTATTAGTTTTTTTTTTCAAGTGCATGCTCAGCTTGTAAAAATATCTGTGTTCATTTTTTTTTTTCACGTTAAGAAAATACTCCAAAGATTTTTTGATACAAAAACATGTATTATAAATAATTCTGCGGTTGTTTTTCATTTTTTGTAAGTACAAAATAATTTTTTAAGAGCTAAATGCAACCTCGCGTTATAATGTTTTTTTTTTTTTTTTTTTTTTTTTTTTGAGACCGGCGACCAGGCCCCTACCTGCCAGGTTTCCCTAGCTTAAACGGGTTTAGTGCCTGGTACCGGGGCGCGTAGCGCCACTGAAGAGATGCCGCGTAGCGGCTGGCCGTTGCTGACAGGACGGCTATGTGGAGGACTTAGTTTTGTTTCCATTTTGTTTTGCTGCTAATTGATGTTATTCTTTTTATATGGACCTGTCATCGTTATGCGAGTTGGTCTCGTAATTTAGAGCCTTGATCAGGTGACGAGACCTTCACCTGATTAGGCACCCCCAGAGGTATTATTCACAGGGAACTTGGAGGACTTTATACCCACGACGGATTTTACATACACCAGGCGCCATTAGCGTACATGATAAAAAAAAAAAAAAAAAAAAAAAAAAAAAAAAAAAAAACCTGTAAGGGAAGGGGGTTAATACATGTTTATTTAACTTTACATAAAAAATAGAAGAAATGATTACTTTTACCTGTGTTGGATTGTTTTTTTCCCTTACTTTTTCTACCGTACTTTCCAGTTACCTGTTGTTTTTCTTTTGCTGCTTGATTTTTGTTGCACATTTAGGTTTATCTCGTTGCTTTTTGGTTTCTCATGTGATGCAGTTGTTTCTCTTTTGTTGCATTTATTTTGGTTTCTCATTTGTTGCAGGTTTCTCATATTTCTCTGTTGATTTTATACTCTGTTGCATCACTGGTAACCGTTGAATTTGTTGTCATGAATGCGCTCTAGTGGCGATCAGTCCATATATACCTTATGGCTGTTTTCATGAGCTCGATGAAGCTTTTTGAGGACTTGGTGCGCTATGGGGTGGGGCATATTCCTTGGCCATTAGTCCGTTAATTAGTTATTAACTTCCACCCTCTTAGACGCTAAAAGAACGATTTTTTTTTCGCAGGAAAGAGGTATACTTTACACTGCTATTTTATTATATATACACATATATACATATATATATATTTTCCTTTTTTTTTTTTTTTTCCTGGAAGGTAAGATTAATTAGACAGAGGTTATACACACTTTGAATATAGAGGTATGGTGGCTGCTGGGACTTTTATGTTTTTTTTTTTTTTTTTTTTTTTTTTTTTGTATTAGTCTATGTTTGTCTGTTTCATGTCGTCTACATTGTTCATTAGCCATCTGATCACTGCTCTACCTTTGTTTTGTACATGTTTGTTGTTTGCAAGTTGTCTGTGCCATAGTATTTCGTTATTAACTGTGATGGTGACCAGATGGTGTGGTTCTGTGAGTGGGCAGGCCGTAAGGTAGTGTTTTATGGACCCTAATTCCCCGCATATGCATTCTGGAGAGCTAAATTTAGTAAATCTATGTAGATATTGTGGGAATGCTCCATGATCTGTGTAGATTTGGCTCAGTAATTTACAGCTTATAAGCCGTTTTGTGTCTACTTTTGGGAAGTATCCATGAGTTGTTCTACCCGTATCCCCATAGTCCCACTCGAACTGCCATTGTTTTATTGTTAACTCTTTTAATATACGCTTAAGGTTTGATATTGGTCTTTCTATGTGGTAGGGTCTATCATTTTTTTTATTTTTAGCCGCTTCTTTTGCTAATTCGTCAGCATCCTCGTTTCCTTGGATGCCAACGTGTGCCTTAACCCAATTAATTTTAAATTTGTTGTTTGATTTTCTTATTTTGTTTTGTATGTCTGCAATTAGTTTTACTGTGTTGAATGGTTTGCTGAGTGCTAATATTGCTGATAGGCAGTCCGAGTGAATGCTATAATCCATCCCTGTTTCGTTGCCCCATTCTGTTGCCTTTAGTATCGACAGTAGTTCGGCTTGGAAGACACTGTTATGTTTCCGCAATGGTGTTGACCATAGTTTAATTTTTTTGTCGCTTTTGTATGCTACGAAAGCCGATCCCGTAGCGCCTGATTCCAATTTTGAGCCGTCTGTATAAATTGTTATATCTGTTTCGTTGTAGCCTATCTTTGGTTCTGTTGTTTCTGCTGGGTGCGTTTCCCATATGTTTATTTTGTTATCGTAGTCTGTTGGTTGAATTGTATTACCGTATAATTTACATGTTTCTCTTAACCTTGTTATTGTTCCATATGTTGCTTCATATTTGACCTGTAGGTGTATTGGAATCAGGCCCGCCAGTACCTGTAGGGCTGCTGTTGGGGCAGTTTTGTATGCCTTGACTATGGTCAGCAGAAAATGTCTTTGGCAAGTGGTTAGGGCCGCTTTGCTTCTAGCATTTAATTTGTGTCCCCAGATTGGGGCTGCATATGTTAGCACTTTTTCTGCTACTGTTCGATACCAAATTTTTATGATGTCTGGTTTTATTCCCCAACCTCTTTTTGCCATTTGTCCCAGCATATTGAATGATTTGCGTACTTTGGTTGTTTGGTGTTGGCAATGTGGCAGCCAGTTTAGGTTACGGTGTATTATGACTCCTAAGTATTTGATTTGGTCTTTACCTTCTAGATCCTTGTCCTCTAATTTGATTCCCTCTATCTTTCCCGAGACTTGATCTGGGAGGTTGTGTAAGCGAGGTCTGTTTAGATACAGTAGCTCTGTTTTTTCCCTGTTTAGCGTAAGATTGTTGCTTTTTATCCAGTTGTTGAATTCTTCTATTATTTTATTTGCTAAGATTACCAGTTGCTCTTTAGTTTTCGCTTTGAGTATTAGGATGAAATCGTCGGCAAATGCCGCGTTATAATGTTTATCTAATGAACTAGCCCTTTAACTTAGTTCCCTTTGTGCATGACGCCAGCGCCAAATCGTCGCAGCGGGAGAAAACTTAAGTTCTTCATATTCGCGTTTTCATCGCCGTTTGGACAGCCGTATAGAGATCGCAGGAAGCCATGGCACTACCCACACTTAAATTTCCCGGCAACATTCAGCGCCATCTATGAGGAAAAGGTAGTTTTCTTCATTGTTCGAAATACGCCCTTAAATTCCATGCATTAGTTCTTGAGATGTGACTATCATTAAAATCGTATAAATCCTGATAAATGCAGCATAGCACCGCCACCTGTTTGGCAATTTACACGAAAACCTAATAAACAACATCTTATGTCAACGTCTTACTGAATCTAAAATTTGATGAAAATTCGAGCATTATTCCTTGAGATATAACTTTCTTGAAAATCCTGAATAATGCAGCTTCGCAGCGCCACCTCTTGGGTGGCATAGAGCTAAACCTAATCAGAAATTTCTTATGTCCACTCTAATTGAATCTGAAGGTAGATGAAAATCTGTGCATTAGTCCTTGAAATACAGCTAATGCGGAAATCGTGAAAAATGCAGCATAGCAGCGCCACTTTTTGGGCGATATTCACCGAAAACGTAATAACTGAATCTGAAATTTAATGAAAATTCATTCATTAGTTCTTGAGATATGAAAATCGTGAATAATGCAGCATGGCAGTTTGGGCGGTTTACACCAAAACCTAATCAGCAACAACTTATATCCACGCCTAGCTGAATCGGAAGGTAGGTGAACATCTGTGTATTAGTTCTTGAGAGAGAGCTTTTGCGGAAATCGTGAAAAAAGCAGCATAAATGGTTCGCACCAAAAACTAATCAGCACCAATTTATATCAAGGTCTAAATGAATCTAAAATTTTATTAAATTCTGTGTTTTAGTTCTTGAGATAGACCGCCCCAAAATTTTTTTGTCATATACATACAGACAGACATTTTCTAAAAACAGTCATAGCGTATTCAGGTCTTCTAAAACGTATAAATCCGTTTAAAATCGGAAGTCGAAAATTTTTACGAATCCAATATTTTCTTCTTGTAAAGATAGAAACTCCGGAGCCCAATGCAATAACGCTTCCGAAAAACGAATCCTAAATTACCCTTTCCTTTTCCTCCCATCTCCAATCTTTTGCCTTCTTTTGTATCAAAACACTAATAAATGACGTAAAGTGTCGCTCACGTAAGTGGCTGAGAGGTTCTGCTCTCGAAGCTGGTAGACGGGAGGTGCTGGGTTCGATCCCAATCGCGCCCGTCGGCCTAATCGTTCGGAGTTTTCGTGGTTTTCTTCGAGCCGTGGATTTATCCATGCGTAAATACGGATTAGGTTCCCTTAGAAAGACCTCCACGAAGGGCACTCCCCCGGGTCTATATCCCAAGTGCAGATAATTGGCCGTCAATAATCAACCCTCGCTCACGTAAGAAATGGAGATGAAACGGGCTCGGTTTTTATATCAGTCTTGGGGTTTCGGCAGACTCCAGCTCAATCTGTTTTTAAATTTCAAATTTTAATTTTTTTCCATTTCAAATCATTTTAACGCTATTTTGATCAGAATAAAAAGTAAAGTCTTTTTCTATTCTTCATAGCTGCGAACTATTCATTTTTTGTGTTAACACAATTTCCGAATCATACATCTGAGCTTATTTAATCAAAGAATTATGCGATTAACTAACACTAAGATTCGGCAAAGATTTATATTTGGAAGTAATAATGACTAAAAAGTAGAATAGTTGATAGCTAAATGTGCGCAGAGAGATGCATTTAAATTTTTTATTATGTGAAAAAATAATAATAATATAAAAATACTTCAAATTTTGAAAATAATATATGAAATATAAATATGCAGACTGGAGTGACGGCGGAGGGGAACGGTACGCTACGGTTGTTAATACTACGGAATATTAGGGCTCCGGTAATTTTTTTTTTTTTTTTTTTAAATTAAGCCCTGGGTGGGGGCAAATTTCTAAAAAAATCTAATTTTCTAAACTCTAAATTTTCCAAAAAATGGGGATCGGCCCATCGCTCTCTCTTTTCACTTAGATTTAATTTCCCCTTTCCCCTAGTACAAAATACACAATGTTTTAAATCTGTATATCTGTTTAACATTTTTCTTTTCTAATTCCATGCAAAGATAAGATGCAAAATCCTTTCTTTTTGTAGACTTAAAATCTTGGCAACTACCCAAGAGTGACAGAAATGTCAGTTATCTTTTGTTGAATTCATTCTTTTTCTCAATTGGAGGAGTTGTCTTGTCAATCATTTGAAGTTAGACCATCCTCTTATTTGTTTCTCAACGCCAGCGGCCATCTTGAACCGAAAATTTCTGTGACTAGCGTAGCCTCTTAAGAGTGAAAATTCATTACAATATTCGGTATAGAATAGAGAGGCCATTTAAACCCAAACATTAGCCAGCACTCGCATCGGACTGATAAAGTTATTTGAGTTCGAGCGATAACTTCGAGTTACTTTCGCGTTGTTTTGAGTTTTGCGGATGAAGTGCGGAATTAAGGAGGTGGATCCGTGGGCGGAGTTATTCACCCACGGAGTATCGAAATGTGTCCCCGTCTCTTTACCCCCCAAATAAAGAATTGGGATTTTATGCTTATTAATTTTATAGAACTGAAAATTACCCTCCGGAACTGCCCAGCTGTTATTCTTCTAAGGTTTTTTTTTTTCTTTATACTGAAGTAAGTTGTTAATCAACCATTGAGAACTTTTAATCTGATAATTTTTCACGAGAATTTTTTTTTTAAATATACTGTACAGTTAATAAATATCAATAGTTTTAATACTTTGATCAGTTTTATACATAACTTGTTATTTTACTACATATTTTACGTATGTCCCAATATCGATATATCATGATATAAAAATGCCGATTTAATTATATTACAGATATCGCCCAGCCCTAGCTGGCATAGCCTCCTAATGTATAGAGTTCGTCAGTTTCATTTAAGGAGATATTGTGAAAAAAGTTATCTGATTTTTTTAGGCAAATTTCTGAAATATTTGCGGATGAATAACAGAAATCTTTGCTCATTATGTAATATACTAACAGACTACGCCCGCTTCGCTGGTCGGTTTTTCCAAAAGAACCTTAAATCAAACGAAATATATCGGTGAATTTAACCTTGTATTTTAAAGTAATCTGTACCTTTACCTGGTATATCCTAAAATAACATAAAAACAGATACTTATTTCACTAAGTTATGTTTTATTAATACGGTTTACTATTACGTTTACAATTTATTACCTACCGTTTTCCATTGATTTATATGTTTTAAAGCTACATTTTTTAATAACGTGAATTAACCTATATTATTTACAACTAAAAAGAAATGGTGCATCTAGTATTTGTCGAGAATTAAATAAAAATCATGCACTTGTGACATCATAATCACTTTTATATTTTAACAGAATAATACGGTTACTATAATTTGTGACTCGTGCTGACACATTGCTGTTATTATTATTTTTTTACGCGTGAAGCTTTCTATATGGTTATTCCATTGTGAAATTTGGTAACTTTTAAAATTCAATATTTGAAAAGCGGCCTAATCATTAGATTTGAAATTTATATCAAGAGAAATACAATTTTTTACCTTTCTAACGCAGTTTGTCTAACAATTTTCTGACAAATACTTTTCGAGCAATTAATTTTTTCAGTAACTTCAAATGTTTCATTTTCCGAGATTAATCTGTGGCAACGATTAGCGAAAATCCCAGTCGTCAGCAACACATACCCTTTTTATTAAAGAGGATTATACATTTATATATTTGTTTTATTTCTCTAACAGTTTATGCTAATGTTCTGAAATAAAAGAATAAAGATTTTATTTAACGTTTTTTTAAATTTCTTTTTCTTTTTTTTTTGTGTGTAGGGGGAGGGGGGAGGAATTTCACACAACTCACAGTAGCAATGGGATTAAATTTATATACAGAGTGATTCAAACAAGAACTAAAATTCGCGTGTCAGGCCCAGGATATGAAACATTTCCCATAACACCATCGTCAGTACGCTTGTACGCTGCCATGTGAATCTGTCTTTATACTGCATTACTTTTGCACGGGATTAGTGGCTATATAAGGCGGTGATTGGATACTGAAAAAATTATATTTCAGGACTTCTAAAAAAGTTATATATGTGATTTTTTCGTTATCTCTCGAAATTTTCGAGATAGCATTCAAATTTCGGAACAACAGGCGCTGCAGGCACTATTATATGACTCCGGATAATCGTTTAGCAATAGGTCATTGCAATTGTAGCTTTAATTGCAGATTTCGGCGATTAAATATGACAAAAAATTCTACTAAATTTTAGTGGCAATTATAAAACAAAAAAGTCGGCAGCTATGCTATAGGTAGAAACTTGTTCCACAACTCTTGTTTAATCCGTTCAAAATTTATTTGAGTATTTCCTCACTTTAGATTGCACAGTGTACGTCATGATGAATAATCATTTTTAAGGTCATTTTACACGAAATGCTTACTTTGGAGCTTCGCGAACGATTTTACGGAAATGGCAAGCTAGATTTTTATAAATTTTTGAACAATAAATTACACACAACGCATAACACAGTTTTGTATTTTTTTTTTTTTTTTAAACTTTTATGATTGATTTTTTTTTTGTTTAAAAAGACGAGTATTGTTTGGTTATTTCAATTAGATACTTTTTACTTATGTACGCAAAAAAGAACTAGCTCATACTTTTGAGTTATGCAAGTGTTATACTTTGCACAGTGTTTCATTTCGTAGGAAGAAAAATATCATCTGTTTATGGTCTAAAATAAAGAAACAAATGCATATATATTTAATTTCTTCAGGAAAAAAATCTCAAAATAGGTTTACATAAACTATATAGCCAAAAATACCAGGACACTTTCGATATTAGACGTTTTATTGAATATCTAAAGAAATACTTGATGCATTCTTTTAGAACTTTGGCAATATAAAGAACATGCTTGACCTAATATTTTTCGACGCAGATTTGATCGCGCAGGCATTTAGGGGACAAACAAAAAATTGCAGAATTAAAACAATATTTGAGATCACCCTGTAAAATAAAATGCACCAAATGATCTGTCGCTGCAGCACATGATTATGTGGATATTGTAGATTTCAGTTCATTTTTGTAAAAATAGCACTTATGTTCATGGAGAAATACCGATTTCTTTAAAAAAGTTAAAGAAATTTTTGCATGTTTTTTGTTCGCATGCAAGATTTTCGAACAAATTTAACGTCAGTTTCAGAAAAATTGAAAAAAATTCAGTAAAAAGAGCATAGTAGAATCAGAATACAAATTTAATTAAATGTTTAATGAAATATGAGCAGTTATATGAAATAAATTTTAACTGCGCGGACTAAGTCAAAGCGCGGACTAAGCGCGGGCTTCGCGGACTAAGTCAAAGAATTTTTTTTTTTTCTTTTTCTATTTTTTTTCCTTTTTTTTCTGTAATTTGAAAATTAACTCTATAGAGCAACTAATAGAAAAGATTTCGATTTTGATATTTTGTTTTTTGGTGGAATAAACTCGTTTTGGTGGTTTTTCAAGAACTAAAACATCAATAAAACATTAAAATTAAAAAATTAAAAATGACAACTTCTGGAAAATGTCTTATCATCCAGCTACTTTTAGAAAATAACTGAAATTAGCTCTCACTACCGCTGATATATTTCGGAAATTTCACTATATTTACTGAGCTTCATATACAGGGTGATTTTTTTTAAAGTTGTGAAAGTAAAACCCTATAACAAAAGAACCACTGATCCAAATGACCTAAAATTTCACCAGTATGCTCCCAAAGCAATGGGAATTTTTAGGCGTGGATAAAAAAAACTTTAAATAGCACCGACAGATGGCGCTGTACATGCAGTAATGTCGGGAGACGAACTTGCGCCCGGCACACGCACATTCTCGATAAAAACGTGAAGTACGCACATCTTGTGTTCATTATTCTACGGAAATCCTCGCAATGACTGCGCCATTCACGTCAATAAGCGCGTTGTTAGTGAAACTTTATTATCAGATTAATGACAGCGCAGCACTGCTCTTAGAAGATTTAGGACACTTAAGAATTTAAGAAAAGGTCCAATGACGACAGTGGATCTACGGAAGATGGTTTCTCAAAGTACCGTCCATTGTTTTCCTCCCATAGACGATATTCTTTGTTTCTGCTACCTTACAGCGCCATCTGTCGGTGCGATTTTAAGTTTTTTAACCATGCCTAAAAAATCCCCATTGCTTTGGGAGCATACTGGTGAAATTTTAGGTCATTTGGATCAGTGGTTCTTTTGTTATAGTGTTTTACTTTCGCAACTTTAAAAAAAAATCACCCTGTATAACAGGAGTTCTGAATAGGTGGTCAGAAGTTTATTGTCAATGTTAGAAATTAGTGTTCTTATTTACTTTTATCCTAATTTATGCTTCTCCAATAAAGTTATGTTTATCTACTTCATGAATGATTCTCTAATCATGCATGGGAATGCGATAAACAGCATGTGTTGGCATGAATGCGAACTAAAATTAATGTCGCTGTATCCTCTCGCGCTGACCGCTGGAAATCATGTTGTGTAATAGGAAGACAGATCTCCTGTTATGTATGGAGCTCAGTGACTATATTGGACTGGTCTTTTTATATGAATTGCTTTATAAAATCATTGCTCTATTTTACCAAATCATGAAAAAATATATATATTTGGTATCTTTCGCACATGCGTAGATAAAAATTATTTCATACAAATGCTCATATTATCTCCTGCGCATGCGCGAACTATGTCAAAAAAAATTTCTTCGTGATTTGGAAGTCAACTCTGTAGACTACTTTTCTAAGGAGAACCAAAGTATCAATAAACTAGTCGGATGTGCCAATCCCAAAACTTTCTTCTATCTCAGTCATGTTAATACTTCAAAATTCGCTATCACATCGCCAATAAAATCAATATTTTTCGTCATTCTGTTGTACGTCAGCTTCTTGTGAATCGTCGGGTTAAAGGGATGCGATCAACTGATGTATACTAAACTACAAAAAGTCCTTCTGGCCTGTACCGACAGGAACAGATAGCCTCCCTATTCCTTGGTTTTACGATTTTAGTTCATTTTACTGGAACACGAAGCTAAAATGCGTGGAACCCAATTAAAGAAGATTCATTCCCAGTTCTCGTCAACATTGAATTGGAATGAGACTATCACCAAATTATTCCTCTACAGCCAAGTTGACTTCATTTATGGCAACCTATTTTTGTCATTTCGCCAACTGTCGCCAAGCTTGGCGAGAATTTGACGTTGGCGAATATAAATATAGTATAGTGTTAAGCTTATAAGAATAGGAACAATGGTTGCAACAATGAAAGAAAATATGCCGAAACGATGTTAACTAAAACACATAAATTAAACCCGTTTATGGATGAATTCTGCTGTCTTGTTTGAAAATGTCAGTACCCTAAAATTTCAAACCGCTATATCTCAGCCATTTTTAAGATAGAGGCAAAACAAAAATTGCTCCGGATTCTCCGGATCAAGGCCGAACATTTAACGGAAAAAACTTTGAGGATTTCTATTTTTTTTGTGCATCTTTTTGAATTTGAAATCTTTAAATGGCTACCACAGCGCCCTCTTCCGGCAGAATATCCCCAAATTCAAGTAGGACCTGCTGGCCATAGCCAAAAACATAAAAAGAAAATTTGGTTTAATTATCTGCATAACTTTATACACTTTTCGATTGTACAATAGTGAAAATCGAACAAAAATCGCGATCGCAGCGCCCCTTTCGTCGAAATATCCCCAAATTCAACTGGAACCTGCAGACTATAGTCAAAAGCATATTAAAAAAATTAGTTCAATTATCTGCATAACTTCACAGACTTTTCGATGATACAATAGTGAAAATCAAACAAAAATCGCGATCAAAGCGCCCCCTTTTGTCGAAATATCCCCAAATTCAAGTAGGATCAGCTGGCCGTAGCCAAAAACATAGAAAAAAATTGGTTCAATTTGAAGCATAACTTCATGCACTTTTCGATGATACAATGAGGACGGACAGACGGACATTTTGTAAAAACATGTTTTTCGGAATCTCTGACTCCTAAAACGTGTAAATCCGTCGAAAACCGGAAGTTAAAAAAAAATTAGATTACAATGCTTTTTTCTATTATAGATAGAAGAAAGTAAAAATGAAAATTTAAAAATTTAAAATGACGATTTGCTGAAAATCTTTTATCACCCAGCTATTTTTAAGAAAGTAACTGAAATTCAGATCTCACTATCGCCGATATCATTCTGAAATTTATTTTTATATGAAATGCTTTATCAAATCAATGCTCTAACTTACCAAATCATGAAAAAAAATATTTGGTATTGTTCGCGCATGCACATTTAAAAATTCCAACAAATGCTCATGTTCCTTTCAAAATTTAATATATTTATATTTTAATTGTACTATCAGGCTCGGACTGGCCCGAGGGCCGGTGCGCCCTCAGCCAGGGAAAATTTCGCGCCCCTAAGCCGCTCCAATATTTTTCCACACACATATATTCTGATTAGTGTACTAAATTTCGAGAATTTGCTTAGGGATAATCATCAACTAATAGACAGATAGCAAAAGAGAGGGATTTTTATTATCATAAAGAAATTGAAGATATATGGAAGGAATTTTCAGAATCGGAAACCAAAGCGGACGTGTTTGCATACGATTGAGGATAGAAAACGGGCACCTAGGGAAAGTTTTAATAGCGCTGGCGCTCCATGGCTACTAAAGCTCACGCCCATGTGCTACTCCTGCGCCCTGAGAGATATTTTTTTCATCGGTTCTTAGGATGATATTTTTTAAGTCTTATAATATCAGATCAAATAAGTTGCGTACCCTCCATTGTAGTACCCAGAGGACCTTGTACCCTTTTAAAGCGGTCCATGAAAGGACCTATAATTGAAACCATGCTTTTCGAAAAACAGTTTTATAAAAAAGGCAAAAACGTTTTGTGTGGATTTTGTTGTAGACTGGAAAACATAACTTTTCGAGGAATAAATACAACCTCGATGACACTTCTGGATTGCAATTCTGCAAGCTGGGAACAGCCCACTGATTATTAGGCCTGAGCGCTGACACAAAAATTGATGCAGTCGTAGGCGGAAATTTTTCAGCATGTGTATGGTCCCTTGAAATTCAATACTAATATTTTCTAAAAGTTTTCTCCGCCTTATTTGTCTGAGATTCAATAAGTAAAAAAAAAAAAAAAAAACTTTTAGAAAATTCTGGGGTGTAAAATCAGGGGACCGTACAAAAGTTTTACAAAAAATCGGCCCACTAGCGCCGCCATTTTTGTGTCAGCGCTCAGGCCTAGTATTCAGGGGGCGCACAGTGTGGTATTTAGTCCCAAAACATGGCCAAAAATGATTTTTTAAAAAATTGGTTTCCTACCCTGTATATTATTCCTCAAAAAGTTTAATAGTTACTGCATCCAAACCCGAAACGTGCAATGCGCTAGTACAACACAGCTCGCCACGCGATCAGTCCGAAGTTGCTGTTCGCTTCCAGTGCTCTTGTGATTTTACGATGTAATATGCAGTACTTAGTATACAACGCAATTATAAAAAAATCAGCCCGCCGAAACCGCCTTCCTATTTTTAACGAATTTTTTTGTTGGTTCCTACAATTTTTTATATAAATTACTGCTATTTATTTTTTTATTAATTTTGGTAACAGGGCCTTCTGAATTGAGATCTATGACTCAAAATGAGTTGTATACCATCATGCAATGCTCAAATGAGTCAACATTTGATGGAAATCATCAATTTATGGAGCAAGAATTATTGAGAAATTATTCTGAAGGTGATCCAAGGATAGCTGAGATGAAGCAAAAGCTCTCCGTTATTAAAAATCAGTTCAAACAAAAATGGTTATCTACTCATAAAAAAAAGGACAATATTTGGAGAAAACAATACTAATACAAAATTAATACAGAAGAATTTGAAAAATATTGCTAAGAGACGGCTGAACTGTATGTGTCGCTATATGGTTTTTACCCCATGTCCCTTACAATACACAAGGTACTTCGTCATGGAGCAGACGTTATAAAAAAAGCTATTCTGCCAATAGACCAACTATCTGAAGAGGCTGCAGAAGCTCGCAATAAACATATTAGGTCATTTAAATTAAACTACAGAAGAAAGTTTTCGCGAGTGGCCTGTACATGGATGTCCTGAATAGGCTTCTTTTAACTTCTGACCCCCTAATAATTGGCATGAAATGCAACACAAACTAGAAATGAAAGCCCTTGTCGTCTAAAGTTTTACATCTGTTATCAGAAAGTGATATTACAAATGTTAATATTCTTAAAGACAGTAATAGTGAGGAAACTGATGAATAAATGCTTTCATTTATAAATAAGACTTTATTTTATCGTATTCACTCTACAATTCAAATAAAAAAGAAAACTACTCACTTAAACTGAGGACATTGAGATCACAGGCTTTTCACGCTAATTGTATATTATACTCTTGCCTCTCGAAAAATAAGGAAATCGACTATATATTAAGGGGGATTATCCCCCCCATTCCCCCCTTTATATTTAACCAATGAACTCTCAAAACTAACCAGAGAAGTGCTTTATTACAATGAATATATATACAAAATTTGAAGAAAATCGGATAATTCTGCATGAAAAATATTTATCTAAATTAAGGGGGAGTTAGCCCTCCGTTCCCCCCTTTTATAACGTAATCAATGAACCCCCAAAACTAATCAAAGAAGCGTCTTATCATAATGGACCTATAAACAAAATTTGAAGCAAAACGGTTATTTCTATCAAGAATTATCGCGTTACGTACATACATACAGAACCGGCGGGAACATTAGTTCTCAGGCTTTGATAGCCTGTGAGCTAATAAAAACGTAGATGTGTAGCTTTTAGAGGTATAAAATAATTTTGGCCAGGTTTTGGGACTAAATACCACACTGTGGGGCTGTGGCTGGGATTGCGCGGCGCGTTTTTTTATTCAAAATACCTACCAAAATTTTCGGTTAGCTTTATTTAATGACAGACAGTCCGTAATTAAATAACTATTCGGAAATTCTGGTATGTATTTTAAATTTAGAAAAAAAAAATGTTTTATCTAATCACGGAAAAATCGATCATTAAATAAAGCGATGATTATTATTCAGAAACTTTTGTAGGTTTTTTGAATTACAAAACGCTGGCAGCAAAATCCTGTTGCTTGCAGGATTATAATCCACGGTGGATATCTTTCAATTATGGAAACTTAATTTCCCTTGATCTCTAACTATGATAAGAAATTTGCAAATCATGGTAAGAGTGTGCTGAGAAAAGTAAATTTACTCAATTATTTTAGCGATTTAACGCAATTAATCGCTATTTTTGATGTCATTTTTTCCTAGAAAGCTTTTTATAGTGCGATATCAATTCAGCATTTTAAGGATGCATAAAGTCATTTTTAAGCACACAAAATGCCTCTTCCTCCTCCTGCCTTCTCTTATCCCAAATGCTGCAAGAGTAATATTTTCACAAGCAAGTATTATTTTCCCATTCAAATACTGCTATAATATGTGGTGTTTTAAAAAAAAAAAAAAAAAAAAAAAATCAAGCATGAGTTTTAGTTTCAAAATTTCTATTTCTATACTGAAAGTACATTTTTGTTCCCGATATAAATATTTTTTGAACGAATTTTGCATACTGAATCTTTATTTTGTATGTGTGATGAGGCAGACACCGTCAGAGACCACGTTTAAAGATGCTATTTTACTAAAGAAAAGAAAAAGCTGTAGTAAATAAACAGCATTTGCTGTCAGATTATATCAGAAATTGCATCTATACCATGTTTATAACTGACTTGATAATTAATTCATATTATGTCAAATAAATATATTTTTTTGAAATAGAGGTTGGAAGCTCTTAGCACTGATATTCTTGCATTTTAGTAGTCATAGAAATAAAATTTATTTGCATAATAGTTGTTAGAAACCTTCGGTAGCATAATAAATTTTCTATCTTTATAAATTGTTATATCAGTCTTCATATTTTAATTTACATTTTCATCTTTTGATAATGGTAAAAAGGTTAGTTCAGCTTACCTGAAATTTGCCTTCGCGCTAAGAATTAATCCACAGTATTATCCAAATACTTATTCTTTTGAATCATCATCGTGTCGCTGTATTGGAATAAGAAGTAATATTAGTAGTAGTATCACAAATTGGCGTGTAGTAAGTAGATGTTCATTCTGTTTGAATATAATATTATTATTGAAATTCTTGGCTACATTTATACATTTATATCGCGTTTGGAGACTGCTTAAAAATGCTCTAATTTTACATTATATTTGAGATATATACATTGCATTTACGTGGACGTCGTCACTGTGCGGTTACATTTTAGATATTGAGAAAGTTTGTTATTGAGTTCACGCGCGGTATCAGATTGAAGGTTGAAGAGGAAGTCTGGAGTATTTCTTAGTTGATTGGTTTCGACATAAGGTCCATCTGGTTTTATTCAGTTTGTTTCCAGCTGCAGTCATCACTTGAGGTACTAGAGTTTAATTGGGGTCTGGTTTTTAACATGTTCTAAGTGTTCTTTCCATCGTTCACAACACATGGAGATTATTAATGGCATAAAAAGGTTTCTCCATCAATAGTTTTAGAGATATTTGTTTAAATACAAACGCAAAATGAGGAAACATTTCTGAAACCAAGGAAACCAAATTAGAAGGACACTAATAGGTAATTCTAGAAGCATAATTAATGTTTGCCAAAAACCAACAAATTAGTTGAAGTTTCTGATTAAAATAGGATCAATAGATCAATTACTTGCATATTTTAATATTATTATTAGCGCAGTTTTGCCAGCAACCATATCGTTGGCCAACAAAGCTAGAAAACAATGGACTAATGATATCCAACAATTTTGTGTTGCTTGAGAGAAAAAAGAATTATATAAAAAGAAAGAGTTGGTCAAGTCATATATCACAGCACGATGACGATTTAAAAAAATCATAAATATCGTCAAACTTGTATTGTAAAAAATCTATAGGTACTAATCGATTGGAAATAATGTCTACTAATTAAAGCTATGGATCACGTATGTTACAAGAGGAGTCATCTACATATTAAAAGGTATACTAACTTTGAATTTTCAAATAATAACACCTATTTTTGAGACCCTATTTGAGTTCCTTGGATCGAGACAGCCCGCGAAAAGGTATAGTTTAAATACTTTATGTTAAATTTTCATAGAGCTAGAAGAGTTTAAAGTTTGAGGATGCTAATACTAAATCCATTTAACAAACTTATAAAAATCATCCGATTGAATTTTTATTAATTTTTTAATGAAATACACTTAAAATACCCAAATATATTCCCGGTTATTTTTGTATCCAAAGACATATTTTTAATTATGAAAGTTATTAATAAATTCATATTAAAAAGTTATGAATTATCACCTGCATTAATTTTCGTATTAAAAAAACTGTGTGTAAGTGTAAACATCATTTGAATAATTAGTTTTCGAGATGCACAGAACCTTCCTACAGTCTAAGGGAATCGCTTTCTATGTTCAAAGAATCTACAGAAAATAATACATAGACACTTACCAGAAACATTTTGTAGTATTTACATTTATATTGAGAAAGTTTTTTATAAATTTAAAGTTCGTGTATAATTTTACTGCTGACTAAATGAGTGTTCAGTACTTTTTCTTGCAAGATTTAAATTTTATTTTCCGAAATTTTTAGATAAATCCCTAATACATTTTCTTTTATAACTCTATGAAGAATTGAGATAAGTATATTCCCAAGTTGTCTTGATCCAGAGAACTCAAACATAGGTGTTGTTCGTGCGTTTTTTAATATGTAGACAATCCCGAAACAAAATTTTCGAATAGAATTTAATAGTAGAAATTACTCCCAATAAATTGGTACTTATGTATTTTTTGATACCTTATTTGCAGGATAATTAATAAGGAGTGATCACTTTTATATTATAACTGTTCTAAGGTATCTACTGACAAAAGAATAAAGTAGGATACAAGGTAATCTGTATTAAATTTTCTAGAGTTTTGAATATTATATGTCATAGTTTGAAAAAATGTGTAGCATTGTGTAGATTTAATGGAACTTCAAAAGCGAAGTCGTCTATCTAAACTCAGGAATATAATATTAAGCCCTTTTTTTTACTTGGCGCTATGAAATGTGTTAAACTTTGTCAAGTCAGACACAACACAAGTAAGTAAATTGATTTAAGTTCGTTAACATTTTTGCACTCTCTGAAAATCCAACGTCTGCGCCCTTTCCCCTGTTCCAGTCTGACCCTGCTGTGAAGCTTACAAAAGTACGCATTTAGTGAAAGACTGAAAGTCATTATTGTTAAGAAATAATAATCTAATTGTATGTTGAATATCCAGTTATATATTTTATTGTTTATTAAACCTGCTTGTTTGTATTTGTACTTGAAGAATCTGCAATTGTTTTGAAGTTAAACATTATTGACCTTAATCCCACCATACATATATATATATATATATATATATACAGGGGGTTCGAAAAGTCTGGAAACATTTGAATAACACGAGAAATATACATTGGATTGAAAAACGGAAAATATGCTTTCAATATTTTTGAAAAATCCATTTAGGGGCATCAAAGTTGCCCCCAACTCTGCCCCCTGGGGGTGAAAGGTGGGGAAACTTTGAAATCCTAAATGATAACCCCTTTTTTTAATGCAGATTCGGATTCTACGGGAAAAAATTACGTAAAGGCATAGATTATGAAACACTTTCCAAAACATTCGGAATAATGTAACAAAACTTCACAGTTTACTAAGTAAATAATTCAGAAAATGCATAACACATTTAAAAACCCCATTTCAGCAATTACTACCAATAGTAAAAAAAAAAAAAAAAAAAAAAAATATATATATATATATACAGTAAATTCTGTCTAAGGCGGACTCTGTGTAAGCCGGAATTTTGTCTAACGCGGAAAATTTTTCAAGCCCCGGCAAACGCATAGGAAATAACATTCATTCATGCTCCATAAGCCGGAATTTGCCTAACGCGGAAACGGAAAGGTTTTTAAAGTCCCATCGAAATCAAAATTTTGCATAAGACGGAAAAAAAAAAAAAAAAAAAAAAAAATGAAAGGCATTTGGTTTATGAAACTTCAAAACTGATATACATACATCAAATGCTCAATATTTTAATTAAATTTCGTAATAGATTAATAAAGTTGATTCATCAGAACGGAAAATTTTTAAATATTTAAGAAATAATTTTTTATTCCATTATTTCTCATATAGCGAAAGAATATCACCTTTTTTGCTTGCTTCGGATTTTGAGTTCTGATCATTGTTTATGGCAATCAGTCATTTGGTCACCATAACTCTTTGTCTAATGTGAGAGGGAGAGGGGGGGAGATACAATCATTTACATTCTGTATGAGGCGCTGGTTGTGTTTTCAGATTGGGAAGGGGATGGAAGATGAATTCGAAGTGACGTATGTTTTATTTCAATAAATCACATGGTCAGAACACGAGTTCGTTGCACGTGTTATTTGTTTTTCCTCATTTTATATTGTCTACTGATATTACGAAGTGATAGTAAAAAATGGCTTCAAAATCTAAACTCAGTACGCTATCTCTGCGGGATAAAATAGAAGTTATTAAATTAAAAGAAAAAAGTATTCTGTAAAAGATCTTTGTATTAAATTTAAATGCGGTAAAACACAAATTTATGATGCTATAAAAATAAGAACAGAGTTGGAGGAGGAATTGGAAAGCCAATCATCCAACATAAAGCGGAAGGTGCTGTGAAAAATAAAGACATTGATGCATTAACACTTGAATGGTTTTCTAACGCTAGAGCTAAAAATTTGCCCATACCTCGAACACTGTTGCTTGAAAAGGCGAAAGAGATAGCCGAAAAATTAGGTAAAACGGATTTCAAAACTTCTACTGGATGGTTAATGAGTTTCCTTAATCGACATAATACTGCCATGAAGTAATATTGCGGAGAGTCGAAAGACGTCCCAGACCAAGAAATTCAGGAATGGAAAATAAATTTTCCTCTACTGATTGAAGGATATCAAGCTAAGGACATATACAATTGCGACGAAACGGGACTATTTTATCGTGCGTTGCCCCTTGCAAAAGAAGAAGTCCCTTGCAAAAAGAGGAAGTGAATGCCACAGTGGTAAAAACTCCAAAGAGCGTGTCACTGTTTTGCTTTGCAGGAATATGGAGGGCAGTTTATAAAAGCCCTTAGTGATAGGCAAATCGTAAAAGCCACGGTGTTTTAAGAATGTGAACATTGATAAACTGCCTGTGATTTGGAGATCTAAAAAAAATCGTGCATGTCGACTGCCATAATGGAGGGATGGCTGACTGAATTCAATAACCGTATGATCAAAGAAAAACGAAAAATTTTGTTATTTTTCGACAATGCACCTTGTCATGCCAATTTCGAACTATCGAATATAAAACTACAATTTCTTCCCGCAAATACTACTGCAGTAACACAACCTATGGATCAAGGAGTTATAAAAATGATGAAAACCTATAGCAAAAAATATTTGCGGTCCATTATTGCGTCTTTAGATAATTGCTCTTCTGCCACCGAAATGGCAAAAATATAGGTGTTTTAGATGCTGTCAAATGGATTGCCAAATCCTGCTCAGAAATGTCGCCTGAGAAAGTGTTTCATTGTTTTAGAAAAGCTGGTTTTGTTTCAGAGAATGGCCATGAATCAGTTGACCAGTTCGAGGAAAATTAGTTACAAACCTAATACATGACTTAAAATGTGCTCACAGCAATGAAAAAATTAATGAAGAAGAATAAGTATCAGCTGACAATGTAGTGTGTACTACTGAAGCTAACACTTCTGTGGACATTTTGATTCAACGATATCAAGATTTGGAAAGTGCTAGTGAAAATGAAGTTGAGCACGATTATGAAAACCATGAAGACAATGAAGGAATTCAAACGTCTCAAGACGCCTTGAGAAGCATTAGGCATCTCGAAAAAAATTTTCTTGCTCAAAAAAATGAAGAATTGATACCCATTATAACGGACTTGCAATGTGCTACTGAAAAATGCTAGGTAAAAAGAAAGACAAAACAAGCATCGATAAAAGATTATTTTTCGACTATTTAAAAATTACTATGCCACTATGTGAAATATGAAGTAGCTGTTAAGGTAAATGATTTTCATTAACTTTTAAAATGGAAGAAATTTATCATTGGTACTACTATTTATTTTATTATTCATATAATGTTTTTGAGATTAATAATAAATTTAATAAGACGTATAATTCCATTTAAAAAACTGTACTAAAGATTACGAACGTAAAAATATGCCGCGCATATGTATTTTATTTATTTATTTTGGCTGTTTTGCATAAGGCGGAATACTGTCTACGGCGGAAAATTTTCTCGGTCCTGATTGATTCCGCCTTAAACAGAGTTTACTGTATATATATATATATATATATATCCGAATTGTTTTGTGCACCCGGTATATGATCTATAGATTTGTACGTATACTACACAGCATGCTAAAATTTACTTCAGTTAGGAAATACATAGCACAATTAGAAATTCCACTTCGGCAATACCCGTCAATTAATGGAAATGTATGTGAGATTTTTAAGCAGCACTGTATGTATGATCTGTAGAATTTATGTGCTCCAATTAATATTCAAAGAATTTGTTGCATTTAAAAACACGTACCACAACTGAAAACGAACTACCGGCAATTATTGTTCATAGATCTGTAACCAAAGTATTTTAAGTGTCCCTGAAGATGAACAATATTTTATGGATACCATATTCAAGTGCACCTCAGTGATATGTATCAATTTGAATATGTTTAAATTATTGTAACATCATTAAAATACACCACAAACGATTTTTCTCAATAGATCGTAATTATTTTGAGTGGCCCTGTAAAAGAACCATAAAACTTCATTTTCAATATCAAACATTCCATAGTAAATCCCAATAACATATATCAATTTCAAGGCAATCTGAGCATATTTACACGAGTTAGAGCACGGACAGACGACAGACAGACAGACAAACCAAATTCATAAATACTTTTCAACTATGTTGAAAAGTATTAAAAACACTCTTTTTTAAGCATTCAATGTTCCTCTTGAAAATCATGCCTCATTTTTTACTGCAATTCATGTGCCTCCCACACCCTAAAATTCTTTAATTTGACATGGGCCTCGAATACGGTTATGAAAAAATCATTTTGTTTTTCTTTTTTCGCTTGGTAAAAAGTGCAAACATTTGAATTTATTAAAAAATATAGAATTTTTGGTATGTGACGTCAAAGAATGCATGAAACTAATTTTTTGTTCCTGTTTCTTTTTTAAGACCGGGCAATAGGAAAGGAAAAAAAAAAAAAACATTATTTAAACTATCTTTTTAGGATTTCTAAATTGATTTCTTAACGTATAATGGTAAATAAATAAACTAATATCAAACTATTAATGTCATGAAAGCGTATAAATTTCTTTTTTAATTACACTGTTCATTTTTTACTTATAATTTATTTTCTATTACTCAGTCTTTAAAATGTTTCATTGTTGCAGTTTGACAGCCATTTGACCTATTTCGGCAAGCATTTATTGGCTCATAATTAAATACATTGTTTCAGCGAATTCAGAATTGTACGAATTACAGAGAATATTTGGCGATTTAATCCCTGTGGAAGGGCTAATGGAAAAATGCATTAAAATTGATGTATTAATTTATAATTAAGTTCTAGAAATATTAAAATGTTGTATTATTAACGGATAAATGCCTTCATAATTTTTACAATTCTAGCATATTCCATCTTTACACATAAAAACCAAGTTGAGTTAAATAAAAGAGTGTAATATTGCAAAACTATGCTTTTGTTTTCATTAATTTGCTTTCTGATCTCATAAGTGTGGCAATAAAATAACATGACTAAGAGAAATAGCGAAAAATCCTTCATGAATGCAAAGCGTAAACAAAAGATCACGCCTCAACTTTAGGTAGATTTCGTAAGAAATACTATCTATTACACTCTCCCTATGTTGGAATTTCTGGAAAATTTTTGCAGATCTACATCGATCATGAATCCCATAACCCAAAACCACCCCCAGTTCAAAACTTTATCTATCTATCTGTCTATCTATATCACTTTATTATGGACATGATAACTTCAAAAATTCTGCACAAATCTCTTCTAAACTGATACATAAAATCAAGGGGCATAAAATCTCAGTCAAGTTCGTAAATGGGCAAAATTGAACCAGGAAAGGGGGGGGGGGGTGCGGGGGCTTTTTGTGAAAATAGAAAAATTTCCATACCTTCTTAATTATGATACGTATAGAGTCCGTTTAAAGTTATTATTACTTCTAGGAAAAGGGCCGAAAATTTATGTATGACAGTGACAGATTTTTGATATAATTAAAAATGGCCTCAAGGGAGGAGGGGGGGGGGAGAATAGGGCTTTCAGAAGAAAAAAAAATCATAACTTTGTCAATATACAAGATATCAAATCCGCTTAAATTTATTATAAATCCTCTTAATATTATCTACAACTTTTATATTGACAAGTTTTTTATAGGACCAACCCTTATAGCAAAAAAAAAAAATTCTGCCGGCTTCGCCTACTTGACACAGGTAGTTTCGAAGTGGGCGGTTCCAACTGCCACATCATGGTAAAAAGGTCATTTCTTCTGTAATTCCCAATAAACAGGCGCCCCACGGTCTGCGTCTTCGAAATCTACCTGTGCCTGTAGGCTGAGCCATGAGGGATTTTTTTAAATATTGTGATGTTATTGTCTATTACAATTGAGTGGGAAATGAAGTACTGCCAAATAACACATAAAATTTGTTGCTTTTATGTTAGCCGAGCGTAGGAGATAAATTGCCGAATATTGTTCCCATCGCCAGCATTCCTATTTCATATATACATGTTACTCATATCACTCATTCATATTACTCATTTCATTTAAAATATAAACATTTCACTGATTTCATTTCAAAAGCATAACTTTCATTAAAATACATGCATTTCCCTCATTTTATGTAAAATGAGAGGAATTGGTATGACTTTAAATTAGCTGGGGTTGTCTAAAATCGATTGGTGTGATTGGTTGACTTTACCATTTAGATTGAAGAAGCTGAAATGCAACTTAATGAAACTTGGCTCAAATTTTGTTTTTAGATTAAGAGAGGAATCAGAAGATTATCAAAAAAGAAAGTTTATAAGGCATTAAAATAAAAAATACCGATAGTAAAATAATCACAACTTGGAATTTGATTACAAACACGAAGAACTGTTTAAAAAAGCTATTTAACTCTTGCCAGTTAGATAATTTTTGCAGCAAACCATTATTTTAGGAAATAAATAGGAAAAACTCAAGTAAAAACCTCTTGTTAGACAACTGCAGTTCAGTTTACATTCTTATAAAAATAATTAAGTACGAAGCTGATATCAATTACTTGGCATCTAACAGAGATAGTATTTTTCTAATTACTTGTTTGCCACCCCTTCTCTAGCATATAAGAATAGTTCCAAGATTGTGCCTATGCCCTATAGCTTAGGGCTGACCAATAAGAGTACAATATGTATGCAAATTTATTATAGCATCACTTATTAAGTGATACATAGTGAAAACATCTGCCATAGATGTTTTCACTTCAACATACATATGGATAAGAAACGTTTATGTGTATTATTATTATACGACAATATTCACATTAAATTGGATGAAAGATTCTTATTAATGAAAACATGAAACAAACAGCAAATAAAAAAAAAGTTTTTTTTATTGAAATATTCCAGAGATTATGGAATCAATGCATGAACAAGTAAATGTATAACAATATTCCATAGCATATGGAAGATAATCTCTACACACAGACATGTTTCAACAATTACAGATAAAAACACTGTTATATTCAATTCAGTAAAATGAAAGTATGTACACTTATTT
Source organism: Maratus michaelseni (assembly GCA_963931845.1). Taxonomy (NCBI): domain Eukaryota; kingdom Metazoa; phylum Arthropoda; class Arachnida; order Araneae; family Salticidae; genus Maratus; species Maratus michaelseni. Next base: position 133,902,155 of record OZ007600.1, read on the forward strand.
AATAAAATACAGTAAATCTTAGCATCAAAAAATGTTTATTTTGTACTACAGTTACTTTTAAAATCTCTTTTAGAAAAACATAAAAAGTAAATTTCTCTAAAAGTAGTCTAAATCATTTTTTTTTCTTCAAGTACTTAACACTACATTTTAATTTCAACAACTAAATGAAAAATACATTCACATATGGCTAAACATACAAATATGGATGTAAAGATGCAAACTTTTATTTCTAGACAACCCTTGTTAAGAGTTATTTTTGCATTTTTAAACAGATAACTTATATACAGCATTCATTCAAATACTTCTCATGTTTTACAAACAACTAAATCAGCAATTGCAGAACATGTTTCATTCAGTCGTATTACATGAATCTGCCATGAAACCACACATGCAAATAAATCAATAATAATAATAATAAAAAGAGTAATTAGCAACAAATTTTGTGCTTAGTCAACAAAGATAGTTTTTCTGCCCCAACAACAACAATTAAGAACCTACACTAGTCAAGCGAAGAAACGCTCAAGCTAATGGTAAGTCTATGGGAAGGTTCTTGCGTGATTTCTCATTCGTATTTTAATATTTTTAAATGATTTTTTTGCATAGGATAGCTGAGGCCGATCCCTAACATTGTTAGTTTTTACTTTTTTTATTTTAGTTACAGTTTTTTTATATGCGGACATTTCTAATTTCGGAACGGGTTGGAAACGGTTCTGAAAGTGAAAGTACCCTTATATAAAAAAACTGGAATCAAAATCGAAAAAGTAAAAACTAACAACGTTAGAGATCGACCTCAGCTATCTTATGCAAAAAAAATCATTTAAAAATATTAAAATGCAAGCGAGAAATCGCGCGAGAAACTTCCCATAGACTTAACATTATCTTGCGTATTTTTTTGCATGACTGATGTAGGCTCTTAACAAAAGAAAAAACTTTTTTCAAATACTTATTTTATTTTTTTGCTGTAAACAAAACTTTCTAAAGCTCTAGCAATGATACTAATACAGTAGCTTTAAATATAATTTAATATATAAATTTAAATACATTCTCTATTACAGTAGCCTTTTTTCTTTAGGAAAAAAAAAAAGCTAATGAATTAGAGAGCAATAATTTTATAACTTTTAAATAGCAAAGCATACATATATGATCTTAAAAGGTACAATGAAGTTTGTAGACCTATTAATTTATCTTTTAGAAAGGGAATCTGAAGAAAGGGAGATGTAAAGTTATAAATCTCATTTCTTAAACATTTTTTAAATTTCACGAAGTTTTGTTTATAATTGTTTTCAATTCCAATAATTTTAGAAGTACACTAATTTTTAGTTAAATGATAGAAATATTTTAGTATAATTATTTTTCATGTAATATTGGCAAAACATAGTTAATATAGTTTAAAAAAACTACACATTGCCTTCAATTCAAAATAATTTAAATTAAAAGTAAAATTAACAAGATTTTTTGCAGCTTCAGCATTGCCCAATAAGTTTAGCAAGAGTAGTTTCAAAGTTAAACAAATAAAAATAAGAAAAAATTAAGTTACTTAAAACTTACTCTATAAAATACATATATAAATTTAAATACAACATAAAAATACACGAAAATAAAATAATATAAATGTAACTAACAAAATAAATTTTGAAAAGCAAAACATTTAAATGCAGCTTTATTTTTAAAAATGAGAAATGCTACATGAGTGTTTTACTAGTACAGTCAAATATATTTAATACAAGAATGGCTAAAATGAGCAATTTGCACGTTAATAACTGTTCCTTATTTAAACTATATTAAGATCTTCACAATTTAAAATAAGTTTTATTAGACTTGTCAACATGTTTCAACTCAATTTGAGCTATTATCAAAACAAATAAGAATATTCTATAATTGCAGAGTCTATGAAGTTATTTGAAATGCTAGCTACTGTAACATCCAAGTAAAAATAAAAAATAATGTGCATAATTAGAAAAGTATGTGAAAAATTAAATGATAACATTTCAAATAACTTCATAGACCGTGCAATTATAGAATATTCTTATTTGTTTTGATAATGGCTCAGATTGAGCTGAAACATGCCAACAGTCTACTAAAACTTATTTTATGCCTTTTAGCAATTAAAAGAAGTATATATGTATTAGTATATATTAACCCTTACAGGACCATAAGATGTCCAAGACTAAATATGCCAATACAACACAATATTTTAGCTATTGTGGGTGTAAAGTAAGAGAATATCACCAGAAAAACATAGCAGGGTATATAGGTTTCCTATAATTTCATGGGAAATATTTTCCCCTATGGACCATAAAAGTAAATAAACGAAGAGTTATGTTTATTATATCGGTATTTTATTTATTGCTTTGTAATACAAAAAACATAATAAAAATTATCAGAAAAGTAAAATAAATAGTTAGTTATGGTATTCTAATTTTCTCAAGTCCAAAACACTTTCAAGATATAATTAGTTCAGCCCGCGAATGTTTTGGTTTTGGTGCAATAAAGTTTGACAGTTCTTTTTTTTTATTCGTTTAGAAACACATTTGCCGCCTTGGACATATGTTTTATTTTGACATTCAGTAAAAAAAATATCGATTCAATAATAATTGAAGAATCGATAACGATTTTTGTAGAAGGGAAAAATATTTTCCTTGAGCGTGAAAGGGTTAAAAGAAGTCATAATGTATTAATTTATCAGTTTTACCACATAGAATTTCAGCCTTCAAGGAGACACCCCCCCCCCCCCTTCTCCCCAAACCAAGAAAAATATAAAGGCATAACCTGAGAACATGAAAGAAGGGAGAGATAAGGACATTTCAAATACCACCTTTTTTTTAAAATTTATAACTGAGCCATAGAAAGGAAAACAGTACAGAAGAAAACCTTTCTTTGTTTCTTTCTATAAATCCAGCTATGGTCTATATTAACCAGTCTATTCATGTCTCTTATTGCATTGTTACAATGAAAAGGATATGTGAAATCAATAGCTATAAACATAGCTTTACAAATTTGATAAAATCTGGTAGCCATAAAAAAAAAATTGTAGTTGCCAGTAAAAGATATTTACCTGCCTCCGGTCATAAATTTTCAAAAAACACAGAAGTTTTTTATGAATTGAGAAGAAAACTAGTCGTTGGGGGCCACCGTAATACTTACCCATCATGTATATGTATAATGTAAAATATTAAAATAAAAATGTGTAAACTACTTATAAAATGCATTGCAATTCAAATAAAATCGTGGCTTGATGACGTCATAAAAAGGCTCGATTACTGAATTGCTTGAAAAAGGTTTTTCCTTATAACTCCAAAAATAATACTCCTATTAACTAGAGGTTTATTGCATCTGATTAAGCGTCAAATTTCCAATTAAAATATATCTTTGAAGTGAAATTTGGATGAAATACAGGGTCATGAAAAATCGAAGAGTGTGGAAAATAGGATTACAAATATCTCGGCAACTCATTATCCGATCGACTTCATGTTTTATGCAAAATTTATGTTTTTTTATTGTTTTTTATATTTACTACTTAAAATAAACAATTTCGAAAATTTTTATATACCTTTCATCAGAACGAATATTTCGAGAGTCCGAAAAAAAATGTTCCGGTTAATCGAGGTTATTGAAATGAAATAGGCTTCTTCCCATTATTACATACTAAGTACATACCAAATTGCAAGTCTCTATCTCAATTTGTTCGGGAGATAGAGCGTTTACAGACACACAGACACACACAGACAGACACACAGACGGACGGCAAATTTTTTTTCTAAAAATATATTTTATGGAATCTCCAGTGTCTGAAATGTGTAAATCCGTCAAAATTTTTTTTTCGATTTTCAAAATGATTACAAGACTTACCCTATACTACGTATGATGGGTAAGTAAAAAACAAAGAAACAGAAATATTGTAAAGGCTGAATTAACCAGCATGTTCGGGAAATGCTGAATGCCAGGTGCTTCAAATGTCCGGATAGTTGAGTGCTACAAAATCTATATCTGATAACAGTGAGGAGGGGAGGGGTGGGGTGGGGGAGCCTCTGTGAAATAGTGAAGGAGGAAAACAATTTTTTGCTTATTTTCTTGTCAAAGTCAGTCAAGTAATTCTGATTTTGTTATTTTAAAATTTTGATTTGATGGATTTATTTTTACTAAACAAAAATATTTTTTTGTGTCAGTATGATTTCTAAGTTTATTTCTTAATACTTTGTAACTTTTAAAATGAGACATCCTATGAGAATTTTAAATTAAAATATCATTTCTGCTCATTTCTTAGGTCAATTTTTGTATTAAAAAGGGGAAAAAAAAAGCCAGATTAAATAACTTGGTCACCAGCGGCAACGTGGCGTATTACGTGTTACGTATTTTTATGTTGTACACATTTACCAAGCCCTGACTATAAATTGCAATGATTATTGCATTGTTAGCTGTGTTTATCAGGGAAAATTTATGATATTATGTTAATTTTAGTACTGAGATAATTGGAACAATGAAAAGTTGTAATTAGTTTATTTATGCTTTTAAGGTTATTATAATCTTCACGGGTAAAGAGTAACGGTTATACGAGGACTTTTATATTTCCTTTGATTCTTGTATTAACAGAGTTTGGCTGTACTTAATGGATTACATTAAGCATCCATTTTTAGCACGTATGTATATTTTTAAAATAAATAGATAAATGTATATTTAATATTAATCAATAGTTCTTAACAGTAAAAAAAAAAAAAAAAGAATTCATGAAAACTATTTATCTGATTCTAAAAAGAATATACATATTAAAAATGATGAATATAAAATTTTTTGAAAAGATGTTTATGGAGACCAAGAAACTTGTATCTTATGACAACAACAATATTTTACCCGGATTTTTCTTTAAACTAAAACATAAAAAATATACATCTATTCAATAATTTTAAATTGAAAACATCTCCAGACTACAGCAGTATTTTATAATTATAGTGCTTTTTTATAGACCACTGTAATAACAATATTATCATTCAATTACTTGGTGTGTTGAAGTTTTAAAAATGTATTTACTTTATAAATTAAATTAAAAGAAAAAGTCAGCATTAAAATAATATGAGAAAGAATGACTGAGGGAGCTACTGTGCATTACAGGTCAAAATTAGTTATATTTCCAAGTTACAAGTTACCAAAAAAAAAAACTAACAGATTCTCAAGCATTTCTTAAAAATTTAATTTAACTCTAACAATGGATATTCTTTAGAATGCTTTAAAACATAGCTTTTACTATGGACATAAAGGTTCTGAAAATTAAATGTCCCAAATCAACTTTGGGACAGCGGATGGGGTGTTTTTTTAAAGTTGTACTGCATTACATCAAAAGTTGAATTGAGTCATGTCAATTTCATTTTTTTTATTAACTTAGGCATATGGACATTTCAAAAAAGTTTCATACACATACTAATAAAAACATTAATATGGAACACAAAACTATAACTTAACACAAGTACCATTTACATGAAGATGAAAAATATTGCTTAACAAACATACAAAAAGTTGCAATTGCAAATTAAATTTGATTTTAAAATAATTAAACAATAATTTTGAATGTCTAAGCTCAAAAAAGCTAAGTAGCAAGAAAGACATACAAAGAATAAATATCACAGAAAATAAAAATAATTACATATACAATTAAATATAACAGTCACAAGAATTTTCTACAAAATTGAAAACAGAGAATCTAACAACATATAAATATATACAAAAATGTAAAATATTGTGACAAAAGGGAAAAAAAAAGAAAGAAAGAAAGAAAAGAAAAAAAAAAGTTTTAAAAATATTAATCTGCACATAAAAATTGCACCTAAAAACACAGCAGATTCAAGAATTTAGCGTATTTACTCCCCCTGCTTCCAATTTATTTATTTATTTTTTTAAACCTATTTACAACACAGTATTAAATTAGAATTCTAAAATTTATTAGATAAAGGTGTTAATAATAGCTATAACTTATATATAAAAGTTAGAGTGTAACTTAAATACAATTAAAACAGCTTTTATTTGAACATAACTAACAAAGATACAAAAATGTATACAACTGTTTTAAAGCTTCTAACAGAAGATCAGTTTTGAATATCTAGCCCATCAAACAAAGAAAAAAGTACATGCTAGAAGGTAATGAGTGAAATGCATTTGGAAGGTAACACAAAAAGTAACTTACCCCTACTCCCTATAGCCGGGTGATCTAAAATATTTCTCTGAAAATTTTTGGATTTTATACTTATTAATGACCTAGAAGTGAAACTTCTTTCAGGAATATTGTACAGTATTCTCCATCCTCCTTTTGGAAATGTAGAAATGTTCCAGGAGAAAAGTTTTAAATCCAGACCTGATATAAGGAAGCACTGAAGCCAAGGTCACATCCTATTATATATTTTTTATTTTTATTTTTTTTTCATTTTATATAATCTAATACAGACCTTGATCAAAAACACTTTTCAAGTTTAAAAAAAACATGAACTTTGAAAATTAAATTGTATATGACACTACCAACTTTTACTTTATCCAGAAATTATAAATATACATTATTCAAAATAATCGTGACAAATTTAATGAATTGTTTTCATTCTATTTTAATTAGAGATTTAAAATATATATATATTTAAGGACACCGCAGATCTTTCCCATAAGTCATGTAAAAATAATGACACACATATTATTGTATATTATTTACTAAACATAGAAAAAAAAATATTTGCATATTTTGAGACTTGATATTCCTGATAAAACACAGCGTAATAATAAGATCATACCTATAAGCATATAATTTATTATACAGATATATTCTAAAAAACACCTTACTGAGATCACCAGCAATGCATGAATCACACAACTATAAATTTAGTGTGCATCCCATTTAATGCACTTGGCAGCAGATGTGCTAGAAAAATACTGTGATCTAAATTTACAAGATTTCTGTTTTAAGCCATTGGAAAAAAGATAATTATTACAAATTTTGGCAATTCATCTATAATTATTGGACTCATATTTAGACATTCACTATAAAGTTCGAAACCAAAATAATATTGTAAACAAGAGATAGCTTAAGTTTGCAAAAGTTACACAATTCATAAAATATGATAAGTTGATATTTTAAAGTATATATTTAAATAAATTTATTTATATAGCATGTGTGTATAGTATGAGGCCTTTTGTTTGATATGCTTTATTAAACGAATGAAATATAAGGAATTAAAAGTACTGGGCACATCAAATTTATGAATATGCTCGGGAAACCTATGGAAGGTCAGAATATAATGCAGTACAGTAAATTACAATAATAAACAATCCAATATATAAATAATGAACTACAATTTAATGTAATGTAATGTAAACAAGTGTTAATATTGGAAAACATGAGGGAATATTACACAGCTTCAAGAATCCAACAAGTCAATGTTATAATATGAGGCTACATCCATTTAATTCTCAATAAAAGCAATCAATTATATTAAGCTTTGATGTGCACAGTTTTAAAGGAAAATGGTGACCTTTAAGCAATTTAAGAATAGTATACTTTTTTTTTCAGTATGAGATTTTATTCTTAATTGCATTTGCTTTTTGGAAATATTTCGGCTGCTGTTGAAATTTAAAAATCTTAATCATAAACCCAACAAAATCAATAAATAAAACACAAATAGAGACATTTTTAATATTTTTCACAAAATTTCTGCATAGAGTAAAACCTATGATAATGAAACCTGTCCATAATGGAATCATATCTTAAATGGAAAATTTTGATGTTCTCAATGGAAGGAACACTATAAAATTATACTTGCTAAGATGGAAATTCGCCTAAAGTGGAATTTTTTCCCTGGTTACCTGTGATTCCCTTTCACAGGTTTAACTTTTATGCTTACAAAACTGTATTATATATACCATTACAAAAACTTGTACACTTTAAAAATATATGTAAACACCAGCACAGATATTTTTCTTACCTTAAATAAGTAGGGGGATTTTTTTTTTGTATCTTTTACCTGTACATCAGAATAAATAATATTCTAACTTACTGTTATTATAAATACTTAATTATAACAGGCATTGATAACAAGATAATACAGTGAAACTTCCATTTAACAAAGTCTCATCGTTACTCTTAAAAACTTCGTTATGAAGAAATTTCGTTAAATAGAAATCAACTTAAATTCATGAAATTTTTCCCTCAGATAAGACAAACAGGTATTGGATTCAGAAGTATTTGATTTAGTTTCAATTTTGAAGCCGTCTTTTACAAGTCAGTTGTGTACGGTCGATGAAATCACGTCACATTGCTAAACTTTCATCAGCTCTGATACACAGGTTCTCAAACTATTGTTTTCACTACATTATCTTTTTTCTGTTTTACTGTATTTTTTATTTTTTAATGTACTTCAAGAGTTTTTTTTTATTATTCCTTAGACGAATGGCTGAAGTTTAGAAATATTGGCAGGAACAAAAATAATTCTTCGATTTGCATTTTGAAGCACATTCTTATAGATGTACAAAGTAATTGTCTATCAGCAATGAAAGGTCAGAATGGTAACTGTCTGACTCTAATTGATATTTTTTGCTTCAATGCATCTGGCACCATTGCGTCACTGCATCTTTTATATCATTGAATGTAAATAGGGGATTTTGACTTCCCCAATTGTCAGCGCTGGAGTCTCTGTATGCAAGAGTGGTGATAGCAAGTGTTTTTCTTAGTGTGAAAAAAAATTGTTTTCTTTAGCACCAAGCCGAATGGAAATGATTTAAATGTGTTCATTTTCATACAATCTGCTGAAATAAATTCGCATATCCATCACAACAACAACCTCTTCGTTCGAGTTCTGTACACTTACAAAAGTGGAATAAACTTCATTATATAGAATATATTTTTTGTAATATGGAGATTAATTTACATGCTAATGATGTTCAAAGTCAAAGTTCTTCAGAAAATTTCGTTAAATAGAAAACTTTGTTAAATAGGGACTTCGTTAAAAGGAAATTCCACTGTAGTAATTTTTTAAGCACTCAATAAATTACAAAAAGCACATTAAAAATGTTTAATTTTACTGCACTAACAGCAACTCTGGTTACCCTAGTACTAAATATCGAAAACCATTTTAGATTATATGATGACATTTTAAAAATAAACAAAAAAATTCCAGCCTTAAAAAAAAAAAAAAAAAAAATGTTCAGCAGAAACTATATTACGTTTAAAGTTTTCAAAAACAAGATACAAAATGAAACAGGTTCTATAGTGCTATTTATATAGGGAGTAAGAGTTGTGTTTAGCTTAATTAGAACTATAAACAAACTTAAATGTTCTCTAAATTTTAACATTTTTTACAGTTTTTAGTAGATTTAATTTATAATATCCAGTGTGAATCATTTTATCTAATGTTTGAATGAAAAAAACTAAAATAAACCTGTGCTGCTACAACTCATTAAAGATCATGGCCTACAATGCCCAGCTCTGTTTTCCTGATCATGGGCCCTGAGGTGCTATGTCCCAGTCAGGTGGTCAGTCTAACATGGGACCCACCGTGTTTACTTCCCAAGCAAGCTTGGTGCTCATTTTATCAACTCCGGAGGGATGAAAGGTGGGTTTGAATGAATTGAAAATAGTGAATAATAAATTATCTCTTTTACGATAACATCAAAAGATGCATAATTTATTAATTAAACAAAAGGACAATATAAAGTTCAATTGAGTATAATTTCAATATTTATCTAAAACAATTATATATCCATATAAATCCAATATTCATGACTATTAATTGTATAATACATTAAAAATACATCAGGTATTTCAAAATACATTCTTCATTTTATATTCAAACACAATAAAATGATTTCTTGTACAAATTATACAAATGTTCTAACTCTCTTAACACTATGCCCATCTAATGAACATTTCTTTAGGATTTTGCCAGCTATATTTGTAGCAATCTGTGGCATTACTTTTAAATTCAACATAGAAATATTAATATTATATTATATTGATGGAATTAAAGATTATCAGAAATAGTAAAAAATAAAATAAAAATCCAATAAATATAGAAAAAAAAATCTGTTAATATAAATAAATAAATATAATATACATAAGATTATTTTCCTTTAATAATAATAAAAAAAAATTATGCATGGAAGTGATTTGCTACTTTTTCTTCAGATTTTAAATATGTTACATTCATTAAGGGTGGGAGATGTGATGGGGAATAGAGAAAGAAGTATTTTTTTTTAAAGTTTTGCCTCTAGTAATATTTTATATCTCACATTTGAAATTTGTAAAAAAAGAAAAAGTTATTTGTACAAACTGAATAATCCAGAAAAATTTAAAGATTTCTTTCCAAAGGGTTTAATTTGGAGTTTGAGAGAACCAATGAAGAATATAAATATATTCTATTGTTTTTTTCATTTCTAAGTATATTTAAAAGAAAAATTAGAAGTATTTAATTAAAATATTTACAGCACTATTCAGGTATGACTAAGCAGACACAGTGTAGTAGGTAAGACTTTTTTTCAGCATCGTATGAATGATTACTTCAGGAAAAATTAAGATTTAAATATCTGTTTTATGCATGTGCTATTTATATCAGATTCCACACTGCACACAAAATATTATATAATTTTTAGAAAGAAATCCATGGGTTTAAATTCACAAAACTATTATAGCTAAAGGTAGAAATTATATTAAGCAAATTTAAAAGCCAACACCTCACTGTAGAGAATGACAACACGACTTAATTACTACAAGGGCAAATGGGGCAGCTGTCCCAAGATTCCAAAAGTTAAAAATCAAGATTTATTTCTTAAATGAGTACAAATTGTGGCTACAGAAGTGCCATAGAGGGCTCACTCCAACTTTTTCCCAGGTCCTTAAACAAGATTAATTAGTTTCTGATTGGAAGCATTTGATATGCCAAAAATTCTACTGATGTAAGATAGTTGTAGTTTTAGCAGAGGGATAAGTTTAAAATAGCACAGTTGTCTATGCAGTTTTGTCAACTGTAGAAGTATATACTTAAATTTTGGGCTTTATTACTCATAGTTAAACTATATGAGTAAGACACAATAATTTTATTTTCATTTTCAATTCACCGATGTTATATACATTTTGCTTTGTTTTTATGTTTTATACCATTTGCTACTGAAATCTGTTTCAAACAGACAATCTAACATTGTTTTGTTACTTGTTTGATATGTCATAATTTAAAAGACTTTTCTTTTAAATATACTTTGGAAACTTGCTAAGAATAATGTTTTAAAGTTCTACTTCTTATTACATGGTTTAATTTTGATAAACCATTTTGCTCAACACCATTATCAAATTTATTTTAATTTTATTTTTTCCATTTTGTACTTATTTATTTTAACACCGAATTAGTAAGAAACAACAAAACTAAACTTCTTCATACTGAAGCAATGTTTTTAAAAAAAGCTAAAGTCTGAAGAAACTTTATTTTGCAATTATTTTTACCTGGAGTATTTTAGCCTCATAAATTGGCAAATATTAATACAACTAAATATTTCAATTTAATGTTAAGACTGCCATTATAATTTTTGTATGTAGATTAAAACATACTTCTTAAATAAACTTTTCTTTCATTAAAAAATGTCAAATTGTTAAATCAATTTTTTTCCCTACTTCATCAATATTTTTTCTCAAATGCATACAAATACATAATTTAAATACATATGATTAAAAGTATAAAGTTATTTTCACAGTCAGTTAAATTTCTTCTTTGTTCAAAATTTAGAAAAAATTAATATGAAAGACAATGACAAGGAACTACATATATATATATATAATACTCAAATTACAACCTTACTTTTTAAATTCAAGAGGATTATACATAAAAAAAAAGAGTAAAGTTAGGAATACATATCACTTAAGAATATACATCACATGCTACTTTTTACATAAGTTCCACAATGCTTATGACAAATGCATTTGATAGTAGTTAAATGAAACAGTATAACAAACAATTCAAAAATATCTACTTGGAAGTAAATTAAAACAAATAAATATTTAAACTGCATCAATAGATAGAAATAGTGTAGGATCAAGTTTTAAAAATGAATCGGTTCATGAGAATGTAGACCTATTCAATGTTCATGAGAAAAAAAGAGGAAAACTATGTTCTTAACTAAATAAGTAAAAAACAGATTTAAAAAAAAAAAAAACTCAATACCATGGGTGCAAAAAATCCATCCAAGCCAAGACTGAAAACTTTCAGAATATTAGGTATAACCCAATGGAGAGGGGCTAGAAAATTTTTATGTCTTGCTTTATGGCTAAAAATGGATCTTTTACAATAAAAAAGAGTGATTAAAAGTTTTTGCTAGTAAAGTTACTATTATTTCAAAATATAAAGTATAATTTTCTATCAATCAAAAATCTTTCCAAGACTGAAATCAGTCCAGAGACTGAAGCTCTTGTACCCATGCAATACATGCATGCAATACATACCAAAAAAACATAAATGAAAAGGTAACATAATATACAATGCATAGATTTGAATTTCATGTGTAAAACTCATAAAAAAGCAAAAGTAATATTAATAACAAGTATAATGGAACAAAAATTATCACTTTTTAGCATATAAGTAAAATATAAATGAATGCATTACAAGCTATATATACAACATATATATATACAAAATCTCATTAGACAGACATAATACCATAGGTAAAATACAAACTTTTTTTTCTAGCAAAAACAGAAATATACATCTAAAGATGATGCATAAAATTCTTTTTAGTTTCAGTTTAATACTTTCTTAGTAACATGACAAAAGTAAAACCTGCAGTAGAATAAAAAATATTAAAGATATTACCATTATTAAAATATACATTTTTGTTTCAGCATACTTTCCATAGTAGGTTTCATTGTTGCACTAAAGTCAATTAATATGGTTCATAAACTCCTACAAAATAAAACATATGATTAATGTTTTTCATGTCCAATTCATTTGAATGATTCAAAGAGAAATTTCTAAACAATTAAATTTGTCAAAATAAAACAAAAGGGGTATGAGCATGAAAAACTTACCTTTCATTTGGTCGAGAATTTACCTTTCTCAATTGACACACACAAAAAAAAATCTCTAAATTATTTGTTTCTTGCTTTTTATCTTAATACACACAGGGAAATATATATGTAAATTGTATCAATTTCAAATAATTGGACAAAGTTTTCAGTTTTTGTGAATGAAATTTAGTCAGTCAGTTTTGGTTGCAGTAATGATTCGCATGCATTCAATTAAGATGTTTTGTTTTCAAAGTATTCGTATTTTACAGATAATTTATTTAAAATTAACAAGAACGAAAAATCATGCGTCAAGCATAGATTATACAACACTTCCACAATAATTTTACAAATCTTTACCATTTAATAAGGTGAAAGAGGATATCTAAAGCTGTTATCACACGGAATACCATACAATATGAAGTATATGCCTCTCGCTTGCTTGGAGCTACACTTTCACGCTGCAACTAGGGTTATTTTCCCTACTGAAAGTTATCTGCTAATGTAAGGAGAGGGCGTAACATTTGGCGAGTAATTGCAGCAGGTGTTTTAATATTTAGTGTAGAGATCGATTGATAAAAACGGCAAGCAATATCGCAGTTTCTTTCCGTGTCTGTTCTATATATATATTATTGTGATCATTTTACTTCAAATTCCCAGATTATAAAAACAATACTCTCGCTAATATAACATAAAAATTCTAAATTATAGAGTCCATATCTTCACTTTACATTTTTCATTACCTGTAAATATTAAGAATTATCAACTATTAGTATTAAGTGATTTAGAAAAAAAATAGTATATTAAAACTAGTTTTTTGTCACATGTATTGGAACCGCACTTTATCACTAAGCGAAATCTGTAATGCAAAGAAAGATTTTAAATTAAATTTTAGTTATTTTGCCAAAATCACTATTATGACATTTTTAGTTATATATTTTACATATTTTAAATGTAATTCATGTTACATATTGAATGTAATGTAAAATTGAAATACGTAATAGAATTTAGATATAGTTCCCACTCTTTTGCAGTGTTTTCTTCCTTGGTTTTGATGATTTTAATCATTTTTCGAAAGTTTAAATGAGTTTTTGATATTTTTCGTTTCAAAAACACAATCCTTATTTTTATACATATTGTGCACAGTCCTGGGGGGGGGGGGAGAGGGGGGAGTTATACCCTCTACTAACTCTGACGCAAATCACTGTATAAAAATGTCACAAGTAACAATAGATTAGTAATAATATCTAATAATAATGCTGTACATAAATTTTGCTGGGGGGAAGGAGGAAGTTAGGTATAGCAATTGCAACATATTTTAAAACTTTTAGTACTAAACCCTAATTTATGCATGCCACGTAAAAAACTAAAAATTAGTTTTTAAAAGCATATTACAGCAGAAAACCTCTTCCAGCGATTATTGATAATAGTCAGTATTGTAATCTAATTCTCTTGTGTGACCCAGTAAATTAATGATAAATGCTGTACACTCCATATTCTACAGAAAACATGTTTTACAACACCTCATAAATTCATATTAGTCTAATGATATTTGAAGTATTATAACATCAATAACATGCACTACAAATGATTTTCCCCCATAGATCATAATGTAAAGGAAATCTTTTGTGCATTCCTGTAAATGAACTATAAATACTAATTATTCTATACTCCTGAAAAAGCATGATGTAATTTACATCAGTGAAGCATATCCATCTCATTATGTTTGAAATATCGTAACATCAATAAAATATACCGGAAACGATTTTCTCCCATAGACTACAATGTAGTGGAATTCTTTTTTGTGTCTCTGTAAACAGATTATAAATGCTACACACTTCATTTTCAATACCAAATATTCTACAGTAAACCACAATAACATATAAAAATTACATGGCAAACTGAGTATATTTATGAGAGTTAGAGCACAGCCAAACACCCAAACAGACAGATGGCCAGACAAACTGAATTCATAAACACTTTTCAACAATGTTGGAAAGTGTTAAAAAAGAAACGGCTTTTAAAAATTATACCTAAAATTTATAACATACTCTTAAAAACTCTGAAAGGAAGTGGAATTACTCATTGAATTTTTTTTCTTTTTGGCTAATGTTGGACATGACATATATTTACTTATAAACAATTTTAAATGAGTTGTCAGTATTACTTTCAAGTAAGTAAATTAATTTAGAAACATTCCCAAAAGCTATTGCTGTTGTTGAGTCAGAGAAAGGCACTTCTCTGGAAGAATGGGTGGCAGAGCCTCAAGAGAGGTTAGACTTCTAGAGCTGGTCTCCTAATTTTGAACCAATTCCAGATGAGAGACCTGCACCTGGATTGGCACCCCCAGAGGTAACACTTATACTAAACTTGGAGGACATTGGAGCCATGAATAGATTTTACATGCAGCAGCTCCCATTAACATACATAGTCCCACAGCAGCGGCAGTCGAGAGAGGTTGTCACCCTCCCAAACACTGACCTTGGTTGATGCTGATTAGCTTTCGGTGATCTAACGGGAACCGAGCTTAACCGTCCGCACCACTGCAGGACCCAAAAGCTATTTTACTACAAATATACGTAATATTTTATTACACACAAATTGATAAAATGAAATAAATAAGTACCTGTTACTGAACATTCTTCAATACTGTAGCTTGTTTATGATACACTATATTAATTTCAGAAGGCTGTTGTTCCCAAGGTTCACCATCTATCTGAATAGGGAGTCTTTCCAGTAATCGAATCTATTAAATGAATGTTAAAAAAAATGATTAAATATGTTAATAACTAAAAATCATAGCATGCAAGAAAAAGATTCATCCACTTTTAACACTTTTTGACCAGGAAGTTTATTGTTGGACCGAAATCGATCCGAAATTACCTATATGTGAAGTATAGTGGATAAACTAACAAAAATAATATTACCTGCTACGCGTTGTGAAAACAGCTTATTTAAAGAGGTAAAACCTCGGTTCGAAATATTGTTTAACACCTGTAGGATTATTTTTTTCTATATGGAGGAATAGAAATAAAATGCCAATGCAGCTAATAAGAAAAAAAAAACACATAGTTATGTGATGAAAATTTTTTTAATAAAATGCGTTCTTTCTAAGATATGTACAGATTAACATAAATTCATTTTTGTTGTATTGACAGGAAAACACATCTTAATGTATTTTATGAGATTAAACATTAGATAGGTAAAATCTACTCATATAAATTTTATCCCGGGGTGTCTTGTTACAAAGACACAGAAAAAAATTTCTTTTCCTAATTTCTTTTTCCAAAAAATATAATTAATAAATTTTGCACAAAGATTTCCTTATTTTCTTATTTGATATATTGATGATAATAATAACAATATATATATATATATATACAACTTAGCCATCAAGGTATGAAGAATAATAAAATGGGTCTCACCAAGCCAGATTTTAATGATGTTTAGGAGGCACTCTTTCTGGAGGGAGCAGTATTTTGATGCACTGGGTATGGAGTACTGTCCATCAGTTGATGTCTCTTTCCTATGATTATGAGGCAATGTTTCTGGAGGGAGCAGTATTTTTATGCACTGGGTATGGAGTACTGTCCATCAGTTGACGTCTCTTTCCTGGATTATCTGCTCGCATCGCTGTAGGAGCTTTGTCGTTGATTCCACTGAGAACTCTTTCAGTACAACTGGGGGAATCTCCAAAGGCACTGTCAATTCAGAGGTTCTCCGGTATTCACTGCTGTAGGTACCAGGAACATCTTCGATTACTCAGGGGAAGCTGTGTTCCAGTTTTTGGACTCCTGAACTACTCAGTCAGGTTGATCGTAATGAATTTTTTTTTTCAAAAAAAAGTCTATCTTGTAGAAAAAAAAAGAATAACTCTTCTTTTTTCCTATTGGCTATTTCGGCCAACTAATCGTTGGAGGAGTGTATCCGCCTTTTTCTTCTGATTGGGTCTGCATCATCTTCCTACGGCATATCATTATTGTAGGTGGGACTGCCATCTCCCTCCAAAATGTGACCTCTGCTCACACAGACTCATAAATTTTATTTAAGTGGTGTATATCACCGCTGACATTTATGGCTGTAAATAAAAGTCTCTTCATCCTTTACAGCATAACTGGTGTCTTTCTAAAATTTATTGTGTCTGGGAATTGGTGAGCCCGTAAAGAGAATACTATATTATAATATATTTTGATAAAAATAGAATACTTCAATAAAAACCTTATATACACAAAAACTAACTATTTAATCGGAATCTTTGTGCCAAATGGAATATTTTGATATCCAATTTCATATACTTGTATTTTAAAAAATATATATATTTTTTTTAAGATATGTATTTAGTTACTTTTTCAATTTTTAACAATAAAAACAATTAAGCATTTGTGTCTAGTTCAACGCAACATGCTTTCACCCCTTTGGATAAAACAAAAAAAAATATATATAGAATATGAATAAGGTAAAGTTACATTATATAATTATGCAATGAGATATATACAACATATGCAATAAAAAATTAATATTCTTGGGAATACATAATACACCATAGCTCACGAAAAGAGTAAAGTCTTAACGTGCTAATGTATGTCTTCTTGGTCAAGGATCAATCTTCTTAGGCTCGGCCTATGTGGAGTACAATGACCTGAAAATATCTGTGTGCAGCAAAATGTCCTGAAAATATGTGTTTTAATTGTTCATGTTAATGTGACACACAAGGTGAGTTACCCACTCATTCCATAACTTGATGGCTTTGAGAATAACACAATAATAATAAAAAAAAAAACAGGCATTTAAAAATTCATAAAATATGAAAGGCTTACTGCGATTGAGGTCGAGATAAAAGCCCGCTTACAGACATTGCACAGGTATACAAAACAATAACATAAAAAAATGTGATGGATATTTACATAAAGAAATCCGTGCAACCCTTTCACGGCGAAAAAACATACAAGGTATGCGCGTGAATTTGGTGTATTGTAAGAAAGACACCTTACGCCGGTGCTCTCCGGTAAATCAGTACTCTCCGTCATCCCAGGATGAAGAAGAAAGGATGAGAAAAACTGCTATACTAGGAGAAATCTCTAGTGAGGGAAAAGTGGGAACGAATTCCCCTAACCGTGGGGTGCCTGCTGGCGCAGCGAAGTCGGGCAGTATTTTCCCACGATGCTAATCACCAATCATTACAAATAAACGGGTTTTTCCTCTCTCTTTTTTTTTTTTTTCTAGAATCAGTATCGTGTTTGTGTTCGTTTTAAAACGTTGGACGACTGTTTGTGTGCTGCGTTGGTACTTGAAGCCTCTAGGAATGACTAGGTAAGTTTGAATTTCCTAAAATTATCAAAGCCGTTAAACATTCAGAAAAATAATAACTGCAAAAGTTTGTTTTGCATTGAAAATAATGCATGTTTCCTAAATGTAACTCTGATAATGACCTGTTATTTCATTCTTTTGCGGCAGGAACAGGAAAAAGAATGGCTGACCGAACGTTAGCGTATGGTTGTCCTTGAGAAATCAAAGTTTTTTCTTAAGAGTGGTACATGTGTGGGATTTCCATGAATTGAAAAAAAAATCTACTCGTTGACTGATGCATAAGAATAATTCGCTCCACTTATGGGGTTTTGAGTTTTGGTATGTTTTGGTAGCCATGTTTGTGTATTTTTTTTTTTTTTTTTTTTTTTTTTTTTTATGGGGAAAGTTGTGGATCCACTTTTATCTATATTTGTGTTATACGTATACATACATTTATTATTTATATATATATATTTATTTTGTCCCATTTGATAAATGTATTTTAAATAGCTATAAGTAGTGGTTGATGCATCGTTGTCGACAACGTGAAGTGTATATATTCTGGGTTTCAGAATATAAAGTTGAAAATTTACAGAAAAATATTTTGTGTGTTTTCCAATGGGTGTAAAATGTTTTTTTTTTTTTATTTGCGAGTATAGGGATGTTATGTTATGTTGTGTTTTTGTTTTAATACATCCTACCTCCCTAAAAAAAAATGGTCTGTGCATAGCAAAACAGACTGTATATCCTCTTTGATTGTATAGATTTATGTAGGTAATCTCCCATTTTCCAATGAGGTAAAACGTTCTCATGACCACTGATTTTATTCTGTGTCACTATTATTATTATTTATTTATTTTTTAGAAAAGGTGATCACCGCAGACAATAATTAATTTTGACCATGACTATGACAATAATTAATTTTGATAAAATGCAAATATGATGAATTTTAACTTGATTTAATTGTTTACTTAATGTGTCATTACAATTCTTAGGCCGGATTAAATAAATTTACAAGCCAATGACCGCCCGCAGTTCAAGGTTTGTCCTAGGAGTTAACCCGTCAAGAGGAATAATGACAAAAGCAGGTACTACAATTTTTATTATTATTATTGTTAATTAATTAATTTTTTTTTTGTAAAATTATAATATTTTGTAAAATTTGTTAAAATTAAATGTGAAAGAAGCCCATATGATTTATTCTATGATGAGCGTGGTTTTGTTAATTTTAGTTTCCATTTAAGAAATAAGTTGCAGTAAGATAATATTTATTTATTATTATTATCTTAAATATTGTTAAATGTCCACTGCGTTTATCTTAACCTTTTTTTTTTTTTTTTTTCATGGGTGGTGATAATAATATTAAATCAAGGCTTGTAGTCAGCCTAAAATTTTCCAACATTTAGAAAAAAAGCAGCAAACACTTTTAAAATTGGTAAAAAAAAAAAATTGCATGTATATCTGCATGTCGGAAATTATATTTAAAGGTAAAGCCAATATATTAATTAGAAAATACTTATCATAAGTACATAAGGTATATATATAAACAAGGAGATTCCGTGTTATGTTTGTGTGTGTGCGTATGAGTGTTTGAATTTTACGATAGTAGGACATGACCAATTGGTTTGACGCCGGAGTAATAAACGTTTTATATAATATTACAATTTTTTTTTCTCGTATAAATTTTGCAATTTTTTTTATTTTTTTTTTAATTATTTTTTTTTTGTTACTCCAAAAGTATCCAATGATCGCACAATTTAGCCTATACTTGTGAAATTCATGTAAAAATATGTTAAAGTATAAAATGTATTTATTTATTTATTCACCGTGTAAACTCGTTACGCGTTAAAACTGTAAATGTAGTTGAATATATTAATATTTTTTCAAATGCTGTAAGCAACCAAATTTTATAGATTTTTCTATTTTTATTTTTATTTAACTTAAACTAAATTAAATTAATTTATTTTCTCTTTTTTTTTTTTTTTGGTTAAACTTACATTTTGCTACGTAAATTATTGTTGGGAAAATACGTAATCACAAGTTTGAATAATAACTAATTGTTTTCAAATGTACGATACATCTGTGTTAAATGTGATTTTTAATCTTTGTCGTACAATTTTGCAGGTCTGTTTTTCACTCCTGACCCTAACAATTCAGCTAAGGCCCTTACTGACAAATTTCCCTCTGAGGGGAAAGAAAGATAAAAGACCTTGAAAGAGTCCCTTGGTAAGAACGTTTTCTTTCCCTTCCTACATCCAATAGATAATCCAGTTTTGAGGGGGGTGGGAGAGAGAGAGGTTCATTGACCCTCGTAGAAGGAGTGAAAAAAAAAATGTTTGTTTACGTTCGGCAGTATGCTGCCTCAAAAGCTGTTTTAATATTAGAAGTGACACTTTATTTTCTACATATTGTAGATTTTCTTTTTTTTTTCTTTAGCTTTTGCTTGATTCTTTATTTATTTATTTATTTGTTTTAATTTGGTAGGTGTGCGGTCCCGCTGTAATTGACCTTTGTTTATTTATTTATTTATTTATTTTGAAGATGTGAATCTCTGTTTTATGTGAATGTAATGTATGTTATATGTGTGCGTGTTGTTATTATCATGTTTTACACAATTTTTTTTTCACACTGTGCACTGTGTGTTAGTGCAAATTCGTTATTATTATTATTAATATTTTATATGTAGATTTGTTTAAATGTATCAATATTGAATCATCTGTATCCATTAGTGTATTTATTTATTTATTTATTTTTGTTTTGTTGTCTTAAAAGTGAATGTGAAAGTTACTAATTTTGTTAATACTAAACTTACCAAGTTTTTTTTTTTTTTTTTTTAAGTATTACTCTTTGGAGTTGAAATTGTGGGGGCGTAAAGTTTTGAAACATGGATTTTTGTAGCTTTTAAATCGGGTCTATCTTTATTTGAGATGAGGTAATTGTCGTTGCGAAAAACTCTCTCTATTTTGTAGGGACCCGAAAATTTCTCATGTAACACTGTTGGTCGAATTAACGACTTTAGGTAAACTTCGTCTCCAATTTTCAATTTTTTTTGTTTTGCAGTAGAGTGTCTGTTGTACTCCTGCTCAATTTTTTGCTGATTTGCTTGCGCAATTTTGTAAATTTCGTGCATGTGTGTCAGTTTGTTTTGAACATAGTTGCTACATGTATCCATTTCGTGTATTGTGTAGTTATTGAAAGGATTTTTGATTTCACACGCAAAGAATAAGAGGGATGGCGTAAAGCCTGTGGCGCGATTGATAGTAGTGTTGTGAAGTAATGTAAAATAATCTAGGCGAACATCCCACTCATAAGACTCATCACACATCGACGCTAGGGAAGCTTTCAGATCTTTGTGTACGCGTTCGACAATTCCTTGTGATTGGGGATGATAGATCGAGGGATACGTCAATTCAATGTTTAAACGTTTTAAGTAGTCCCTAAAATCATTAGCCCTGAAATAAGGAGCATTGTCTTGGCCTAATTCTCGACATAAACCAAATGAACTAAAATATTTGTTAAGCACATTTATGATAGTTCTCGCTTCAGTGTTTCTCAAAGGAAAAGCTTGTAGATATCTGGATGCGGTGTCAATCACCGTAAGTATAAATCTATTTCGATTTAGAGAAGGTGGCAAGGGGCCTACTACGTCACATATCAATTTTTCTCCAGGCCTATAATTTTTATCCATTGTTTTAGTTGGTATTTTTATTGTGTTGTGTGTTTTGAATGTATTACATGTTACGCAACTCGCACAAAAATGTTTTATGTCTTGGTACATTCTATACCAGAAAAAGCGTTCCTTGATAATTTCATAGGTTTTTTTAAAGCCGAAATGGGGCGTATGAGCACTCTTTAATATATCATTTTTTAATTTGTCAGGTGCAATATATAACTCGTCTTTATCCATTTGTTGTGCTCTTTTTAATATGAGTACATTGTTACTGTTCAAATCATATTTGTTGAGTTTTTTTGGTTTTCTGTGTTGTTGTAATTTTGAAATTATATTTGATAGCTTAGGGTCAGCTAGTTGTTCCTTTTTTATATTTTCTTCCGTTAAATTTTTTTCTACCTGGAAAAGATTAGACTTTAAATTTTGCGTGATATTTAAATTATTTATATTCCTGGAGACAAAATCTGCTGGGTTTTTTATGCCCGGTATATGAGTACACTCGAAATCAAACTCTTGAAGGTTGAGTAGCCATCTAGCTACTATATCGGACTGTTTTTCTAAGGATATATGATGCGTGATAGCTTTCGAGTCTGTGAGAATGAAAAATTTTTTCCCTAGGAGTATATTTTTAAAATGCATGACAGCTTCATGTATGGCTAATAGCTCTAGTTTGAAGCTGGGGTATCTTTTTTCGGTATCCTTTAATTTTCTCCCAGTAAATTCTATAGGAATTAAGTCATTTTCATATTTCTGTGCTAAAATTCCGCTGGTAGCAATCTTGGAACAATCGGTTATTAGAAAAAATTCTTTGTTGAAATCTGGTGGATGAATTGTAGGTTGTGACAAAATTATTTTTTGTAATTTTTCAAATGTGTTTTGGGCTTTAGTAGACCATGTAAATTTTTGATTACTTTTTGTTAAATCCGTGAGAGGAGCAATAATGTCAGTAAACTTTGGGATAGTAGATTTGAAATATGTGCATAGACCAATAAAAGATTTAACTCCTTTTTGTGACTTTGGTACTGCAAAATTATTAATTTTTAAAATATTTTTATCTGATGGTGCATAGCCCTGTTCGTTAATTTTATAACCGAGAAAGTCTATTTCTGGCAAATATAATTTTAATTTTGTGGGTTCTACTGTTAAGTTGAATTTTTCTAATTGCGTCAAAATTTCATTAAGAATTGTGTTCATTTCCTCTATCGAATTCGCTCCAACAATGACGTCATCCACGAAGTAATGGATGTTATATTTTTTTTTTAGTGGTCCAAGGACTAGGTCAATTAATCTAGAGAAAACATTACTTGAGATCCGAGTTCCAAACGGCATTCTTGTCATCGTGTATTGAGAATTCTCGGTTACAAACGCGAGTTTGTGTTTATCCTTTTCTTCTACCTTTATTTGGAAA
Source organism: Maratus michaelseni (assembly GCA_963931845.1). Classification (NCBI taxonomy): domain Eukaryota; kingdom Metazoa; phylum Arthropoda; class Arachnida; order Araneae; family Salticidae; genus Maratus; species Maratus michaelseni. The sequence goes on from OZ007600.1 coordinate 133,925,528, forward strand.
AATGCAGAATGGAGGTCCAGGACTGTGTATAGTTTTTTTCCTGCAACATCTGTTAAAATTTGTTTGATGTCCGGTATTAGGTATGGGTCGCTTTCAAGTATATTGTTAAGAAGTCTGTAGTCAATGGCCATACGGTATTTGATATGTTTTTTATCATTAGTTTTAGATGTGGAATTTTTTTTAACAAAAATGATTGGAAATGCATAACACGATGTTGTGTGTTCGATTATACCCGAATCCAAAAGTTCTTGTATCTCTTTGTTAGCATAATCTTTAACTGCATGTGGGAGTTTATAAGGTTTTGTTTTAATTGGGAAATCATGTTGTAATTTGAAATGTGGTGTTATAGCATTAGTTTCCCCAAGGATGTAATATGATTTGCTGAATGCAGTAGCATGAGATAAAAGTAAATCAATAACTTGTGTCTGTGTGTCTGATGGTAAATGATCAACATTGAAATCCTGTCTCGAGAGATCCTTGATTCTCATTTCTTTAATTTTTGTTAATTTTAAATTATTTATTTCGTAAAATCTGTCAGTATTACTGTTGTTATTTTCTTTAATTGAGAAATTTGTTGATAGTTTGCCAACTCTAGAATTTTTATGCAAGCGTATAATTTTATTTGATGTGTTTTGAGCCAAAACTGAAAATGAATTTTCCGAATTATCTTCTATTTTATGTATGGATGTGTGAAGTGCAAGTCTTGAATTCCTATATTGGGGTTCAAACATGAAAAGTTGTGATGTATTTAATTTGTTAGGATATTTAATTGTAATTAATTTTGTTTCCTTAGGTCTAAGTGTGACTTTTTTTTGTAAGCAAGCAGTTATGTTGTTAAATATATTGTTGTCACTGTTACTTTGATTTGATGTATTAATATTTTGTTGAAAATGCTGGTTGTGCTCTGCATTGTTAATTTGATTAACTTGGGGATTATTATGATTTTCAGGCAAATTTAATTTTATTTCTGAGTCTTTGATTTTTAAAATGTATTTTTCAAAATCCATAATGGTTTGATTATTTTAAAAAAAATCAAATCCCAGTATTATCTTGTAGTTCCTATCAAAATTATTTGTAGTGACATAAAAAATACCATTTAGAAATAATTTATCTGTTTTAAATCTGAATTGAATGCAATGTTTAAAAGGCACAGCGCGGTTTGTTATTGTTGTGATCTTAACGTTATTGGACAGATATTTAATTTTAACATTTGTTGATTTAATTTGCTCAAATATATCGGGTGACAGGAGGCTTATCGATGCGCCGCTGTCAATCAAAGCTGGAATATTTAAATTTTTTATACGTAAGTTCCAAATTGGAAGGTCGTTTTCAGTGCCTAAGTCACAGCTAGAAATGAATTTAATATTTGTTCGGGTTTCATCATTTTGATTCTCCTTAATTTTTATGAAATTCTTTGCCCCTCTAGTACTTAATAACCGAAATTTATTATGGTTATATTTTATATTGTATTTAACTCTACAATTTATTTTATGGGACCTACGGACGTGTGTGGGTTTTAAGTGTGTAGGTCCCTTTGTGCGTTTAAATGTCGGTTGTTTTTTTCTCTGTCTATTATTAAAGTTTTGTGACTGATTACTTTCATTTGGGAAGGTTATAGATGGTTGGGGGTAGTAATTTAGTTGAGGCATGTTTTGATGATATGTATTGGGTGGGATTTGTGATACCTGTTGACTTTCTGTATAATTTTGCTGAGTGAACATTCCTTGTGGTGAACTAAAATTTTGTGACGGCTGGTTATTCTGTGTATTTGGCATATACTGAAATGCTTGATTTTGTGCCATTGGTGAAGGTTGAGGGTTAGGTCCCCATTGTGCCATCGCACTTTGTACAGGTACATTGGTGAGAGATTGGGCATTTCCTGTATTCTGTTGGTTGTTAAATAGAGGTGTGTAGAAAACAGGAGTATGTTGTGGCATTTGCCGAAAATTTTTCCTTGTATTTTGGGAATATTGATAATTTTGTCTAGGAAATCTAGGTCTGTTACTTTGCGGTCCTCTAGATGTAGGAGTAAAATTACTTGTATTCTTTTTATTAAAAAAACAATGCTGAGTTTCATGATTTGCTTTTTTGCAAATGTGGCAATATATTTCTGGTTTGTTCTCTCTTGCCTGTCGTTGGGGTACATTATTATCATTGATCCTAAGCTCATTGACTTGTTGTTTCAGCTCCTGTATTTGCGTGTTTTGGTCTTTTGACAGTTGTATAAGGGCATCATATAATGTGTTTTCACTACTTGTTGTTAGATTATTTACCTCGCTAGAGCTTTTGGTGTTTAGTGCAATTTCCATGTTTTTTGCTATTTTTACTGCTTCATTGAAATCATTTGGACCCGCTTTTAACAGTTCGAAGGAAATGTCTGGTCTAAGTGCCTCAATGTACTTTGTTAATTTTATTGTTTCCAAAAATTCCTTGGCTCCATGTTTTGAGACATGACCCGAAACCGCTAAATATTTTTGTGCATCAATGTTGAACATTTTTGTAAATTCGTCTACTGTTTGCGTGGGTTTTTGTTTTGTGTTAATAAAGTTGTGTTGCGCCTGAGCAAACAATTTATCCCTTTTAAAATAATTTTTAAGGTTTTCCTTGAAAGTGGCGTAATTATCAGCTTGATATAAATCTGGTGTATTAACTACAATTTCTTTAGCTTTTCCTGTAATTTTTGATTTTACCAAAAACAATTTTATATCATCGGGAAATTTTGCCGCTTTGGCTAAATCGTCAAACTGTGTTATGAAGAAATTTACATCTTGATCTTGTTTATCCTCGAAATTTTGTAAAGAGTTGATAAGCGTGTCAACTCCACCCGTAAAATTATTCGCCATTGCCGAGTTATCTGTAGCAGGGGGGGTCACCCTGTTTACCTCTTCCCATTTTATATTTTTATTTTACCTTGCAAATGTAAATAGTAGCTTAAATATTTTTTTTTTTTTTTTTTAGTACTGCAGTACCAAATTATAATAATACATTTTCTTTATGTAGGGGCATACATATATATTCACAAAGCAAAACAACAATGAGGAAAAAAAAAATCATAAATGAAATACCAATAAATAGTTATTGAAATAAGACCATCATGAAATTTTAAAATAACAATTGTAGCTTCTCAAACAAAAATGTTATTGTAACCTTTGGTATACTTTTGCAAAATTGAAGTAATTTATTTCATTATATAACATTTTATCACATACACATTGACATAATACATAAATACGCAAAGCCTTTGTCTCAAACTCAAAATTATTACTCGTAATGCTAAAAGCATTGTTATGGAACCTATAATTATATTGATTTATTTTCTCTTATTCAATGTTAAATGTCTAAATATATTTATTTTATTTTATTTTATTTTTTATTTTATTTTTATTTATTTATTTATTATTTTTATTAATTTCTTCTTCTTATTATTTTTTATTTCTTATTATTATTATTTAATTTTAATTATTTATTTTCTGCAAATGAGAAAAAAAATAAAAATAATAACATTTAAGAGAAGGGGAAAAAAAACGAAAATTACAGATAAACCTACAGATTCCTGATAAAAACAAGGCACCAGTAACATCATAGGTATGTTGGACCGAAATCGATCCGAAAATACCTATACGTGAAGTATAGTGGATAAACTAACAAAAATAATATTACCTGCTGCGCGTTGTGAAAACAGCTTATTTAAAGAGGTAAAACCTCGGTTCGAAATATTGTTTAACACCTGTAGGATTATTTTTTTTTATATGGAGGAATAGAAATAAAATGCCAATGCAGCTAATAAGAAAAAAAACCACATAGTTATGCGATGAAAATTTTTTTAATAAAATGCGTTCTTTCTAAGATATGTACAGATTAACATAAATTCATTTTTGTTGTATTGACAGGAAAACACATCTTAATGTATTTTATGAGATTAAACATTAGATAGGTAAAATCTACTCATATAAATTTTATCCCGGGGTGTCTTGTTACAAAGACACAGAAAAAAATTTCTTTTCCTAATTTCTTTTTCCAAAAAATATAATTAATAAATTTTGCACAAAGATTTTCTTATTTGATATATTGATGATAATAATAACAAAATATATATACAGGGTGATTCATAAAAGATGGGCAGAACTTTAAGGGGTTATAGTACACTTAAAGACAAATAATATTAAATAGGAGACTAAGGGTCCCAGACGTATTCCCAAGGAGATAGGGGGCATTAAAGTTTAGGGTCCGAAATTTCAAATGATTATAAAACATGGAAAAATTGGTCGATTCGTTTGCGGTTTTTGCAAAAAATTTTCTTTATGCCAGTATTTTCTTGAAATAAAATTTTAAAGTTCAATTTCAAAAAATGCCGATAGGGGGCGCTTTAGACTTTGGAGTAACAAACAACTATTTTTTAACGTTATTTTTTGTATTTCTTTAAATGATTTCGAAAGCTTAGACTTAAACTTAAATTTTGATCTAAAAATCTGAGTCCTAACGAGTAGTTAAGTAGCGTAAACTGAAATTTGAAATTTGAAACCCTTCTCCCCCCAGAACAAAAATCAGTTATTCCCGATCTTTGTGTCGTAGATTAGGCTCTAACTACTGCCGTGTTTTGCTAAAATTATTCTTTATGTCAGTATTTTCTTGAAAATAAATTTCAAAGAAAATTTTCAAAAAATTCCGATAGAGGGCGCTTTAGACTTTGGAGTAACGAACAACTATTTTATACCGTTATTTTTTGTGTCTCATTAAATGCTTTCTAAAGCTTAGACTTAAATTTTCAGCCCAAAATCTGAATCGTTAGACGTGGTTAAGTTTCTGGGGAGAGGGGTTTGAAATTTCTACTCCTGAGCACAGTTCAGTTTACCATGTCCACACATTGTGTGCTGTGATACGAGGTAAAAAGACACAAATTAGGATTATGTTACCAAAGCATATTTATTAACATGTAATCACAATAAATGTTCAAAATTGTGACCACCAGAGGTTATGCACGCAGAACAACGGCGACGAATGGAACGGCGAACATTCGCGAAAACATCAGGCTTTTCGAGCACTTCCCCTACAGCGGCGGAAAGTCTGGCGACCAGTTCCTCGGGGGATTCAATGGGTGTCTCATACATAAGAGCCTTCAATCGTCCCCAAAAAAAGAAATCGAGGGGTGAAAGATCTGGCGAGCGAGCAGGCCAAGCAACAGGACCACCTCGACCAATCCATCTGTTCGGAAATGTGATGTCCAGATAGTTGCGGACGTCTCGTACGTAATGGGCTGGCGCTCCATCGTGCTGGAACCACATGACCCGCCGGATGCGTGGAGGAACAACGTTTAACAGGTCTGGCAGCACATGTTGCAGAAATGTGAGGTATGTTTTACCGTTGAGGCGTTCAGGAAGAAGGTACGGTCCGATTAGGTGGTCTCCGAGGATTCCTGCCCAAACATTGATGGAAAAGCGTCTCTGATGAGCATGTGGATTGACATCCGCCCATACATGTGCATTGTGTGTGTTAAATGTACCTTCACGTGTGAAGGTACATTCATCGGTGAAAAGCACAGTTCGTCCAAAATGTGGATTTAGCGCGTTCTGCTGCAGAAACCAGCGGGCGAATTCAATACGATTTGGATAATCCCCTGGAGACAGTTTCTGGACTCGTTGCACATGAAACGGGAGCAAATGTTCATCCTTCAGTACCCTCCAAGTCGTGGACTGTGAGGTATCCACCTGGCTAGCCACTGTTCGTGTACTTGTACTTGGCTGCGCCGCTACTACATCCAGAATGGCTTCTGCAACAACTACTGATTCGTCCTTTTTTGCACGACCTGCATTCGACCGGGAAGCGAGAAATGATCCCGTCTCACACAACTGTCAGTGCAAGCGCTCGAAAGTTTTGCGGTTAGGCAACCGCCTGTTAGGAAATCGCTCTCCGTACATTCGTTGTGCCTCTGCACCATTTCCATCTGCCGCTCCGTAAATTAAATGCATCTCAGCCTTTTCCTTATTCGTGAAGGGCACCATCTTCCGATTCATTACTACAGCGACTTACACTTGACTCACCGTTCAGTGGTTTTTATGCCTGAATCGTGTCGAAATTTTGCATACGTGTTCTTCTTCTTCCCCATTTGACATTTGCATACTTTCTGTTTCCTTCTTCACCCGGTGACTAGCGTCAGGAATGGAGCTTTAACGTTTGCATGAGCGACGTTTCCAACTGTGCCAGTGCCTTTATGAGTGAATTCCGACTATGCAGTCCTTGACGAAAGTTGTATTTTTGCCTCGTATCACAGCACAGAATCGTTGGGCATGGTTAAGTAGTGCAAACTGAACTATGTTCAGAAGTTGAAATTTGAACCCCCTCCCCTCGCTACTGAACCACGCTCAGCGATTCAGATTTTGAGCTGAAAATTTAAGTTTAAGTCTAAGCTTTAGAAAGCATTTAATGAGACACAAAAAAATAGTTGTTCGTTACTCCAAAGTCTAAAGCGCCCTCTATCGGAATTTTTTGAAAATTTTCTTTAAAATTTATTTTCAAGAAAATACTGACATAAAGAATAATTTTAGCAAAACGCGGCAGTAGTTAGAGCCTAATCTACGACACAAAGATCGGGAATAACTGATTTTTGTTCTGGGGGGAGAAGGGTTTCAAATTTCAAATTTCAGTTTACGCTACTTAACTACTCGTTAGGACTCAGATTTTTAGATCAAAATTTAAGTTTAAGTCTAAGCTTTCGAAATCATTTAAAGAAATACAAAAAATAACGTTAAAAAATAGTTGTTTGTTACTCCAAAGTCTAAAGCGCCCCCTATCGGCATTTTTTGAAATTGAGCTTTAAAATTTTATTTCAAGAAAATACTGGCATAAAGAAAATTTTTTGCAAAAACCGCAAACGAATCGACCAATTTTTCCATGTTTTATAATCATTTGAAATTTCGGACCCTAAACTTTAATGCCCCCTATCTCCTTGGGAATACGTCTGGGACCCTTAGTCTCCTATTTAATATTATTTGTCTTTAAGTGTACTATAACCCCTTAAAGTTCTGCCCATCTTTTATGAATCACCCTGTATATACAACTTAGCCATCAAGGTAGGAAGAATAATAAAATGGGTCTCACCAAGCCAGATTTTAATGATGTTTAGGAGGCACTCTTTCTGGAGGGAGCAGTATTTTGATGCACTGGGTATGGAGTACTGTCCATCAGTTGATGTCTCTTTCCTATGATTATGAGGCAATGTTTCTGGAGGGAGCAGTATTTTTATGCACTGGGTATGGAGTACTGTCCATCAGTTGACGTCTCTTTCCTGGATTATCTGCTCGCATCGCTGTAGGAGCTTTGTCGTTGATTCCACTGAGAACTCTTTCAGTACAACTGGGGGAATCTCCAAAGGCACTGTCAATTCGGAGGTTCTCCGGTATTCACTGCTGTAGGTACCTGGAACATCTTCGATTACTCAGGGGAAGCTGTGTTCCAGTTTTTGGACTCCTGAACTACTCAGTCAGGTCGATCGTAATGAATTTTTTTTTTCAAAAAAAAGTCTATCTTGTAGAAAAAAAAGAATAACTCTTCTTTTTTTCTATTGGCTATTTCGGCCAACTAATCGTTGGAGGAGTGTATCCGCCTTTTTCTCCTGATTGGGTCTGCATCATCTTCCCACGGCATATCATTATTGTAGGTGGGACTGCCATCTCCCTCCAAAATGTGACCTCTGCTCACGCAGACTCATAAATTTTATTTAAGTGGTGTATATCACCGCTGACATTTATGGCTGTAAATAAAAGTCTCTTCATCCTTTACAGTGTCTGGGAATTGGTGAGCCCGTAAAGAGAATACTATATTATAATATATTTTGATAAAAATAGAATACTTCAATAAAAACCTTATATACACAAAAACTAACTATTTAATCGGAATCTTTGTGCCAAATGGAATATTTTGATATCCAATTTCATATACTTGTATTTTAAAAAATATATATATATTTTTAAGATATGTATTTAGTTACCTTTCCAATTTTTAACAATAAAAACAATTAAGCATTTGTGTCTAGTTCAACGCAACATTTATTAATAAGCTTTTTGTCATATACGAGAAATTTTTATTGTTCCTACCACTTTTTTAAAAAACAATTATCTTACTTGATATATTTCTTTTGCATATGTTAAGGCTGTTCTCAAATCCAAAGGGGCTACTTTCAGACATTTGCATAAAATTAAGTACTTTCGAGGACCAAAAAATGCTTTTAATAAATTTAAGGAATTTTATGCACTTTCAAGGACTGTATGAACCATGTATATGCATATAACTCATTAAAATAAATATATTTTATCGTAAAAAGTACATGAAAAATTACCATGACATTTCTTGCTTGACCAAGGCGCATAGGTTCAGACAGACTAACTTGCATCTGTGCTATGTGGAAAGATGAATAAACTCCAAAAACTTCTAACATACCATCATCAAATCTAAAAGAAAGCATTATTTATATACTTTTAAAGGGCTGTCTCTAAAAGCACATAATAGAAAAAAAGGACAGAAAACAACAACAACAACAACCTGATAATTAATTTCTAACTATTGATACATAATGAAGGGTTATACAGGATGTCCCAAAAAGATTAAACACAATTTAATTTTTTTATTAAGATTATGTTAAGGAAATGTTCCAGCCATTAATTTTCAAACAGTTAAATTAAAAATAATTTAATACGGTCCATGGCTCTTAGAAGTTATATTTAAAAAAAAAAAATTCTCTATCCTCTGACAAATGCGACAGTAAAAATTCATTCTTTTATATGACCAAAAAATACAGAGTTATGATACTTTGGATTTTGTGAAATTTCGGAGCTTTCTGGTGTTAAAAAAATTGTCTGTCCATTTTTAGTGCCAGAAAGCTTTGAAATATCACAAAATTTAAAGTGTCCTAACTCAGTTAGTTTTGGTTGTAGAAAAATGGAATTTTTGCTGTTGTACTTGTCACACTATGGACATTTTTTGTTTCTAAATATAATTTTAAGACCCAGGCACTGTATAAAAATTTAAAAAGTGTTGAAAATTAATGACAGCACTATTTTGCTGACTTAATCTTAATTCCTACCAATTTATCTTGCCTACGTATCTCCAAAATATAAAAAATTAAAGTGTGTTTCAATATTTTTGAGATATTCTGTATATAATTATGAAATCCAAATAATCAGGACTGGATTTTTCATTGAAAGGGCTCAGATGGAAGAAACTCTTCCGTGCTCTAAAGTGTTTTAAGGCTAAAAAAATAATTTAGTCTCAATGGGAGATTAATAAATGAAGGCTGGTATGGGTACAGAAAATTTTTTAGTCCTAATTTTTATTTAAAGATTTAAATAAAACTAGTGTGCTATGGTCATCACAAGATGTTTTTCTATATCAGTCTAGTATATTAATTAAAATAGTGCAGTTACATACCAATAATTGTGAAAATATAGTGCACTTTTGTTCTCCTTTTATTAGAACTTATATTAACTTAGAGTTACAGCAATCAGTAAATAAAGAAAAAACACAGCATAGCAGTATCCCAATTTTGTATTTAAATTCAAAATTAGATTATAATATATATTTTTAATTAATAACTTCAAACATAAAAATTTGATGGATTTTTGTCCAATAGAAACTGAGATACAGCTATAATGTTTGTTGCAAAATATATATTACAGCAAAGTCCACTGTTGAGTAAACAAAGCTAAAGTTGAATCAACATAACTTTTCATAATAAACATTCTATATATTAAGTTTTTGCCAGTTCCATCTACAGATGCCAAAATATGGCTATAATAGAAATTGTGAAAAACACAGCAAAGCATTGCCACCTATTGGGTAATACAGGGCAAAATCTAATCAGCACCAAGTTATATCAAGATTAAACTTAGTATGATGTTTTGTGAAATTTAGCGTATTATGGCTTGAGTTAGCATGACCAGGAAATTTATATAACATACAGATAGACATTTTCAAAAATGGTCAAGTGGTATTCAGGACATTAATCAGTACATCTAAAAACCTGTAAAAAGGAGGTAAAAACAAAACCTTTCTCGAATCCAATACTTTCTACTTATGTATACAGAAGAAAGTAAAAAGGGAGTTTTTAGTCTTGTTAGCACTGTTATAAGTAAACAGTTTGACTGCTTAGTATAAGCTCTGCACCTCCAATATAGCTGTCCCTACAAATAATATATACAGCAGAAGCTAGATACGAGGTATATCCAGAAAATAAGTTCCGTTTGGTTATATAAAAAAAACGTGTACAGATACAAAAATAATATTTATTGTACAAAAATCTACAACTGTGAAACTACTTTTCTACATAGCTTCCATTATTTTGTAGGCACTTTTTGTAGCGTGCCACAAGGTTTTTGTATGCCTTCTTCATAGAAGGTTGCCGCCTGTGTTTTCAACCATGTGGTGACATGTTCTTTCAGCTCGTCATCATCGGTGAAGTGTTGACCACCAAGGAAAGATTTGAGGTGTAAGAAGAGATGGAAATCACTAGGAGCGAGGTCCGGGTTGTACGGAGGATGATCAAAGATGCCCCAGTCAAATTCCTGTAGGAGTTTTTTTGTGACGTTCGCAGTGTGAGGTTGTGCATTATCGTGTAAAAAAAACAAGACCTTTTGACAGTAATCCTCGGCGCTTGTTCTGTATTGTGCGGCGCAATTTCTTAATGGTCTCGCAGTAAACATGTGCATTGATTGTTTGGCCTCGTGGTAAGAAATCAATCAGCAAAATGCCTTTTCTGTCCCAAAAAACAGTGCACATGACTTTTCGAGGTGTCAGGATTTGCTTAGGCTTAACTTTCGTTGAAGACTAAGTGTGCCTCCATTCCATTGATTGGTGTTTACTCTCAGGGGTGTCGTAAGAAACCCAAGTTTCATCACCCGTGACTAGCCGAGAAAGAAAATCATCGCAGTCTTCATTGTAGCGTGTCAAAGACTGAAGTGCACTGCCCATCCGTTATTTTTGGTGTTGTTCAGTAAGAATTTTGGGTACCCAACGTGAGCAAAGTTTTCGAAATTTCAGTTTTTCAGTAAAAATTTCATGAATTAATGATCGTGAGATTTGCGGAAATTCCATAGCAAGAGCACTAATTGTAAACTTACGTTTTTGCTTAACCTTCTCTTCAATTGCGTGAACCAGTTCATCAATAACCAAAGACAGGCGTCCACTTCGTTCTTCATCGTGCACTTGATCACGTCCTTCATTAAACTGTCTGACACATCTTTTAACCATTGAATCACTCATAGCATTTTGTCCGTAAACCTCGCAGATTTGCCACTAAATTTCACTTGGTTTAACTTTCTTTGCATTGAGAAAACGAATCACAGATCTGATTTCACAAGTGGCGGCATTTTCAATTAAGGCTGACATTCTAAAGAAGCACTACAATAACACGTCAGCAGCAGCGATCTGAAAATGGCATACATTTCTTCTCCTTCAGTCAGAGTAACTGCTGCGCATGCTCGGAACTGCGATTGCAGCGCTGTTGTGGATAGAAATAGAAACGGGACTTACTTTGTGGATATACCTCGTACCCAATGGTTTGATAGAATAAGAAGACTGGCTCAAGGAAATATTATGCCTCAATGTTTAATTGGCACCCCCTTTATACACTTTATTCATGAAAAATAAAACAAAAAAGTTATTAGAACAGTGGGAGGCTATTTCTAAATTCTGCCTAGTGTGCCTAAGTTTTGAGTCAGCACTATGGCCTGAGATTTAAAAGTATGTATGTTCTCAGAAGCAGATAAACGTTTTATAATAGTTACAGGCTATTCCAATATAACATGGTCTGTGTTATATCAAATTTCTACAGCATATGTTTTTATGATGTTAAGTCCTTTTTTTATCTATACAAATAAGAAAATATTAATGATAATTTAAGTAATTTTTAAAATAATCAACATGGGAAAAATGACATCTTTAATATAATTATCATATAATATATCAATTATAATACATCTTATAATATATTATATAAAAATATCATTCCCCCTTTTTTTTTTCTTTTGGGCAAAAAATATATTCATCCTTTTTCCATAAAAGACACATATATGTGCAATATAGAGTGCGTATTATCCTTACTTTTGAGTACCAATATTTTTGAACGATAACTCTTAATTTTCTTTTTACCTAATCACAAAATTTCTTTTCTCTAAACTGAAGATAACTATTTGGAAATAGGGATAGTAAAAACTAAATGAGATGCTCGTTCTGAAAACGGTCAAAAGATAAAATTATACATAGCAAAGGATAATTGTTAGTAACTTTGACCACTAGGTATTAAGGTTTAAGGGTTAAAATGCCTACAAAGAAAATACCAGAAGATTATTTCCACATGCCTCTGGTAATTTCTTCATTTGCTCTTAAAATTTGTAAATCCAATAGACATTTTTTTTTCTTTTTGGTAGCTACTAGTAATGAGATAAATTCAAAAATACACTTTCTTACTTTCTTTTGAATAAAATTACAATAAGGATAAAACATTTTTAAATTACATACTGACTACACATTTAAATTATGCTAATAAAAATAATGAGAATGCAAAAACATACTTCCTTTTGGATAATCTTAAAATAAAGATAAAATTTTCTTCATTAAATTACTTAATGATATGATTTTGAGAAAACTATGCTATAAGTTTAATGAGAAGGTTCGGGAAAGAAAATTTTATTTTTTGCTATGCACAACCCATGAGAAAAATTAAGTTGTTTTTTTTTAATTATTTTTCTTATTTTAAAAACCAAATAAAAAGAAAAATACGATAAATTAAAACATTTTATTTTTTATTTTTAATGAATATAAAGAAATTTCTTCCTCTTTTTATGGTGTATATAATATATATTTTTTAAATGATACAAGACAGGTGGAAAATCAGAAATTCATCAGTGTTGTCATGCCAATTCATCAATCAGAATATCAGTATTGTAGCAGGACAAACTGCAGTTTGTAGCATTTAGTCATTTTGTGGCGGGAGAAACTCATGTTGTACCATTGAAATTGAATAGCATTTTTTCTTTTCTACATAAAAACAAAAGATATTTCAGAAAATGTCGCCAAAGTTCATATTTTGAACCTAATTTCGGAAGGCAATGGTAAGGTCTTTATGAAACAACAATCATTTATAACTATAAAATAATAATAATAATAATAATAAAAGCAACAAGTTTATTGAAAAATGAAAAATGTTATTATGTTCCAAATCACTTCAGTAGTCATGCCCTGTGAATTTCATGCTTTTATATATAAGAATGAGTTCATGAATATGCCAGAAAGTTTCCTGTTGTTGTTAAGCGGGGAAAAATATTTTTTCTTGAGTAAACCCTTAATACCAGGAATCTTTTGTAATAACACCTATATTTCATTGATGGTACAGCAGTTCTGTTTTAGAGTAATCATCTCCATAAAATATTGTAAAAACTGAAATTTAGATGCTGAACCTGTAGCAGAATCCATTATTCAGTTAGTGATAGTTTTCACCAGCTTTAATCATGCTTGTCATACCTGGTGATGTCAGTCATTACATCAATTGCGTTTTTTCCCCCTACACCTGGATAAGAGACAGACAGCAGAATGAGTTGTTGGCGGGAGGCCAGTGGGAGTAAACGGAACTTGCGCTGAGCACTGCAATATTTTAAAATAGTATGGTGGTAGAATTGTGAAATGTTTATGTCTTTTTCAGGCTACTGTTCATACCTCTATATGTGTTTATTATCTGTTTGTGCCGTTACATATAGTTAATAAATAATGTTTGTTTTGAAAGAGAAGAAGACGTATTATATATATATGGATTAAAAAAAAAAAAAACATCAATAGGTCTCTAAAACAAAACATTTGCATAAAAAAAAAAGAATTTGAGAGAAAGAGAAAGAAAAAATATTACAATGATACAATCATCATAATAACATTGTGTTGACATACAATGTCCAGAAAAAGGGGATTTTTCTTTTTTTACTGTTTTTTTAGATTAAAAAAATTTTCATTTTTGTAGCAGATTGGAACAGAATTCGGACATTTTGCCATTTTTGTAGCAGAATGTAGCATGAAATCAAAATTGGAGCAGATTTTTCCATCACTGTATAAGAGGAAAAGCATGAAGAAAATACGCAATAAGGTGTGAAAAGCATGGTTTCATAAATTAAGTCATTTAATGATTATGGTTTAAACTACATAAGCCATATAAATATTTTAAAATTACCTTTGAGGCTGATATTTATCTTCTGCAGGACCCAATTCCCAAGGTCTACAACCTCCACCCCAACACGGAATGTTTAATATCACCAAAGCTTCCAGATGAGGCAAATCTAAACGTTCTCCATCTAAATACACTTCAATTTTCTGGTGCAAATTTTCACAACCTCGGTCAAAAACATCTTTTACTCCATATGCAATATAGAGAAACTGGAAAAAAAAACCCAAAAGATACACTATGAACGCCTACACAAATCCATTTAAAAAGAAAATTTATACAATATTTACACAAAAAATCCTGTTAAAAAATATTTTTATTTCTAACTTTTTTAAAGCAAATATGCTTAGCGTTATCTATTTATATGATAAGTGCATGTCTATATACAGTTAGTTAGATAATATAATGCAAATGACTACACAACAAGAAATTATTTATATTATATACATAGGAAAAAGTTATATAGTTGACTACTACACTCTACATCATACCACAAGGGTTTTTTTAAACCATTATGTCATCATGACAGATTTTGTGTATTTTCAAACAATACTGCTAAAGAATACAATACAGTAAAATTTTTGATATAATAGTAAAATATTTGTTATTTTATTTTCTGAGAGTAGCAAAAAACTACTTTTTATCTGAATAATGGTATTAATAATTTCTATAGCTTTTTGAATTAATCACTCCTTGGGATTATTTGTCTTTAACAAATAAAAGTAAAGCTATTTCATTAAATATTCCAAAATCAAAATGAATAATTTAATTTCATTTTTTTTCTGTTTAAAATTTTTACATACTGCATAACTAACTGTCAATACATATAAAAAAACTTTTATTAAATCGATGATTTAATGTAGTTTATTCTAAACTTAATTAAAACTATTTCTATCAGTTCTCTAGATAGCTAAACTTATTATCACAAACAATATCAATGAACAAAACAAATTACAGTCTAATTTTCTTTTTTACACCTATGGTCTTTACCCAATAATAAAAATACACAGTTTGATCTTAACAATTGGCTAAACAGTTTAATTAAAATATGCAAAATCCAGACCAATTTGCTTTATCATATTTGTGGTATTTAATTGCATACAAATATATAATTTGAATTTCCACTAAACTTTAATGGCAAAGTTTTCAGTAATACAACAATTAACTGTAAATTACAAGTAATATGGAGAAGCATATTAAACAAGAATCTAAAACTGTAGGATTAAATTAGACGAACCACTAGAATATATCACCTAAACAATTTTTTATGCTTAAGAAAACATTAACTTTTTAAAATAAAATGATATACAGTGGGCTCTTGTTAATATGTATCTGCTTAAAATCTACATCCGGTTAATTAGAACAATTTCTGTTTTCTATCATTTTTTTCTCACTTTCCAACATAGTTGAAAAGTGTTTATGAATTTGGTTTGTCTGTCTGTCTGCCCGTTCTCTAACTCACATAAATATATTCGGATTGTCATGAAATTGATATATGTTGGGGTTTACTATGGTACGTTCGGTATTTAAAATGAAGTGTGTAGCACTTATAGTTTTTTTACAGAAACACTCAAAAGAATTCCGTTACATTACATTCTATGGCGAAAAATCAGTTGCGGTTTATTTTCATGATGTTACACAAATTCAAACATAGTGAAATTGATATATATCACTGAGGTGCACTACAAGAGGTTTACTCTAAAATATGATTTGCATAGCACTTATAGTTCCTTTACAGGGACATTCAAAAGAATTTCGTTACATTGCATACTATGGAGAAAAAACGCTTGTGGTTTATTTTCAATAATGTTTCACTGTTTCAAACATATTGAAATTGATATATATATATATCACTAAGGTGTATTACAAGAATAATATTAGTGTGAATAGAACATTGTGTGTAAGCATTCATCAATCATTTACAGGGACACTCAAAACTCTGTTAACAATAATTGCTGGAAGTGTGTTTTCAGTTGCTGAACACATTTTTAAAATTAACCAATATTTTGTCTATTACTTGGGGTGTATAAATTCTATAGATCACATACAGGACAGCATAAAGTTCTCGAGTACATTTCCATTTATTGACGGAAATTCCAGAAGGGGAATTTAAGACTGTGCTATGCGTTTCCTAACTGAACTAAAATTTAGTATTCTATGCAGTATATATACAAATCTATGGATCATATACAGGGCTGCACAAAATAATTTGGATATTTTTTCAAATATTGTTGATCATTTGTGAAATTGAGTTTTAAAATATATTATGTGTTTTCCAAATTTTTTACTTAGATATCAGTTTTTACCCTATTAATCGGTAAAGATTTGTAAAGTTATTCTGGAAGTGTTGGAAAGTGTTACATAATCTATGCTTGACACATGATTTTTTGTTCTTGTTATTTTTGATTAATGTTAAGGACATCGCTTATTGGCTAATGCAGACAATTTTTTCAAAAACTGATCAGGAAGAATCAAATCTGGTTTTGAATATTATTTTTTTGAAAGAAACTTGGGTGTAACTTTGGTTATTGAGAGATCAAGGAATTGTTAGTGAAGGTCACGAAAAGGAAAAAACATTCAATCATCATAAAAGTGAGAGGATAAAAAATTGCTAACAGCTTTTCACTCATATTAACAATCATAATGTGATGTAGCAGGTCAAATTTTTGAGGGCATTGCAAAACTAGAAAATTATATGGTAAAGAGATAATTTATTCAACTATCGCAAATAAAAGTAACAGATTACTTTAAATAATGTAAATATGGCTCTTTCTTTGCATATTTTGTTTGTCCTGAGTAATTTTTTTTTTTTTTTTTTGTATTTACAAATTGCCATTAACTATTTTTACTACAATATTTAAGAAAAAAAAAAAAGTTTATTATTTTAGCATAAAGCTGGTATTCAAATATTTACATTGTTTAATGTGGACAAAAAACTGCCTTTCTTGGAAGAATGCACTAATGGGAGTTCACTGTATATATGTATATATATAATATAATATTACAGAAAAATGCCAACAGCATTTAAATACATTACTTCCTATTTGGAAAAGTAATCAAATCTATTAACCGGAGGGAAAAAGTATAACTGCAGGATAAGGCTACTATTAAAGAATTTGTGATAACTTCATAAAATATCAATATGAGATTCGATAGATCCCACTGTTACTTAACAGGTGACATTTAAAATACACAAATAGATGTTAAAGTAAGTTTAAAAACAAGCACTTTCACAGCTGGCAACACCACGACCATCCTCAGGGAACGAATTTTAAATGCCTTTTAACATCTATTTGTGTCTTTTAAATGTCACCCGTTAAGTAACAGTGGGATCTATCAAATCTCATATTGATATTTTATGAAGAAAGTAAGGTGAAAATTTGCATTTCGACCTATGCGTTTTGTGATAACTTGTAATCAACAACGAACTGATACAAGAAAACAATAAAGAGTTACAATGTAATTATAATGTAATAAAAAATATAAAAAATAAATAGATTTGCAATGCTTTCTGTATCATACCCTGTTAATTAGTCGACTTCCAAATAAGTAAAACTTGGAATTCCTCGTCCTATGGAAATTGAGAGTTACTAATGCATCAACTCCAACTGATGCATAATTGTTCATGAAAAATTCCTAAATAAAGAAAAATAATAGATCTAAAAAGCTGTAGAATGTAAAATACAAGTACAGAAGCTGTTCGAACATTTATTTAGATGATTTTCACAGAATTTATAGAACTATTTTGCATCAAGTTTTTGTGCTTTAAATGTTTAACTCTTATTCTTAACTACATTTCTACACTGTAATTGCCATGAAAGTAAAGTTTTGCAGAGATAGTACTTCATATTTGAAGTTTGGGGATCAAATGTGTCCCTGTTAATATGTGGAGTTAATATCTTAAAAATTTTCTCCACTCTTTTTATTTTTAATTTGATGTTATATGCAACACCAGCAAAAAGCATAAATCTCTCAGACACACTTTCTTTAGATTCTCTGAACCATTTTTTAAGACATTTTAAAATCCTCTTTGATGATAATAAATTGTTTTCTGTTCGTTGCAGTTCTTTTAAAACAGCTAAGTTTCAAATTCTGCTGCATGTTTCTGCATTTGACGATATGTTGTAGAGAAAAATAAATGTAGTCTCTAGCCTTTTCAACTCAGTGTTAATCATTCTATTTACAGCCAACAATGAGTATTTCAACGATTTTGCAACAGTTCTACTTTTTTTTTTAACCTCACCTTTGCAACATTCAAAGAATTACATTTCCCCCTTGGATTGTGGATATTTGGAACAAATTTTTCACTTGAAGACAGACTTTGACCTTTTTCCCCTTTCTTGACAATAATATGTTTCACAGGTATAGATATTAAAAAAACTATGGTTTTTACAGCTTTTTTTTTAATAGCTCTATAATTCTCTTCAGAAAGAGTGCAAACATAGTATTTTACCCATCGCTTCTTAACAAGTACATTTTGAATGTAAACAAACTTTCAGATAACAGACTATAACTTATAGTTTAAAAAACATAATTCTGTTGAAAAGAAAATCTTTCAAGCAGGAAATTTTTATTTACAACAAAACAAAATGTACAAACAGCCTCTGTTAAAGAATGAAAAACTATTAACAAAACAAACAACATGAACTCCATGCAACAATCTTTTCTGAAAACACAGAAGAAAACTGTAATTATATGCAGAAGCAGGAGAACAACATTTTTTAAAGGCACATCATGAAAATAAATTATTTACATTTTGGATGTAAATTGTCTTCCTGATTAAAAAACATGAGAGCACGTGCTTCTTAAGAAAAGAAGGGGAAAAAAAAAGAAAAGATTGGCTTAATTTTCAGCTAATTCTTACTTGAAATGAGTTTTTTTCAATTCTTCAATCTTTAACAATTATTCAGTTGAAACTTAATTAAGGCTCGTCAGCTTATCATCATTCTCAGGGATAAGAATAGCCAAACTGAAAAGAGAGGAAAATTTGATTTGCCCCTCCTATGTCTGGAAATTCAAAGAGGAGCAGAATTTTCAGAGAAGGACATTTAATGATTGATTATTGATTTATTGTTACTATAAAGTAACAAATAGGGCAGATATATATTTTTTATTTTATTTATTTTTAAATAAATGAAAGTTTTAAAGATGTGTTCTTTGAAAGAACTTTGTGTTCTGGGTTAGGGTGGCCAAAGGAAGAAGCAGATTTTTTTTAAGAGGATAATTTAGATGATTGGTTATATATTTTTTGCCACAAAAAGTAACAATCAGTAGAGAAAAACTTTAAAAGTTTCAACGATTTAAGATTTTGTGTGCTTGAGGAGATGGGCAAAAAGGAAAACACATGTTTTAGGAGGAGAGGGGGGTAAATTAGATAATTATTTTTTATTATTATTACAATCACAAATAGAATAGGAAACTTAAAATATAGTTTTAAATATTTAAAGCTTAGTCTGCTAAGAGGTGGAAGTGGGGACAGTAGTAATTTTACAAAGGAGGAATTTAGATAAATTTTTCTAAAAAGCAGAAATTTGCTGAAATATAGAAGATTCTCATTCTTGATTTTTAAAAATGTGGAGCAGTATAAACTTTACTGCCTGTTTACAATTTTACACAAGAAATTCTGTAGTTTATTATAACCATTCACAGTGAAAATATTTATTATTGTAATAACTACTTCATAGGTTACATTACTAATTTGTCAATATATTTTTTTCTCTCTCTTAGGGTCAATTGCAATAAAAAAGTAAAAATAATAGCTAGCATCTAAGAGTTTAAATTTTATCAAGTTAGTTCTGTATCTATGGAGTATGTCAATTTTTTTTCCAATTTTGTGAAGACCATAATTTGCATTATGTTTATTGACAATCTTTGATAATGATTAATTACTGCATCACCACTAAAACATGCAATTATCAAATTTTGAATGGAGGTTTCAAAAGCTCAATTAATGAGAAATTTCAAGGAGAATTTGATTATTGATTTCATTTTGTTTGATTGATTGCTTTATTTTAATATTTAAAACAGTTATTTCACTAAAATACAATTAAACAAAATGTAAAATGCTAAACATTACATTTACCTCAATGCCTTTGTATTAAATCTGATAATCTTAAACAAGGCAAATGTGATAAATATAAAAGAAAAATAGATTGAAAAAAATAAATGAACATGAATAAAAAAGGGATAAATGAAAAATTAATATTCAGATATACATAATATTCAAAGACTACATAAAAGTGAACTGGAAAACCAAATAACATATTCTTTAAGTATAACAATGTCATAATGCAAACATCAAGAAGTTTCAGTTACTTACATACTTAAAACATAATTTCTACGAACTTTAAATAAAATGAACTACATATCTGTAAGTTAAAAACTTGCAAATATCTTAAAATGCATTTGAATCTAAGTTGATTTTGAATATTTCAATTGCAATTTTTAGAAAATGAGAGTTTTGTGTTATGATATTGATACATTGAATTAGCAATATGCAGAATCAGATGGTACTAAAAGTGTTGAGGATGAAACAGAAGCAAAGAAAGAGAAAGGAAAAAAAAAAGGTCTTTGCTGGCCAAAATCTTGATTATTACATTTAGCCCATTTTAATTTTAGTCAGTAAATAAAATAACCTGCTTATATCTTTTATAGAATATAGACAAACTATTTTATAAATAACTAAAAATAAGTTGAAATGTTAATTATAGTAGTCACAGGTGTCAAAATAAATGCTGTTGTTGTTGACATGTTTACATTTCATGGAACAGGGTTACCAGAACCTCATGAGAAGTTAGACTTAAACAGCCCTGTAATTTAGATCCTGAGCCAGACTATGAGAGCCTCATCTGATTAGGTATCCCAAAGACCTGCAATTCACACCCCAGGACTTCGTATCTACACTGGATTTAGCATTCACTAGATACCATTAGTGTACACGGCAATATGTGGCTGTCATCAAGCTTCAAACCTACAATCTTCAAATTACGAGTTAGATGCTCTGTCATCTGGGCTATTGCAACTTTTTGTCAAAATAATTAAACATAAGGAATTATACTTACTTTAGAAGGATGGGGCAGTGGCAAATGTCTTGTTGGTGTAATTTTAATTTTCCACCTTTTAATAGAAAAAAAAAAGCGAATTACATTTTAAATTGCAAATATAGTTGAGCTCATTTAATGCAAGCATAGCTAAAATGAGACCACCATTAAAACGAACAATCTGCACACTGGTTCATCATTTAAACTAAATTCAGGTTTTCACCTCTTTTTACGAATACAAAAGAAAGTCTTACAGTATGAAAAAATATCTGTTCATTTTAACGTGATCACGATTGTTTATAGAGGACTTCATTAACATTTATATAACAGTATGTTTAATATAGGAAGAAATTTTAAAAGATATCAGAATAATTAAAACAATGATAACAGAAAAAAGTTAAAATTTGACCGAATCACTTGCAACTTTTTATGAAGTTAAAGACTACCTTAGATAATCTAACCAAATTTTATCATATACAGCCAAATGATGAAAATATATAGATTGCTCTTTATATTTTATGTAGAGAAGTGTAAAATTCCTAATGAATATGTCAACAAAACAATCAAAATTCATTGCTTTTTTCAATAAATGCTAATGTGACAAATACTATAATTTGTCTAAATGTGCTTTTATATGTAGTCTAAAGAAAATGAAATGAAATGAATGGGTAAGACTGTATCTCTTATGTTAAATATTGCATCAATTATTATATAGTATAACCTGGATAATATGAATTTAGTTAAATTGAAGTATTGGATAAATCAAACATTTTAAAATTCCCTGCAAACAGAAACTTGTTATAAGGAAACTGTTATAACAAAGTTCAACATATAACAAATAATTTTTGCATTTCTTTCTGCTTTGTTATTAATGATTTCCACTATAATTGGGAATTATTACAGTATTAATCTATCAATTAATAAATTTGAAAAGTTAGGAAATCCATAATTTTTAGAACAAATATATTAGAAACATGTAAGTAATCAAATGTTGATTATCAGAAATTTGTGCAGGAAATGGTTCTAAAGCTAATGACAGGGATTGAACAGTATTTGGCCATTTATCATTTTCACCTGGCTAATAGGAAAACTCCAAAGAATTTTGCAGATTACAGGTCAATTTGTTATTTATATTCAAAACAATTTCAAATTATTGATGAATAAAAATAAATAAAATAAACACATGTGCAAAACTAAATTAAGAATTTATATTATTAAAACTCTGCTGAAATAGTAGTTTGTAAAGGTGGCTTTACAGGGAGGATAAGCATACACACTGCTTAAAAAAAAAATATATATATATGAAATTTAAAATCACATGATGGAATTGTTCATCATTACATCACTTTAAAAAATTCTATCAAAAGCCCTAGAAAAATAACAACTGTGTATATTTTTCTGGAGACAGAGGTTGGAAATGGTTCAGCTACTGGTATCCCTATTTTAAAAAAGTATGAATTCAGTGAAGGAGGGGGAAAAGAAAAGGACAATTATGTGTCAATCAGGACTGGAGGTTTCAAGCTGTTTAGCCTCCGGTAGATAGAAGGAATGGTAGAAAATTGCACCATTGATGTAATAAGCATGGCTGTTTATTTCAAAGTATCAGCACTAACCTTCTCTTTAAAGGAGCTCAGGTTAAAAAAAAAAAAAAAAGTGGACCTAGATTCAAAAATAAAACAAAAGACCTTTTAGTATCATTGGAGGCCCATATGTATACAGTGGTGGAAAAAATTATAAAGCCATTTGAAAATATGATATAATTAAAAAACAAAATATAGAACATTTATGAAATTTCATACATATATATAGTATGCTACAAGGAAGTAAAGAAAAAAATAAATTCATTAATAACTACATTAAGAAAAGATTAAGAGACTTAAGAAAATTTTCTGTACAAAGAAAGTTGGAAACAATTATAAAGTCGATACATGTATTTCATCAATAATCGATGTGAGACCCATTTTTTCGATGACTTTGACTAGTCTTTTGTTCATTGAATCTATCCGACCACACAAAGTACTTGCATCAGTATTATTCCAGCAGTTTTTAAAAGCATTCATCAAATCTAACTTTAAATTGAATTTTCGTCCATTTTTGTAAACATTTCGAGCTAAAATTCCCCAATGATTTTCTATTACATTCAGATCGGGTCTATGACCTGGCCATTGAAGGCATTTCACCTGATTCGCTTCCAGCCAAGATTTAGTTGACTTCGAAACATGAACGGAAGCGTTGTCCTGCTGAAATGTCCAGTCTCCTGTAGTTATAAAAGGAGCAAATGGGTAATAAATTATCTCCTAACATTTCTTGATATATGGCCGAATTCATTTTGTTATCATGAAAACAATTGGACTGGTTCCACAGGCAGCAAATGCAGCACAAACCACTACCAAGCCACCTCCAAATTGACGCTTTGAAAAAATATCAGGCTCCTGTCGTAAATCATGCCAAAAATATTTATAGCCGTCGGGTCCATCAAAATTAAATTTCTTTTCATCGTAAAAGACAACAGCCCTCCAATTTGTGCCTTCGGTTACATGTTTTCGTGCAAAGTCTAAGCGAGCATTTTTCTGGTACTTAGAAAGAGGTGGTTTTCCTTTAAATTTTTCAATTTGAACAATGGGATTGTTACTTAAAACATTTCTTACCGTTCGCCTTGTACATGGTAATTGTAACTGTTCTTGAATTTGGGCAGACGATTTTTTGTCCGCAAACTAGCTTCCGGATTTGTCTTGATTGCCTTACAGTTAAGGATTTCGGTCTTCTTGTATGCTTCTTACTGCCGTAATCTTCGGGATTTCTAAGAAAACTGTTTACTGCAGCCTTAGACCTTCCTATTTTTCTTGCAATATTAGAAACAGACAGCCCAGCTTCATTTAAAGTTAATATGTTAATTTGTTCACCATCGGATAACTTTTTTCCTCTTGGCATTGTATTAAACAAACCAAATACAAAATGAATGCACGTAACGTGTTTAGATTTACCTAAACTTTCATGGCGACCTATTTTCTCAAGTCTGGCATTATGCCAAATGAGGCTAGAACCATCGGCTTTATACTTTTTTCCAAGTTGTTTTTCATTGGTTGTAAGAAATTAGCATAATTTATGTTCCCCCTTCCGTTTTTCTAAATAAAGTTTATGTGTATTATTGCAATGTTGATCATGCAAATAAAAATAGAATTTGCGTTATCAACAATTCCATTACTTTTTGAATTTTGTAATTTTTTATATCGGCTTTATAATTTTTTCCAGCACTGTAAGAACCTTGCACAAAACATTTTTTAGGATGATAGCTTTTTATAAAACAGGTTAAAAGGAAGTCTTTCAGTTTCATTGGGGCCCTGTTTAAGGACAAGGTTTGAAACACTGCCCCAACCACAGTACCTTTATGGTCTGCCTTGAGAAACATTTTATCTGTTTTATTTAAAAAACATTTTTTTTAGGATGACAGCCTTTTATAAAACAGGTCAAAAGGAAGTCTTTCAGTTTCATTGGGGCCCTCTTTAAAGACAATGCTTGAAACACTGCTCCAACCCACACTACCCTTATGGTTTGCCCTGAAAAACATTTTATCTGTTTTATTTAAAAAGACAGTGTAAGCTTGTAATAAGTATCTTTATACGAATGTCGTTATTTTTAAAAATGTTCCCAAATCATTGTATAAACATGTAACATCCTATTTTTTTAAAAATGTGTCTTCAAATAACAAATGCAAATATTGATAAAATATTAGTAGCCGAGGAGATTCTAAAAAGGGTCCATTTTGCTGTCTATCTTGCCAGCTGCCACTGGTAGTCTGCAAAATAATTTTGGCTCTTTTTTCAATACTTGATATCGATAAATAGATATTTTTCAATGATTCTCAATTCTTTGTTGTTCAAAATAATGTTAGGTCCTCATTAAATGTTACTAACTTTTGTTTATGATATTTTTTACTTTAATTTTATTATCCATTTAATATTATTAATTTTAACAGAAATTTCAACTTTTTTTTTTACTCCAGTGATGTATGGATGATTAAATATTTTACTTTTTTTAATAAACATTACTGTAGAGAAAAGTTCCTCTACATGAATCTATGAATAAAGTTCTACATATCTGCACAACCAGCATTCCAAAAATAAGTACATTTTTGCTTTGAGAAAGAGGTGAGTGCAATCGGCAGTGCCTCATATGTCTTAATAGGGTTCTCTAATATGTGAGAACTTTTTTAGTGGCATCTTTTTAGTGGAACTTTTTTCCGTTGCACCATGGAGCAAGCGAACGACAGATGAAAGGCTATCCCGCCTCCCCCTCATGTGAATTGGCGACAGCAAGGCAGTACATCCCTCCCCCCCCTATTTTTTCTGTTGACTGAGTGTTAAAAAAGAAGTGAGTAAGGGGCTGCTCTCCACATTCTCTTTTGGAGATTGTGCGAGTAATTGATTCCTGAAAGGAAAAAAAAAAAATCTTATACCATTGTGAAGATGTCTAATAATTTTGAGCGAGCATCTTCTAAAATATTCATAAGTGAAAGTGATTCTTCTGATACTTTGTCCTTGATGTGCGAACTCAGTGTAAATCAACCTGTTTAAAGCAACTACTATATTTTTAATGATTCAACAGAGCACATGTTTTGTGCAGTGGTGATCTACATTTTATTTTTTCCAAGTTTTTCAACCAGCGTTTTAATTTAATGATTCTGTAAAAAGCCAGCAAAAATTACATGAAGTGAATTGATCATTGTATTTTGCATTTGTTTAAAATACATCTTTGTGTATTTCAAAGTGCATCTCAATTAACACAAGTAAAAAATAATACATTTAATACGGATCATATTAATAATATCAGAGAGTGAACAACAATTTCTACACAAGAGCTACATTTTTTTTTTTAATCAACATAACATGTATATTTATTCTGATGCAATAAAATGTACAAAAGAAGTTGAAATGATGAGAGAAAATCCCTCATGCTATAAAAGCATCATCAATGCATATACCGGGCAAATTCATGATTCAGAAGGAATCAAATTATCTCTTTATACCATTAAATTCTAATACTTCATTTTACATTTTTGTTGATTTATTATTCTTGTATTCTTGGTTACCCTAGAATAATTATAATATGTTTGAATTACTTTCCATTATCATGTGTTTTTTTAATTCCTACAATAAATAATCAAGTTCTATTTCCTGCTTATTTCTTTATATGTACTTTGTCCAATTTAATATATGTTTAAGATATTTTGAATTTATTCAGTTTTATTATTATTCCAAAACACAATGCAGTTACTTCTATTTCATTAATTATTTTCCTCTATCTTTAATTAAATCAATATCTTCCTATATTAAATCCCCTTCCTACATTAATATAACTTAACTTCCCCTCCTACAATTATCTTAAAAATATAAATTTTAAATAATCAGAAACATTATATTGCATGCACTGATATAAATACAAAATAATAAATAGCTAACACAGTGGTATTATGTATGGCAGAATATAAATTACTAAAAATAATTTCAAAAGCAACTTTTAAAATTTAAAGGTCATGTGTTACTAACCTATCTAACTGCATCAGCTCAGCCTGAGAAATTCGGTCCAACAACCTTTTCACATCCACTTCTCCGGAATAACAATATCCCCAATCAAGAACACGGGATAGATCATTGCCAGTTCCTAAGGGCAGTATACAGACCTGAGGTTGTGGCTAAAGAAAAAAAAAATCTAATTAATGGCTAAAGAAAAAATATGACTAATTAAAAATATAAAAATTAATATCACAAAAATTTCAGTACTGAAATCTATAGTAATAATAAATAATATTTTTTCATGGTACTTATGCACATTTCCACAATGCATTTGGAATTTACTTTACTTGCAATTCAATTTTTATTTATCAAATGAAAAAAATATTTAAAATCAGGTGTTGCCAAACACCCACACAAAAAAATAAATACTACAAATATCTATAATTTCATATGATATATATTCTTCTAAAACTTTTGAAACAATACCTTAAAAAAAATAAATTGCATCTTGCTTAGAATTATATAATTTCCAAATATTAATGATTTAGGGAGGGATTTTTCAGATAGCACAACAATAACAAATTCAAATGAGTAAAAAATTATGCCTTACTATATTGCACTTATTCACTACTCAAAAAACATTAATTTTGAATTATCAGCGCCAAAGACTTTAGTAAAAAATTAACTACCAAGTGGAAAAAACGCATCAATTATCTTGTGTTTGCCATTCTGCAAGTCACATTATGTGTCACTATACACATTGCAAACAAAGTCTTGTTATATTCTACAATAGTGATAAATTTTTAGTTATGTTTGAAAGTAGTATAGAGATTAAGTGGTGTTAAACCCAGAATCAAAAGTTACATTTTCAGCTGTGTCATTTTTAACACTTTCCAACCTAGTTGAAAAGTGTTTATGACTTTGGTTTGTTAACACTTTCCAACCTAGTTGAAAAGTGTTTTTGACTTTGGTTTGTTTGGCCGTCTGTCCGTGCACTAACTCCCGTAAATATGATGGGACTGCCCTGAAATTTTTGTATGTTATTGTCGTTATCTATAGCATGTTCCCTATTTCAACTGAAGTGTGCAGCACTTATAGTTTTTTTACAGGGACAGTCAAAAGTATTCTGTTACATTACAATCAATGGAGAATAATCGTTTCAAGTGCATTTTGATGACGCTACGTCATTTAAAACATAACAAAATTGATGTATAAATATGAAGCACATTAAAACATGCTTTTTGTAGAATATGGGGTGCAAAGCATTTATTATTCATTTACAGGGCCAAACAAAAGAATTCTGTTAAACATCTCTCTATGAGGAAAAATCGTCTGCAGTGTAATTTAGTGATATTTCACTATTTCAAACATAATAAAAATTATATGCATTATTGAGGTGCACCATAAATTGCTCTCTTGTGTACATTGCGTTTATTTACAGGGACATACAAAAGATATTGGTTACAGTACATGTGCGATATTTACACTCTATGTGTGATAAGTGCGTTTTCAACTTTGGTTTGATTTTTTAAGTTTTACTATTTTTTTTTTTCATAGTACGTGTGTGTTTATAAACTCAGTTGATCATATACAAGGCTACACTAGGGAATTCGTAAGTATTACAGACTATGGGAGTGAATTGCTTAAGGGTAGTTTTAAATTGTATATACGCATTTTCCTGCTGAACTATATTTAGTAGACTAATAGAAGTTTGTGGAATATAAATAAATTCATATACAGGGCTATGCAAAAAAGATACATTGTTGTTTATGTTTGGTAATTGATGCAAGTGAGTTTTAAGTTGCCTTTTAGCTTAATAGGTGGTGTGTACAAAAGTCTTCAAATAATATACAGGGCTGTACAAAAGATTTCAAGTGCATTTCCATCGACTGGCAAAAATTGCTAAATATGAATATTCTAACTGAACTAAATTTTATCATACTATATATCCACATTTATTAGTCATATACAGGGCTGCACAAAATAACTCGACTACTTTTTTACTGGAAGGTAATTTTGAAAACTGTATTTTTCAATGTGTTATATGTTTTCTAAATTATTTACTTACAAATCTTCTTTCCCCTTATTTAACGGTGAAGTTTCATTACAGTTTTCTGGTTGTGTTGGAAAGTGTTTCATAATCTATACTTGATGCATAATTTTTCATTTTTTTTTTTTTTTTTTTTACACAAAATGGGAAACAGTGAAGAGCATCATGTTAAGTTAAGATAGTTTTATTGAAATAAGTGTCGCAGAAAACATGTTTTATTTAAAGACGTGTGTCAATTTAACTGGTAAATGTAATAATAGAAATTTTACAAAATTTTGTCAAGCCCAGACTGTCAGTTTCTGGATCGTTTTTTTGTCTAATGTCACTGAACATCACAAGCCCAGATAGCATGCTAAAAACCCATTTTGATGGTTGAGAAATCAACCTGAATCAATCTCCTGATAAATGCTTCTTCATCACAAGCTTTAATCACATTATAAATTAAATGCTTAAAATTACTTCAGAATGATTTACTTTTTCTAGATCCATACATATTTTAGCCCCATTAAAAACCATATTATTGCAACAATAGTATGCCAAAAATATTTATAAACTCCAGAAAAATTGCATAAAAAAAAATATATATATATATATATTATATATATGTATATATATATATATATATATATATATATATATATATATATATATATATATATATATGTATATATGTAGCATTTTGACGAGATTGAGATATTACGATGAATAATATTCGATGAAAAGATGGCAGTCCTTCAACGATATAGCAAGTTGCAGTCGATATTAGCGAATATGGCGAAGTAGAAGGCAATGAAATGAGTCCACCAAAGTTTTCCAATAAATCCAGCCAATCTCCAGACAAATAATTTTATTAGAAGACGAACAACATAGAAACAATTCCCAAAGGTCTAAAACTTATAGCCCTCGGGCTAACGTTGCTTCACTTCATTGAATTAAGATGTTACTGGGCCAGTTGAATATTCTACGGACATAAAAATACCAGACACATATTTGTTTAGCTTCCGAAAACGTCAAAAATCTAGTGCTCCGACCGATGCGACCTGGTTTTGTTCCTTCAGCGGAGACATACAGTAATTTACGTCACGAGCGTACAAACCAATGAGTGAGAGGCTAGCTCCAGCCCAGCAAATGAGGTGCGAAGGAGGAGCTAAGACGGTAAAGAATTCCGAACCTGGTAGCGGATTAATTTTGGAGTGAAACTACCTCAGCGCGCGAAAAATTTAGCATAATAATAATAATAAAAAGAAAATGGCTTTTAAAAGACATTCGAAATGAGAACGCGTCTCAGAATTTTATAGATTGGGGAACTGATAAAAGCTACGAATGATCTTAAATTTTAGATTAAGATTTGGAATAAAATAATTATTAATATACGGATATTTACTTTTAAAAGGACTTTAAATAGGAATAGATATTATTAAGAATTAAGGAAATACTGACTATGACAGAAGTTAGATTAACTTTAAAATATTAATGCGAATAAAATGGAAGGATACGAAGGAAATAAATTTTTATATAACATTATCCCCCCCCCCTAAAAATCCTAATGACGGGTAGATCCGATGATCTACAAGTTCATTAAGGCAAGCAAGAATTTGGATTACAAAATATTTATCTGGTATTCTAGTTAATGCCAAAAATTCTTTGATTTTATTAAAGTTAATTCAATAGTTATTTTTGTAAACGCGAACCTGTGGGGAATTGTTTAAATACAGAAATACATACAATTACAATATAAATAAGTTAGTACCAAATAATTTTTTTTTTTCACTCTTCAAACATAAATAGTGAAAAGGATGAAAATGAAGTAAACAAAGCATTTTTGTCTAAGCAGTGAAAAGTATAAATGTCTAATAGTCCTCTTAATCAGAGTCTGAGTTATAGACCTCTCATTTCCAAAAAAAGTTTCTTGGTATGGATATGAAGGCACAGATATGTCAAGTATTAGCCAGTAATACAGTTTACGGCAATACAGTGTATTGATTCTGTAGTAGGATAATTCCAGTTAATCATAAAGTTCAAAAACATAAGAAAGTTTCATCCCCACTAAGTTCAATAAACAATTAAAGTACTGGTTTGTGATGCTTGATAAGTTTTGTGCCTTGATAAGTAGGTATAGCTTGATAAGTGCACTTATTAAGTGAAGTCCAGTCAGTTAATACGGTTCCATCAATTAGATATGAGTATTAGATGTTTTGCTAGTAAGATGTGACTTTTTATCAGCAACTAATATACTATCAGTGGTTCTCTTTTATCACAATTCTCAAGAATATTCTCTTTTATAATCTTATCACATAATAAATAACAACAACAATTATAATAACAACATAATAATATCAACAATAACAAACAACTTCAAAATAATACTAAATCAGTAATTCATCTGTATATAATTTTAATTCCTCATTCTTTTTCAATATCAGTGAGGAATGAAAATATACTTAATAAAAGGAAACAAAAATAATAAATAGTAAACTAAGAAATATCTGTGAAAAATTATCAACAATTCAGTAAGATAATGTGCTCTCTGTTTTCAGTCAAACAAGAGAAACATAAGCTGCTCAATGAAAATAAGACCTTGAAGTGAACGGTGGATAAGAAGTTTAACTATTACTATTAGTAGAGAATTTTATTCTATTGTTATAATTTAATTTAATCCAGTGAATTTTTATTCAATTATTTTAATTTAATGTATTATTCTAATCTAATTTGCTATTCTAATTTACTTTATTGTTCTAATTCAATTCACTCCAAAATAAAAACCTTTTAACTCAAATCAACTAATTTACGCCTGCATAAAAAGTTAACTCAAGCAAAAATATTGGCAGTAATATTCTTGGGAATTCCTATATTCAAGAACATACTGTTATACAGAAGAGAATTGATTAGTCAATTATAATTTGATTTCATTAAATTTAGTTAATTTTTGCTTTACTAAGTTTAATATTAAGCTATTGATTTAACATTAGTTTGTTGTTGCTCATGGGATAACTTTAATTTGTCAGGAGGGTAATAAGGGCGTAATTTTGATACATGGACTATTTCAGTAAATTTATTTTGAGTCTGTCTATTAATTTCAACATTTACATCAGATAATTTTTTAAGGATTTGATAGGGACCACTAAAAACTTGTGAGAGCTTTCTGGTATTGGGATAATGGAATTCTTCATAGATAACAAGATCTCCTATCTCAAATTTTGGCTCCACATAATTTCTATCATAATATTTTTTACTTTTCCAGTAAAATTCATCCGTGCGTTTTTTAGCAATGTTGAGGGCTTCCTGGACAGGAGGGTAATAATTTTGCTTAAGAGGGGAATCATAGGGTAATTTGCCAAAAAGTAAATAAGCAGGAGGGAATTTGGTTATGGAATGGGGTGTATTATTGTATTCATTAACTACTTCAGTCAGAAGTTTGGTCCAAGGAATTTTGGAGGTAGTAGAATTAACTTTACACTTTAATCTTGTAACTATTGATTGATTCACTCTCCCACACTTGCCATTCGTTTGAGGGTGATGTGATGTGGTTAAACGTTGCTTAATATTGTGATTCCACAAAAATTTTTTAAATCTAGGTGAAGTAAAGGCTGCATTCCTATCACTTAATACCTTTTGAGGACCCTGTACCGTAAAATACCGTTAATCCGCCCTTCCCGATTAAGCGCCCCCCTCCCACTTTGTAAACAAATGGGAAAATTCAAAAAATCCCGAGAAAGTGCCCTCCCCCAAAAAGAAATTTTGCCGTGCACGTCAAGATCAACACCTTTGATATATCTCAAACATGTGCAAACACATTGTCGATCTGAAAAAGCAATATAACCAAACATTAGTTTTGCTGTAAATTTATTTCCATGGTGATATGAAGGTAATAAAAATATCGATAGTGAAAGTTTCTCATGAAATAAGTTAAAGAAATGTGCATTTGATACTGTGTGGAAAATATTTTGATTAAAGAGAATCTATTTATTTTATTAAAGAATTTACAGTTGTATTTAACATTATTATGAAAACCAATCACAAAAATAATATATCGATTGATTGATCAGATCGATTTGTCGATACACAGTCGAATTTGTAGCGTAATTTGTTCTATCTTTGTAGTAGTAATGTTTTTTGTGCTATCTTTGTAGTAGTAATGTTTTTTGTTTTAATAATCTGGCAACACTACCAATTCGTTCTATATGTTCTAAATTTTTGTGATTTGTATTATTTATTTAGCATTTATAGATACGAAATCATGATTTAAAAAAAAAAAATGGTTATTTAATCTTCCTAACTTACAACAGATGGCGACACCACATAAAATGTTACTAGTTCTTGAAATTACTTCAGGATATTTTCAACTGCAATTTCCCAGTGTTTTTTAATTATTTTAAATTATTAAGTTCCTTTTATTTTTCTGTTACTATATTAATGACATATGTTAGTGTTATTATTTATCTAAATGCATTCCAGTTTCAAAGCTTCTGAAATCCAGAGTTTTCTATAATCTGAAATTGCCATTAATCGTGAAGTTATACTGTTTTTCTATTTTGTATATCATTTTTTTTTTTCAAAATGTTTTTCTTTTGTCACTTTTTTCATTGCTAAAATAATGCATACTCTGCGACGATCGGCCATTAGCATCTCCGCTCCCCCATCCGCCACCACCACCGATAAATATATACTACAATTTTAATACCATGTAAGCGCCCCCCCCCCCTGATTATTTTATGATTTTTCGTCACGTTTAGGGGGGGCAGATTAACGGTATTTTACGGTATATCAAAAATTTTTTTGAAACAGAATAATTGTTGAGGGAATTGAATATTGAAGACTTGTTTTAAGCAATTTGTGTATGTTTCTGTGGTAACACTTTTGGAAGGAAATGCCCAAACATATCTGGTTGCATGGTCGATGATGATGTGTAGATATTTTTTGGTGGAGTTATAATAATTGAATCCTCCCACAGTATCAATAGAAAGACATTCAAAAGGTTGATCTGTGGTGGGCATAGCTTGTAATAAGCCAAATTTTTTCTGTCTGGGTGTTTTATTCTTTTGACAAATATCACAATGTTTTACAAAATTGGTTATATCTTGCGTCATGTCAGGCCAATAATAATTAGGGGAGATTAAATTTAACATTTTTTGGATACCAGGATGACCAAATTTTTCATGAGCAACATTTAGTATTTTTCTCCTTAAAGACATGGGGACTACTATTTTTCGAAATCCTTTCCTTTTAATAATCATAAGTCCATTTTCATTTAGATAATTTTTACCACACACATTATCTTTTTCCTGCCTCTCTATAATTTCTGTAACGTCCAGAAGAAAAGTAAGTGGTTGAATAAAATGTGAAACTGGGTTTCTCGACAACATGTCGGCTTCGACATTTGTGGATCCCTTTTCGTAAACTATATTATATTCAAACATGCTCAACTTCAAAGACCATCTAAATAACCTGCCTCTCAGATGTTTAGTATTTTTTAAGCATACAAGAGATGCATGATCAGTATGAATGGTAAAATTTACACCATGAAAATAATAATAGAATTTGTCTAAGGTGTCAATGATGGCAAGACACTCTAACTCGGTAATAAAATAATTTTTCTCATAACTTCTCAATCCTCTAGAGCAGCGGTTCCCAACCTGTGGTACGCGTACCCCTGGGGGTACGTGGCGGTACAGTTGGGGGTACGTGAAAATTACATTGGTAATGACGGATAACGCAAAAAATAAGGAAAAGAGATAAACAAAACTTTAAATTTTTCGTTTCACTTGTGTAAAAGTAAATTAGGCTAATCACATAAAATGAAGGAAAATGCCTAAACTAAATCTTGGTTGATCCCTTTTTGCCATTATCTCTGCCCACTCCTAAAAACATCTTGCGATTTTGTATGTGTCCCTCCTTTTCTATTAGTGTTCTTTTCTTTCTAATGATTCTAGAAATATCTAGAAAAAACATGAATCGTATCGAGGCTTCTTGTTTCGAGAATTTCATTTAAAACCCATTTGAAAGAAAATCATCATTTTAGTGTTTGACTGCTCATCAATAGCATAAACTCATAAACGTGTATTAATGGGTGTAGCTTCAACCCTTCTTTGTGAGTATTTAATTTAAAATCTCTAGCTAATATTTAGTGTTTTCAGTGACTTTATGTTGATATTGTGTTGTGGTTCAAAGTGGATATAT
Organism: Maratus michaelseni; assembly: GCA_963931845.1. Taxonomy (NCBI): domain Eukaryota; kingdom Metazoa; phylum Arthropoda; class Arachnida; order Araneae; family Salticidae; genus Maratus; species Maratus michaelseni. Next base: position 133,960,502 of record OZ007600.1, read on the forward strand.
TGTTGAAAATTGGAATTCTTAAGAGAACTGCGTCTAACATTGGTTACTATTATAAGAACATTGTTAATGAACGTAAACAAAATATTTGAAACTGGTTTATGTGAGAAGGGGGTACGCAAAAATGGAAAGTCCAAGCAAGGGGTACGTGAGAGAAAAAAGGTTGGGGAGCGCTGCTCTAGAGTAATAAGCAATTGGATGTAAAAAATTATTACTATCAGGTTGTTTTAAGACTGCACCTACTGCCACCTGTGAGGCATCAACAAACATATGGAGGGGTAACTTAGGGTCATAAATTTTTAAGATAGGTTTGGCTATTAAGGCATCTTTTAATTTTTGAAAAGAATTTTGACAATCTGTATTCCATTCCCATAATGTATTTTTCCTGAGTAATCTGTTAAGAGGGACTCGAATTTCGGCATATTTATCTATAAACTTGTGATAAACATTGATAGATCCTAAGAATCTCTGAAGTTCTTTTACATTTGAAGGGGGTTTTAGTTTTTTTATTACTTTAATATTAGCATTAGCAGGAGTTAATGTGCCATTCTGGATGGTATATCCTAAGAAGTTAATTTTACTTTGAACAAAATTGCATTTAGATAGTTTAAGTTTAATGTTTTCACGTCTACATAATTCAAATATTTGGTTTAAATGTTGCATGTGTTCTTCTAATGAGGAAGAAAAAATAATGATATCATCAAAATAATGGCAAGCAAAGTCTATTTTGTATTTAGTAAGTATTCTTCTAAGGGTTCTATTAAATATCGGGGGGCCTAATTTAATCCCGAAGGGCAGAACTAACCATTCAAAGAGCCCAAAGTTGGTAGCAAAAGCCAATTTCTCAGTATCGGATGGATGTATGGGTATGTGCCAGAGGCTAAATCTAAAGTTGAAAAATACTGTGCACTACTCAGTTTATCTAAAATTCCATCGATACGAGGTAGGGGTTCGGCGTCATTTTTCATTATTGCATTTAATTTTCTATAGTCAACACATAATCTAGTTTTCTTACCTTCTTCTCTTTTCATTACTAATGTAACAGGGGCAGAATAGGGACTATTGCTCTCTTTAATTAAACCAGCATCTAATAGTGAATGAATTTGACCCGAAATCTCTTTTTCTTCTAAAGGGGAAGTTCTGTACGGCCTCAGAGATATTGGTAGGTCAGAATTAAGTAAAATACGTTGCGGTTCAATATTAATTCTCCCGACATCAAATTTATTTTTAGAAAAAATGTCTAAATAATCCCTTATACTTTCCCTTAAAGTTTCATTTTCTATAGAATTTATGTCCCCAATTAATTTAGAATTATCAACATTAGATGGAACAAAGGATTGAGGAGATATGATATTTCCATAATCGGGTTGCACTCTCTGATAATCATAGTTAACATTAAAATGAAGTAATCTTAATTTATCACTGGATATGCTCTTAGATTCATTTAAAACAAGGTCTCCTTGTAATACTCGACATGTAGCACAGTCAATAATTAAATTAAACTTACAGCATTCTTTTAAACCTAATATAGCATAATCTAAATTTGTATTACATATCAAAAATCTAATATTTTGTTGCACATTACCTAATTTAAACAATAATTTACAAGCTTTATCTATTACAACAGTTCCTTTGGCTTGGCCAATAATAACAGGTGGAATATTTATAACTTTAGCATTTAACAATTTTAAAAGGTAAAATACTTATGGTTGAGCCAGAGTCAATCACACAAGGTAGTTCCCTGTTATTTACATATCCTGATACAATTAACTGTCATATATTATCAGTAGATGGCTGTGGTTGACTAAGAGGGGGTGCAGAAGATTGCAAAGGGCTCACATTGAATACACAATTCCTCTCCCAGTGATAAGCATTTTGGATACTTCTATTTAAACACATTCAACATGGTCTACTTGGGTATTTGCTCTGAAAATGTGTAGTACGCAACCTAGGATTGATAAATCTAGAATTTGGAGCATTAAAATTGTTCTGTGAATGGAAATTGGAATTTGGCATATGAAAATTTCGACTTGGGCGAACCCAATGTCTAGGTGCCTGATCATATTGTGGCAATGATCTATAATTCTGAAAATTACTCCTAGAATTACTATTGTTGACCTGGGAAGTAGGAATTACTACTAGCTGTTTAGCCATTAGGTACCAGTCTATTGTATTTTTTGGAGGATTACTAATCATATAATTCTGGTACTCAAGTTTGAGACCGTCTGTTAATCCCTGTACTATTATAGTTTCACATAAACAAAGTTGTCTACCTATTTCAACCTTTTTTCGAAAGTACTTATCCAAATCATTGAGATCATTTAATTTCATAGAAGCAAATTCTGAAAATCAAGGAACATGAACAGTTATGAATTTTTCAGTAAGAATATCAGTTATTTTGTCAAAAGCTTTACATTCTAAACATTCATTGATAAATACCTTCAGAGCCTCTCCTTTCAAATATTTTGAAATATTTTTAATCTTCCAATTTTCATCTTTCTTTTCAGAAAGGCATGTTTTGTCAAAATGGTTTAACCAAGATTGAATGTTCATTCCAGATTCGAAATCAAAAGGAATGATGTTTATTTTGTTTTCACTCATTTTGTGATCACCAAGGACTTTTATAAGTCCAGATTGCAATAACATTAATATAAAAATTAAAGAGAATTAACACAACAGATGTAAAACAAAATTTAAATTAAATAACTAATGTAAATACCTCCATCTCTAATAAATAATGATAGTAATAATAATAATACAACAAATAAGAAAATCTGAGCGAAACTTAAATAACATAAAAATAAATAAAATAATAAATAATACATACAATAATAACTTTTTTCCAACTTACGTAATTCCGTTCACAAGTTGTCTGCCTGTTTACTTTTTGAAATTTTTGAGACCGATCAATTTATTTATTTTTTTGTATAATGATACTTTTTAATTTTTTTTTTTTCTGTAAAAGAAAATATTATTTAGATCATTCCGTCATTATTGAGATGTTGTTTTATAGAACATTCACACTGGTCTGCATCTGGTGTTCCCAGGGATAAATTATTCCAACACTTTTTGAAAAATTCGATGCATATTTTGGTGAGAATCAGTTGCACACACCACAATGGAAAATGTACAGCATCCGCATTCAGCAACATATCACAGCTTCTCCGTTTATCAGACGATCAGAAGAACAACTAATCGACATACTCTTCGCGAGAACTAGACGCACACTCTTCGCTATGAAGATGTACAACAGTAGCCGGCAATACATTCGCAGCTCATCCGTCCATCAGAACATTGGCATAGCTCAGCGCAAGTTCATGGAATCCTAACGGGCTTTTTGTAGCATTTTGACGAGGTTGAGATATTACGATGAATAATATTCGATGAAAAGATGGCAGTCCTTCAACGATATAGCAAGTTGCAGTCGATATTAGCGAGTACGGCGAAGTAGAAGGCAATGAAATGAGTCCACCAAAGTTTTCCAATAAATCCAGCCAATCTCCAGACAAATAATTTTATTAGAAGACGAACAACATAGAAACAATTCCCAAAGGTCTAAAACTTATAGCCCTCGGGCTAACGTTGCTTCACTTCATTGAATTAAGATGTTACTGGGCCAGTTGAATATTCTACGGACATAAAAATACCAGACACATATTTGTTTAGCTTCCGAAAACGTCAAAAATCTAGTGCTCCAACCGATGCGACCTGGTTTTGTTCCTTCAGCGGAGACATACAGTAATTTACGTCACGAGCGTACAAACCAATGAGTGAGAGGCTAGCTCCAGCCCAGCAAATGAGGTGCGAAGGAGGAGCTAAGACGGTAAAGAATTCCGAACCTGGTAGCGGATTAATTTTGGAGTGAAACGACCTCAGTGCGCGAAAAACTTAGCATAATAATAATAATAAAAAGAAAATGGCTTTTGAAAAACATTCGAAATGAGAACGCGTCTCAGAATTTTATAGATTGGGGAACTGATAAAAGCTACGAATGATCTTAAATTTTAGATTAAGATTTGGAATAAAATAATTATTAATATACGGATATTTACTTTTAAAAGGACTTTAAATAGGAATAGATATTATTAAGAATTAAGGAAATACTGACTATGACAGAAGTTAGATTAATTTTAAAATATTAATGCGAATAAAATGGAAGGATACGAAGAAAATAAATTTTTATATAACATATATATACATGAAAAATCTAAAGCACAATCATGTGTGATTAAGTGAGAAATGCACACTAGGGTGGAACGAAAGAACTTTTTTTAAAATTACAAAATGCTATAGTTTTCAAAAGTTGCCTTTGATCAAAATAAAGGGGGAAATTAAATATTAGCATAATAGGATTATGTTTTCAGGTGCCGCAAGAAGGGTAAACTTTAGGTTTTTATTAAAATTTTGACAATTTTCGCAGTTATGTAATAATAATAATAATAATAATTTCAATATGCTATAGTTTTCAAAAGTTACTTTTGCTCAAAATAAAGACGGAAATTGAGTATCAGCGTAATTGGATTATGTTTAGAGGTGCCGCAAAAAGGGCAAACTTTAGGTTTTTATTAAAATTTTGATAAATTTCGCAATTATGTTTAATTTTTTTTTCAATAGGCTATACTTTTCATAAGTTGTGTTTGATCAAAATAAAGATGGAAATTAAATATCAGCGTAATTGGATTATGTTTAGATATGCTGCAATAAAATTTTGACAAATTACGCAATTATGTTGTAATTTACAACTGAGTACTGAATACACTTGTAGTTAAAAAAAAAAAAAATATTTATTTTAATCAGAAAACATGGTAAATTTACTTCGTAATACATTTAATTACAAAAATAATGAAACATAAATAGTATACCATGAGGTAGAAACAGAAAGAAGTTCAGAAGAGAACACTATACTATCCCAATTTTTTTATTGCCTCTACGTCAAGTGTCTCTGAAACCTCAAGTAATCAAAACCATATTCAAATGCGCATGAAATTGCGATTTGTGGCTTCTACTTGCGATCGAACTTGAATATGAGACAAAATTGCTGTAACAATCCCAAGCGCCTCTCTGCAGGATATTGGACTTATTAGTGATGAAGAAAGAAGTATGACACAGAAATGTATTAAGAGAATGAAAATTAGATGAGAACAAATAAAGAACCGAAAAAGATATGTAGAAGGAACTGTAAAACTAGTTACAGGAAATAATTGTTTTTTTATGTATGAAAAAACAAGACTATTGTGCAAGAGAAGAAAGGAACTAACAAAATAACTGTTATCGAAGAACATATATCATTTGTTCCAGAACTTGGATTAAAATTGTCAAGACAATAAAAAACGATTTCTGGGACTGGAAAAGGTATAAAAGACAACATAATGACTTTTTCAATGGCAACAACCAATTCTTAAACATTACTGCAATTGGATACGATGGAACTGCTTAGAACACTGGATTGAATAATGGTGCGATTGCTTTATTGGAAAAAGAATTATGAAAGCCACTGCAGTGCTTGATTTGTCTGTTTCATGCAAATGAACTACCCGCTCGCCATCTATTTTCTTTCCTAGATGGAAAAACTACAAATCCAAGTGAATTTTGAGGGAAAATAAGGAAATAACTGGAAAAGTGCTATGAATTTCCAGTGACTGAGTTTTCACCTATTGAAAATAACATTCCATTGCTAAAATTTAAAGATAATTTAAGTATGGACCAAATATATTTGTTAGAAATGTGTAACACAATCTCCATTAGAAGTTGCTCTTCTGATTTGTCTATGGAAAAACCAGAAAAAAAAAATGCCATTCACCATGGCTTACCTTAGCAAACAGGATAATTCGCTTGTACGGGGGAACAGAATATTCATCATAAAATCTCCAAATACTGACTGAGTAAATTTTGAAAGTGAATGCAACTGTTTGGTTTAACACAAAATTAAAACTATCTTCTATCTATGGACGAAGCACTTGTGAAAACTTGTCAGCTATTTACGTTACCTCAATTAAAGTCTTAAAAATGTAATTGATCCAAGCAGCCAAAGAAATGCATACTTTGCTGCACATGAAAATGTACTCCATTGTATGCTATCAGGTGGTAGAAGTCATTAAGGAGTTTGAATTACGCCGAATTGTAAAAGCAAGGGCTGGAAATGAAGTTGGCATCACATTTTTTTTAAATTCCTGTATGTATAAACTTTGATGTCACGGATTATATTGATATGATTCAATGGCATGATGTTAAAGTAACATAACCTCCTATGACGATGTATATTGCTGACGACAAATTAAAACAGTAAATAAAGCAAGCAGAAGAACCTGATCATGGGAGTCAACTTCAATTTTTCCCTATGTCACACACAAGCAGTTAAAAGGATTGGTAAATTAGTTACCGAGTCATCCTTGTCAGTTTGCAGCACTTCTGCAAGAGATGCATTGATAAAAACCAAAATAAATTTTCAAAAGATCATGCCAAGATTTGAAACAAACAAACAAAAAAACAATCCGATGTGCCAGTGTGATTATTATGGACCATGTGTGATTACTATGAACATTGGAGAAAAATTAATGTTTCTTAAAAATAACGTTTTGCCTTTAAAAACAATATACAGTCAAACCTCTTTTAACGGATACCCGTACATATGGTCACCCCTCTCTTGCGGTCAAATTAAAATTTCTCAGTGAACATTAACCTCTCGTTATAATTAACAACCAATCTCCTGCATTTACCTCACTTTTTCAGACTTTTTTTTTAGGTGTCCATTAATCAGAGGTTTCACTCTTTTAATGTTTTTCTAAATAAGTGTGATTTGTTTAACTAAGATACGATACTTAAGGATTGTATTTCTTTCCTTTCAATGTAGTACTATAAGAATATGTTACTGTAAAACTAATAAAAATTAATATGGTGAAAATCGCTAAATTCTACAAAATAATTCTTTCTGTAATGGCATCTAAAAATTCGTAATACATAGAATATGCAAGTTTTCTGCAAAAGTATCATATTTGGAATATTCTGTTCACAAAATATATGTATATTATTTTAATGATCAAGAAAAGAACTTTTTTTAAAAAAATGCAATTTTTATCATTTTTTCATAGAAACGTCATTTTTGAAGCTCTTTGCGGCACCTGAAAATATTTTCATACAGCAACAAAATTTCATATTCTTCATTCTAATCCCAAAAGGCAACTTTTGCCGACTATAGCAAATTTCTAACTGAAAAAAAAATAATTAACCATTATTTTCGTTCCACCCTAATGCAAACCCCCTTCCCCCCTCCTCTGGTATATCTTTCTCCTTCCTATGGGAGTGCTTTAATTAGATTACTCTTTATTTTCCTTTGATAACTTTTCATATAAAAATTGGTCGTACAGTACATGATTTTTCTTCTTACATCAATGGGTATATGGAAAAAGATTACAAATAAAAAAGTACTAATTTTGAATTGCTGTGTTAATTGCAGTAAATAAAATCATAAAAACATGAATAGCTGATGCCTGTTTTCCGATTCAATAGATCTGGATAAGAACAGGAAGATGTTTGCATTATTTCATTTCTTTATTAACATCTGTTAATAAAGAATTGCATATATAAATAATACTTTTTCGTAATCAAATTTTAAAATGAACACCTAGAGAGATAAAATAAGAAATATAGCATTATGTTTATAAAATGAAAATACAAAGAAACTGCATAAAAGTTTCTTTTAAGAACATTAAACATTTTTGAAAAATTTATTATTACAAATCGATATAAAAATAAAAATATGAAAGAAAACACACAATTATTAAAATTTTACAAACCTCAATGTTTAACTTGTCGATTGCATTTAACACCCAACCAACAGTGCCATCACCACCAGCAACAAGAATACGGCATACATGATCAGTGATTAATTTGCACCATAAGAGTCCTTTTTCAGGTTTAATATCATGCAAATCAATGACCTAAATAGAAATGCATTTTTAAAAAATATATATAATACTCTTTATTTTTTATTTATATACTATTTTTTACTTTTTAGTGTCTAAAATATTTCACTTTTGAAGTTTAACAGCTAGTGAATTTGTTGCATAATTAACTCCATTTTTCACTCACACAGTTGTACCCATATTATTTGAAAGAATATTTGGCAATTTATCAGTTGCACCTGGCTAACAGAAAAATATCTTAAAATAAATTCATTAATTTATGATCAAGTTCTAAAAATATTAAAATGTTGTATTGTCATCAGAAATACACACACACACACACCTGTGTACAGATCAATTTTTCCTAACCAGGATCCAGGGATGTAAGAAAGGGAAGGGCTCATGTTCTTTATTCAAATAAAGACAATTTTTTAGTCACGGGAGCTGTTCCAAAGATTATTTTTAGTCTTCAATGATTGATAAAATATCTCTTAGGGGAAAAAAAAGCACTGTAAATATTGATTAAATTTCTATCAAATCTGCAGATTAGGGACCTCAATATCAATTCTGCAAGCCTCATTTTTATTTTGAATTATTTAATATTTTAAAACTTTCAACCAGCAGTTTCATTTCTTTCATACTAGTATTAATGCAGGCAGGGGTCTGTCCAGACTTTTTTCCCAGGGTCCTGTTTTTGTGAAATTGCGAATAGCTTTTTTTATATTTGTGAAAAATCTAATAATAATTTTGTGAATTTGAAATGATCGTTATATTCGGGTTCTTGTTTATACATTTTTAACAAGATATATGGATGTAAAATACATATATTTTCTTTATATGTGTAAAAGTGACAGGTCAGATTTTACTTTTAAATGATTAATTTGTGAAATGTTAGGTATTTTTAAGACAAAGAATTTTGTCAAGGGTCTTGCTTTAGGGAAAATAATTTTGTGAAGGATCCTGTTTTGAAATGAGAAATTTTGTGAAGAGTCCTTTAAAGGACCCAACTTTTTCCTAAACAGATCCCTGGCAGGTAAGATTTCAAGTAGTTTAATTAGATTTAACTCTTATGAATTGTAACGACGAATATGATTACATGAACTGGTAATACTTCAGACTGTTTATTTTCTGTGACTTTTTAAATTTTTATGTGAGAGGGGTTCTGCCCCTTTCATACATTGTCTCATAATTTGATAAACTCAAAAATTTTTGCCACATTAAATCTTCTACATAAAATAATTAAAATGTCAATTTCATGATAATATCATTAATAATGAGTTTAATTTTTAAGACCAGTTGAATATCTTGAAAATTCATAAAGATATCTGCCATACAGTGAGCTGAATTTCTGTAGCTTTCGAAAAATAGCCAGCTTATAAGCAATTTTCTATAAATTGTCATTTTTAATTAATTTCCAATAAAGGGAATTAGTATTTAATGAATGTCAAGTAATAAATGGAGTAGATTTGGGACAAATGCTTCGATTTTGATAATTTTTTGTTGTTGTTAGAATAGGCTTGTTCTGCTAGTTTTCCGAGAAAAGTTAAGCATCAATACAAAAATGAAAAATAAAAAATAAATAAAAAATGACAATTTGTGAAAAATCCCTTATCCAGCTACTTAAAAAAAAAACAAATTCAGCTCTCCCTATCGCCAATATCTTTTTATATGAGCCAATATCTTTTTTATGCTTTATAGAATTAATTACCAAATCATGAAAAAAAAAACCTTTGGTATTGTTCACACATGCACAGTTAAAAATATTTCATACAAATGCTCATATTTCATCCAATATTTACTATACAGTAGACTCCCTTAAATCTGCCACCCTAAAATCCGCAAATACCTAAAATCTGTACATCATTTCCCATGTAAACAATGAAACTTACAATTAAGATGTAGGTGTAAAATTCAATTTTTTTTTTTTAACTTTTACATTATTCTGCACACATTTTTATATGTATTTCTGGTTAATATGATTCAACTCCTGTTTTCTCGTGAAGGAAGTATAAACAATATTTTTACCAAATAATTTATGTATTAATCAAGCTTTTTTGGTTATTAAGTATGGCTAAACATGAAATAAAACTTTGTTATTTCAAGATTTTTATACAAATTATTAGTGTACAGTTATAAGGCGAGTTTTATTAAATAATTCAAGAAAAAAATATCTCATCATCATTATGCATATTTAGTTATGCATTATTAATTATTGTCGGAGCAAAGCTCCGGCTTCCCATGAAAAATTACACTTTTGTGTACACGATAGCGGCCAAAATATTTGCCGCATTGATACCAAAATTGGACTGGAAGTCGGTAGTGGCAAAATCTCGCCGGGGATTGAAAAACAGAAATATTCGTCAACTCTAACGCCCGGAATCGTCTGCTCTAGAATTTTCCATTTCCCCATAGAGATAACATTGCGATTGTTTGAATTAAATAAAAAGAAAATTGAAATAATTTATATTGTTGCCATTTTTTATCATGAGAAACTTATTTAAATAACAATATACTCGGAAACAACCTTTTAGTAAAAGCTCTTAATCTCGGTCCCATATATTTTACTTTTATATATTTTACATATATTTTACTTTTCTGAAATAAGGACCCCATACATTTTTATCTTAAAACACGTGCAATGAACTTTAAATCGTATTAAGTATATGAATTTAGATTTTTTTTTAAATCGAACTCAGCAATTGGTGTAATTAAACTTTTTGTTTCCATTTCAAAATATTTTTTTTTCTTTTCATTCAAGCTTATTGTATAAAAGAAGTATGAGAGTAAATCTGTTTATTTTGATATAGTCCAGCAAATCCAGGATAAAAAAAATATATATATTAAGAAATATTTTATATATGAACGGATTATATGTTTTTATTATATAGAATTTGCAAGGATGCCAGTTAAGAGAAAGCAATCAGCTGAAATGAGAAGAATTGCGAATCGTAACTCAATGCGAAGAAGTCGCACAAGTCAGTTACCTTCAGATTTTTTGCCGAGTACCGGTATACTGACAACTCAAATGAATGAAGCAATCAGGTTTGATAGAGACGTATCGCAAATCACCTATGTGTCCTGTAATACGTGTCACAGAGCTTTCCCTGATATCATATTAAATACTGCTGGGCTCTGCCAGACATGCAAGTGTAGAGACGGTGCTTTCAAGTTTCCTGCCACTAATTCGATGGACCCAGGTCCAGTTCCTATTTGTCTCAAAGATCTCGAGCTACATTGAACAAATGATGATCGTTCAAATACATCCAGTGGTTTCTCTTTACCGTATACGAGGCTCACAGTATGGATACAGCGGAAATGTAATCAGCTTTAAACAAAATATTGAGAGTTTTATTTCGCGCCTGCCTGTCAATCCTTCAGATATGACTTCAACTGTGTTAGTGACAAAAGATACTTTATCAGGATGTGCAGAGTTTTCTGTTCGCTCAGACGCCTTCTAGAAGCACTCAGAGGGCTTAAAGCTCACAATCCTTATTATTCAAATATCACAATTGATGAAGATTTGATCGCTACATTACCTGAGAATGGTGACGTATCTCAAATGTTACCAACAGCAACCGATATTACTGAGGATATTGATACTTTGAACGAGGAAATAAGGCGCGAGTCATTTAGACCACTACTTGAACCGGTAGATCAAAACAACTTAATAAATGACGCAATTCGTGTGCCTCACCCTTCATTAAATTCACAGCCTATCAACGAATTTCAAGAAGAGGGTTACATAGCACGTGCTTTTCCTCATCTTTTTCCACATGGTACAGCTGACTTACGACAACCTCGTCAAAAAGCAGTCTCTCCTGATGAGTATTTTAAGTTCCTAATGAAGTATGAAGATGGGCGATTTGCTAAAGACCCCCGATTTCGCTACTTTGCCATGAATTCGGTGGCAGTCTTTGGCTAAAGGGCGTTTTTTCGTTCAGCGAAATAGGTTCAGCAATAAGACGATAGAGCAGATGCGTGATATTCTGAATAGGCAACCAGAAATGGCAAAACACATTATGATTTATGCTAGCAAATTAAGATCCACAAAAGGATACTGGCGTGCACGTTGTGGGGAACTCCTTTCCATGGTGGGACAAATTGGAGCACCAACAATTTTTTTTACACTGTCTGCAGCTGATTATCACTGGCCTGATCTTTTCAGACTTTTAGAGCCTAACAGAGATCCAAATGAGCTGACTGATACAGAACGCAGACAATTAATGCACGACAACCCTCTGTTGACTGGTTGGCTCTTTCAAAAACGTTGTGATATATTTTTGAGAAAAATCTTGACGCCGTTGTTTTTAATAGATGACTACTGGGTTCGTTTCGAATGGCAGTGGCGTGGAAGTGCTCACATACATGGATTGTTGTGGTTAAGAGGGGCGCCAAACATGGAAACACTAGACATGACTAACGCTGAAAATGTAGCAGCCGTAACAGCATATTTTGAAAAACTATGCAGTGCTGTTAATCCTGACAAGGACGTCCTCGTAAATGATATACACCGCTGTCGAGTTCGCTTTTCAGACATTTCCAGTGAAGATCGTGAAAAATATCTCGCTCAGCTCTTAAATCAAGTCCAACGTCACACAATACATGGAGATTATTGCCTAAGGAAAAAAAGAGGTACAAATAGTTATAGCTGCAGATTTGGTTTTCCAAAAGCAGAGTGCGACTCTCCAAAGCTTCAAGTAGAAAATGGCATAATTAGCTTTTTGCCAAAAAGAAACGATTCTGAAATGAATACCTACAATTGCTTCGTGTCACAAGTTTGGAGAGCTAACACTGATTTTAGTCCTATTACATCAAAGGATGCGGTTTTGCATTACATTGCCAAATATGCCTCAAAATCAGAAACAGCTTCTGTTCCTTACAAAGAATTGTTATCTGAGATTTTAAATAAGATGAACGAAACAAATCCAGCGGTTCAAGCAGTCCAAAAACTTATTTTGTCTTCTGTTTCTGAAAGGGATTACTCAGCCCAAGAGGTAGTACACATATTAATGGGATGGCCAATGTATCACAGTAGTCGGGAAGTAGTTACAATACGGCTTCATGATAAGAACTGGGAAGAAATCAACTTTTCAAGCGACGAAAGACCATCAAAAAGCATGTTTCAGAAATATTGCGCGCGGCCAGAGAAACTTATTTCCTGCACGCTTCTTAAGTTTGCAAAATCTTTCTCAGTAAGAGGATTCGATTATCACCAAAGAAGAAAAGATGCAGTTGTCAGAGTTTTTCCTCTTACATCACTCAACCACGACCCAACTCTAGCCGAAGAATACTATAGGCAACAAGTATTACTCAATTATCCTTGGAGAGGTAATTCTGACTCTTTATTGCAAGAAGGCCTGCCGTCTGCGTATCACTCATGGGAGGAAGCATTCAATGATCTAAATATTGATGCACACGAAGAAATAAATTTTCCTGCTGTTAGCAGTACACATGAGACAGAAATCCTGCAAGAAGAATACCGCGAGATTGATCCATATATGGCAGCAGCTGCCATAGTTCCTGTGCAAACAAACGAGGATACTTTGGGGCAACGCGTGATTGATCATGCATGTGAGTGGAAAAGTGAGAGTTACAAGTACCCTGATCGCAATTTTACTTCATTTTTAAATTACTGTAAAGAACAACAACTTACAGTGCATCAAAATTACGATACGTCTGAGATCAGATTTACAGATGAGCAGCAAAAAATACTTCACTTATGCACGCAACAGCTTTCGTCTTTGCAATCAAGATTTATAAATTGCCCTAAACGTACTTTTATTATTGGGAAAGCCGGAGCTGGAAAAAGTACGGTAATAAAAGAAATTCGTAAAAGAGTTACCGAGCAGTTAGGACCAGAAGCTATTATGGTTTTGGCTCCAACAGGTTCTGCTGCAATTAATGTCGAGGGCAAAACAATTCACTCTGCACTAAAAGTACCAACATGTTTTAAATCGTTTGCTGATTTAGGAAGTGAAGCAGCAAGAAATCTACAGCTCAGCATGAATCCAGTTTCATTTCTCATTATTGACGAATTTTCAATGATCGGAGGCCGTCTGATGGCTGCACTTGAGCAAAGATGTCGCGAAGGTAAACCAGACAGCATTGAACCTTTTGGAGGCTTATTTGTTTACCTGATTGGAGATATTAGGCAGCTACAGCCTGTAAAAGACACACCTCTATATAGGAGACATTCTATAAAATACATTTTGGCTTTACTTGGACAAACAGTTCTTAAGATGTTTGAAAAATGTTTCACCTTAACAAAGTCAATGAGACAAAGCGACGATCAGCAAATACAGTTTAGAGAGACTCTTGATTCGCTTTCCGTAGGCGAAGTTACAGGCGACCAATACGCATCCCTTATGCAACGACGTAAAGCTATACAGCCTCCGGCTGAACTTGAAAGATTTCAAGATGCCATACGCCTTTTTCCCACAAACAAGCAAGCTGAAGAACATAATCAAGAAGTACTTCGTAAATCAAAATGGCCAGTGGCAAGAATATTAGCAGACCACAATAATCAAATAGCAAGATGGAGTGAAGATGAGCACGCGTCTGGACTTCAGGCTGAACTTTTTTTAGCAATTGGATGCAGAATTATGTTGCGTACCAATCTGTGGACAGAGGGAGGATTGGTCAACGGTGCACTTAGTACGGTAAAAGATATTGTCTACGGACCAGGATTACGGTCTCCAGGCTTGCCACAGGCAGTAATGGTTCATTTTGATGATTATCGGGGACCATTTCTCACTGAAAGACTTTTTCCTGTCACACCTATTACAAAGTCTTGGAAAGAAAACAATGCCTCATGCTCCCGCACTCAGTTACCTTTAACAGTTTCATACGCTGTCACCATACACAAATCCCAAGGTTTAACTTTGTCAAAAATAGCTGTGGACATTGGTGAAAAGAAGTTGTCACTTGGAGCAACTTATGTCGCGTTTAGTAGGGTTCGATGTTTAGAGGATGTTCTGATTGAAGTGCCTTTCGCAAAGGATAGGCTAGACCAAATTAGAAGAATGGGGGCACTTGCTGATAGATTAGCATTTGATCAGTATCTGAGGCAACTGTTGACCGAATAGACACTTGAAGATTCAACAGCTGTTATTGTAATTTTTCTTTTATACTATTAAACAGTAAATATAAAAATAAAAAATATATATTATATATTGTTAAGGTTATATTTTATGTTTATCCCACTCAATGCTCCGACATTTCGGCCTGACGGATTCTAGTTTACTTGACTTTTAATATTTTAAATGAATTTAAATTTTCTTACTTTTTATTACTTTACTTTAGTGTAGGCATCATTATAATTTTGAACGCATCATTAAATTCAAATTATTGTTCAAAAAATGTAAACAAAACAGTGACCAGAAATCGACAAATTTCTAAAATCTGCACAATCTTTGGTTTTAAGCTATGCAGATTTAAGGGTGTCTACTGTATTTATATTATAATTGTACTATGTTGTTTCTACTGTATTTTGTGAAGTTTTATTTTTAAGTGGTGTTAAATTTGGTTAAAAACCCTGCATGTTATAAACAAAAAACTTGCAAATATTTCTTGAATTTTTTAAAGAAACCTTTATATTGCCATAAAAATACATGTTATTCTTACACAAATGTTGTACAATATCCACATAGTCATGTGCTGCAGCTTTAGATCATTTCAAACATTTTATTTTACAGAGTGATCCCAATTAATTGTATAAAATTTTGAGAGGAAATTGTTATGTGTAATATATCTAAATATCAGAAATTTAATTTTGGGCGGGCTTCGCTCGCAAATCAATAAAATCATTAATATTAAACATAATTACACAAAAATTTCAGGATGAATAGTTAAGTGTAATTTATTTCAATATCAGAAATTAAATTTTGGCCAGTACAGAAGGTGGGCTACACCTGCTAATTGATAAAATCATTAATATTAAAGATAATTGCATAAAAATATGAGGGTGAACAGCTAAGTGCAATCTATCTAAATATCAGAAATTGAATTTTGGGAAGTACAGATAGGCAGGCTACACCCACAAATCAATAAAATGGTTAATATTAAAGATAATTACATAAAAATTTCAGGGTGAATACTTAAGTGTAATATATTTCAATATCAGAATTTGAATTTTGGTCATTACAGGGGACGGGTTGCACGCACAAATTATTAATATTAAAGACAACTACACAAATATTCGAGTGTCACTAGTTAGATGTAATATATCTGAATATCATACATTGAATTTTGCAGTGGTTTTGCCCGCTGACAGCAGGGTTTATAATTACAGGCCATTAGGTTTTCTTTAGGAACTATTTGTCAGAATTAATAGTGTAGATTATTACTTAAAATTTTGTACTTAACATTTTGAGGATGAATAGTCAAGTGTGTAATATATCTAATTATCATACATAGAATTTTGCAGTGGGGTATATAGTCTTGGTTCTTTAGGTTTTGTACAGGAACTATTTATCAGAATTGATAGCGTGTAACATTTCTAAATAAGAGAAATTAAATTTTAACCAAAATTCAAATTCAAAATTCAATTTCTGATATTTAGATAGATTGCACTTAACTATTCACCCTCATATTTTTATGCAATTATCTTCAATATTAATGATTTTATCAATTAGCCAAGCCCACAAAAAATTGTGAATGTATATATAACTGCATAAAATTTTGAGGGTGAATAGGTAAATGTAATACAGTATAGAACCATTTATCCAGAATGGCTAGGGTCACACGTATTCCGGATAACTGGTTTTTCTGGATAACCGGTTGGGCATTAAAGTAACATGTATTTGTAGAATATATGTTGCTGTGGCATTGTTTCTGATTTCAAATTATTTATTAGATTTCACAGATTAAGAATAGGATCCAATCAAGATCAATGATTTATTCAGATTTGAGAAAAGACAATTTATTGGAATCCCTTGTTTCTGCATAACACTTCCCCAACAACATTTCTGCATAAAAATCGAAACTCCCAATCTCTAACTATATATTCTTCCATTTAAAATCCCAGATATTGGTATTAAATTATACCATGCATGTGAGTAATGTATCAAACAATGAACATGTCAAACTAGCACTGTGGCACTTTTTTTCTGGAGAAATTCTGAAATCAGTCAATTGGAAATATCATTCTGGATAACTGGTTTTCCGGTTAACTGGATTCCGGATAAATGGTTCCATACTGTATATCTAAATATAAAAAATTCTGGTTTTAGATATTATTTTAAGAATTAAAGCTCATTAAAAAAAAAAAAAAAAATTCTAATTATAACATATTTTCTCAAACTTTTATTTAATTTTTTCAGAAAGTTTTATTATATTTTGCATTTTTGTCTTTAAACATTATGGTTTAAAGAAAAAGATTTTTTAAAACATAATATAAGTTTAATGTGTATGTATAACTCTTAAATTTTATATTAAAATTATGACCATGATTGTAATACCAAAAGTCTACTATCGTGATGTAATCGTGATATTGTGAATTAGCTTCGATGATGTATCGCAAAGTAGAAATCCTAATATCATCCAGTCCTAATTGACGCCAATGAACAATCTATTGAAACAGTAAAGTTCAGAAAAATGGAAAAATAAAATACAAAAGCAAAGTTAAACTTTCTTTGAAACAAATATAAACAATTATTTAATACACACAATAACATTACATAAAAATTTCAAAAACATACCTGAAGTGGATTTAGATAACCTCGAAATGACCTTAATACAGACTCTCCTTCATTGTTTCCACTTTTACGATTTCCAATCACAATTAAAGGGCTCCAAGACTGATCAGTAGGAGATTTGACTTCATCAACAACTAAATGTCTATTTCCTTTAATTCCTACTTTTTTCAAACTAATGCAATATGGTGGAATAATGAATGATTTGTAAAATCCAAAATCACAATTTTCTGAAGTTTTGTTTAAACAATTAGGATGAACAATTCTTTGACACCAGCAACATCGAAAATCAACAAGAGCACCTTCAGTGCCACAATCAACTTGGCACACATCACAAGCAGCAATGCATGAAAGATTTCCTATGAAAAATAAATAAATACATTTAAAAGAACATTCCACACAGAATGAATGTTTAATTTTTTTTTATATCAAAGAAATAGTATTTTGACTTTTAAACTTATTCTAAATGTACAACAAATTTATTATTGATCATGAAAATGTTGTTATGAATACAAAAAATTGCTTCTCTTCACTGAAAATCTTATTTTTAGTTAATTAGGTTTAGCAGGGTTGGAAAATTTTTGCCATAGGTGGAAAAGACTTGCCAACCCTGCTAAACCTAATTAACTAAAAATAAGATTTTCAGTGAAGGGAAGCAATTTTTTGTATTCATAACAATGAAAAAGTGATGGAAATACAAAGAATAAAGTAAAAACTACAAGTAAAAAAAAGAAAACTGAATATGTAGAAGAATCTGACGACAGTGACGGTTTAGAAGTGAAAAGTAACTCTGATAAAGATATTTCTATGGATGAATTAAAAGACAATTATGAAGACCTAGAAGGAATTAATAGTTTAGCTAAAAAAACTTCTAAAGCTGGTAACTATGTATTTGTGAAACTTGCATTAAAAAAAAAAAAAAAAAAGTATTATATAGCTCTAATTTTAGAAGTTGATGATACAATAATAATAATAATAATAATAATAATAAAATAATAACAGCTAAATTTGCAAGAAAGAATAGAAATAGTGAGAATTTTATTGGCCAGATGCAGATGATGTTGGAATTATTACTGAAGATGAAGTAATAATGATTCTCCTTAAGCCAACTTTAAATAGATGCTACCATTTAGTATAGGTGCAGATTCACAAAATTTGTAAGGAGCCAGTGGCTCCTAAACCCAAAAAATCCAGTGGCCACAATTGTAAAACAAACGCATAAAAACAATAGTGTTTATACGAGGTAAAATACTTTTTTAAAAAACTTAAAAAAAAAAAACCCTCAAGAATTCAAAGTGTAAAGTAATTTGTATAAACATATGTACCACAAAATTTGAATGTTAATTAAATCTTAAATCATGTACATTCAGAAGATAAAGTTGGGAAAGATACGTTTAAAAAAAATATGTATAAGCTAAGCAATCATGATAGCAGGGAATATCAGAAAAATAATATTTCTTATTTGGATTTTGCCAGACAAAAGTACATATGAAAGAAAATCCGAATTTGTGAGATTATTTTGCAGTATAAAAATCAAAACGCACTTCAAACATTTGTTATATATATATATATATATATTTAAATCACAGTCTATGTAAAGTTATCAGATTCAAACTGTTACGAATAACATTGCTATTCGAATATATTTAATAGTTTGCTGTGTTAAACATATCATTCTGAAATGTTATTAAAAGATAATAATAATGTTTGTTATGTGTTTTGGCCTTAATATTTCAAAAAAATATCAACATTTCACGATGGGGACTGGGAATACCAGAAATTGATTACTTTTAAATCACATGGCGACTTAAACGCCGAAAGTTAGTGGCCACAGCAAAAAAATTAGTCGCCACGTGGCGACTGGCGACCGTGAATCTGCACCTATACCATTTAGTGTTTCCAATTTCTTTTTTAACTTACAGTGTTTGCTGATGTGCCAAAATTAATCTTAATCAATCTTAATAAGTTTCTTCAGCATTGTTTTATATGTTAAAATAAAACATATGTTTTTAAGCTTTCAAAAAATTTCATAGATGTACTTGTTTTGTTTTTCATTCTATAATTACCTGTCATACTGATCTTAATATGAGTAGATATCTCGTACATGGATACATTTACAATAAAATATTTCACATTGAAAATTTCTTTACTTTATCAAGTAACACACACTTACCTCTTTTTTAGTTAGGCTTGCTTTAAATAAAGAGTGGTGGGCCCACTTATCCCTTATTAAGGGATAAGTGAGACACCCACGATTTTTTAAAAGAAAAGCAGTTACAAAATAATTAAAGGTTATCTTAGAAACTAATGATAAACTTTTGTTTATTAATATAGTCTTAAATAAAATAAGTTGATAAGGTCAAATTAAACTATTTCAAAATTTTTGTATATGGCTTCAAAAATGAAGTATTCCAAAAAGGGGTTCCACTTATCACAACCAATCTTATCTAAATGTCAGAAATTAAATTGGAAATCAATGTAAGAAGGACTCCTTAGTTTATTTGGAAAGATTTTCAATTAAAAATATAAGAACATACAAATTTGAGGTTTGTTTGCAAAAAACAGACAGGAGCATGCATAGCATTCCAGGGTGCGTTTCACCTCCTCACTGCCTAAGGCAGTGAAGTTCTCAACTCTAGGCTCACCTGGATAATTTTGATTTAAAAATATAAAGTCATACAAATTCTAGAGCGTGTGCTACCAAATGCAATGGGACCACCAACTTTAGATTTGTTTGCATAGATATTTGTTTAAAATATAAAATCACACAAATTTGAGGGTATATTCTGATGAAGGCAGTGGGGCTTCCAATGCTAAATCCTTCTTAGAAAGAACAAGAACGAAAAATCATGCGTCAAGCATAGATTATATAGCACTTTCCAACGCTTCGAAAATAATTTTACAAATCATACCGTTTAATAAGCTAAAAGCTAACATCTAAGTAAACAATTTAGAAAACGCATAACATATTTAAAAACATAATTTCAGGAATTTCCAACATATACAATATTCGGAAAAATATCCGAATACTTTTATTCAGCCCTGTATAGGATCTATAGATTTGTATATATACTACATAGGATGATAATTTTAGTTCAGTTAGGAAACGCGTAGCACAGTTTAAAATTCTCCGTCTGGAGTTTGTCAATAAACAGAAATGTGTTCGCGAACTTTTGTGCTGCCCTGTATAGGATCTACAGAATTTATACACACCACGTAATAGACAAAAAGCAAGTTAAAATTAAAATCGCGTTCAATAACTTAAAACGCACTTCCAGGAATTATTGTTAACAGAGAGTAGATAATTCTTTTGCGTGTCCCTGTAAATGAACGATGACTGCTATACACACAATATTCCGTAGTAAGTCTCTTGTAATGCACCTTAGTGATCTATATAAATTTCAATGCGTTTAAAAGAGTGAAACATTATTTAAATAAACCGCAGACGATTTTTCTCCATAGACGTAATGTAACGGAATTCTTTTGACTGTCCCTGTAAAGTAACTATAAGTGCTATGCAGACCCTGTTCCATATTAAGCATCTTCTAATGCACCTTAGTGATATATATAAATTTCAATGCGTTTAAAGTAGTGAAACATTATTTAAATAAACCGCAAATGATTTTTCCCCATAGACCGCAATGTAAAGGAATTCTTTTGAGTGTCCCTGTAAAAAAACTATAAGTGCTACACACTTCCGTTGAAATAGGGAACATGCTATAGATAACGATAATAACATATAAAAATTGCAGAGCAATCCGAGCATATTTACGGGAGTTAGAGCACGGACAGACGGCAGACGGCCAGACAAACCGAAGTCATAAGCACTTTTCAACTAGGTTGGAAAGTGCTAAAAATTACAAATGATGAGATATAGCCAATATTACATAGCATGTGCTGCTGCATAATTCGTAGGTTTTATGGCATTGCAGATTATATGAAGTTTTTTTTTCTCTGAGACATGAAATAAAGTCCTTATTGATTATACACAGGAAATTATGATAATCAAAAAGTGAATACCTAGTCTTTGACAACAAAACAGAAAAAAAAAATCCCTGACGGCTCGGCCTACAGGCACAGGTAGATTTCGAAGACGCAGACCGTGGGGCGCCTGTTTGTTGGGAATTGCGGAAGAAATGACCTTTTTGCGATGATGCGGCAGTTGGAACCACCTACTTCGAAACCTAACTTGTTTGCAGGCGGAGCCGGCAGGGATTTTTTTGTTTTTAATTTTTTTTTTTGCTATAACGATTGGTCCTATAAAAAACTTGTCAATATAAAAGTTTTAGATAATATTAAGAGGATTTATAATAAATTTAAGCGGATTTGAAATCTTGGGAATTGACGAAGTTATGAATTTTTTTCTTCTAAAACCACCCTCCCCCCCCCCTTAAGGCAATTTTTAATTATATCAAAAATCTGTCATACATAAATTTTTGGCCCTTCTCCTAGAAGTAATAATAACTTCAAACGGATTCGATACGTATCATAATTAAGAAATTATGGGTTTTTTTCTGTTTTCACAAAAAGCCCCCCCCCCCCCCCCCCCCCTTGGTTCGATTTTGCCCATTAACGAACTTGACCGAGATTTATGCCCCTTGATTTTATGTATCAGTTTCAAAAATATGCGGGAGTTGGAACCGCCTACTTTGAAAAATACCTAGTTTGCAGGCAGAGCCGGCAGGGATTTGTTTTGTTTTTAATTTTTTTTTGCTATAACGGTTGGTCTTATAAAAAACTTGTCAATATAAAAGTTTTAGATAATATTAAGAGGATTAATAATAAATTTACGCAGATTTGATATCTTGTGAATTGACAAAGCTATGATTTTTTTCTTCTAAAACCCCCCTTTTTTTCCCCCTTTTGGGGCCATTTTTAATGATATCAAAAATCTGTCATACATAAATTTTCGGCCCTTTTCCTAGAAGTAACAATAACTTTAAACGGATTCGATATGTATAATAATTAAGAAATTATGGTTTTTTTCTGTTTTCACAAAAAGCCCTTCATTTGCCCCCCCCCCCCCCCCCCTTGGTTCGATTTTGCCCATTAACGAACTTGACCGAGATTTTATGCCCCTTGATTTTATGTAACAGTTTGGAAGAGAAAATGAAGAATTTTTCCAGTTATCGTGTCCATAAAAAAGTGACATAGATAGATAGATAGATAGATAGATAGATAGATAAACTTTTGAACTGGGGGTGGTTTTGGATTCTGGGAGTCATGATCGACGTAGATCTGTAAAAAATTTTAAAAATTTCCAACTTAGGTGAGAATGTAATAGGTAGTATTTCTTACGAAATCTACCTAAAAAAACCCTGAAAGTTTCTACAAAGTAATCAAAGAATATATATGAGGGGGTGGGGGCAAGAAAGTGCCAAGCCATATTTTTGGTGAAATAAATCTAATACTGTAATCTGTTGCTTAATATTGTAAATTATAATATCCAACATATAATTTGTTTCTAATGTGACTTGTTGGCAGCATATGTGACAGGTTTCGTTTTTGCCCCCATTGAAGATAACTAATTTACAAAAAAGTAATAGTAATATCATTAAAGTAATGCCATATTGTTACTCAGAATATCTCAAATGCTACTAAGACATTGGCGAAAAAACTTTAGGTTATATATCTTGATTTGAGTATTTGATCAAATTTTCAAATTGAAATATTTCAGAAGTTTAAAAATGTGGCTTGGCACTCTCTTGCCCCGACCTCCTCATATATACAGGGTGATTTTTTTTAAAGTTGTGAAAGTAAAACACTATAACAAAAGAACCACTGATCCAAATGACCTGAAATTTCACCAGTATGCTCCCAAAACAATGGGAATTTTTTAGGCATCGTTAAAAAAAACTTAAAATTGCACCGACAGATGGCGCTGTACAGTAACAGAAACAAAGAATATCATCTGTGGGCGGAAAACAATGGACGGTACTTTGAGAAACCATCTTCCATATGCCCTCTGTCGTCATTGGACCTTTTCTTAAATTCTTAAGTGTCCTAAATCTCCTAAGAGCAGTCGCTGCGCTGTCATTATTCTGATAACACAGTTTCACTAACAACGCACGGTCCGTCAATGGCACAGTTATTGCGAGGATTTCCGTAGAATAATGAATACGAGGTGTGCGTACTTCACGTTTTTACCGGAAATGTGCATGTGCCGGGCGCAAGTTCATCTCCCGACTTTACTGTGTCTACTGCGCCATCTGTCAGTCAATTTTAAGTTTTTTTTAACCACGCCTAAAAAATTCCCATTGCTTTGGGAGCATACTGTTGAAATTTTAGGTATTTAGATCAGTGGCTCTTGTGTTATAGGGTTTTACTTTCACAACTTTAAAAAAAAATCACCCTGTATATATCATTTTCTCTTAAAAATGCCTCTGCAAAAAAGAAAAAAGAAAACTTTTTTTTTTGCTTCATGGTATGAGATCTCGTCTTTTCAAAACTCACTTTCACTCAATTATACTACAACACAATCTCTAAGCTGAAGGGTAACTAAATTAATCAATTTAATGACTGAGGTATGCAAATGTCATATCTCCCTCCTCTCCTATATTATTTATTCAACATGCAATAAACTGAAAAATAACTAAATATTTATTAATGCATATAATTCAAAAATAAAAATAATAATTTAGTTTATAAATATAAAATTATATATAATTGGGTGAATTTCACTACAAAAAGTTGGAGTGGTATTGTTTTTAGCGATTCCTACTCTATCTTCTTTAATCCAAAATCTGTCTATGTCCAACTCAGACCACAACCCCCGTTATTTTCTCAAATGAATTTAAATTGATCTAATACAAGGAACAGATGCTCACTTCAGATCATTTTAAATAAAAATTAATTATTCTTTTAAACTTGGAATACACCTGTGCTGAATTTTACTAATACAGATTAAAAAAGATAGAAATACTTCTAGAAGTAAAATCTTAAAAATATATAAACATACATATTTTTTTGAGGAATACCTACTTGTTTAATATTATTTTGGTAGCTAATGAGTTCCCTGGTTTGCATTTGATTATTACAAGATGAATCAAACAGAATGGTTTATTAGTAATAAATATTTTGAAGTGTATTTGTTCTGCTTTTTGTGCCTAAATCATGAAGTTTAATTTTTTTGCTTCACACACATACTAAAACTTTTAATTTGGTGAAATAATAATCTGGCAACCTGATATAACATAAAGCCAAAAAGAAATATTAGAATAAATATGCATAATAAAATAACATTATTTTCACCTTTTGCCGAATGATTTAGAATAAATGTGCATAATGAAATAACATTTTTTTTTTTTTTTTTAACTATTTACCAAATGATTTAGAATATTATGTGCATAATAAAATAGTTAATTTTTTACCTTTTACCCAGTGATGAGGAAGTGTATTTTCAGGAATAGACAAAGCTTTGCAGTTTAAATTCTTGTCAGCTTTCTTAATGCATTTTCGATCTGCACAAACACCACATGAGTCACAATAAAATCCATCAATAATTAAAGTTTCACAAACACTACAATAAGCTGTGGTAGAAAAAGCATCTATAGGGCACCAAGGATGGCCTTTACTAATGTCTCTAGCAGGCAGTTCGTTACTTTGACTCCTCTTATAAGCCTTATATGCAAGAACAACCGAGAGGCAAAATATAGTTAAGAAACATCCACCCTGAAAAGCAGACAGATTTCTTTAAGAGAAAAGCAATTTTTTATGACAATAACAAGGGTTATATAATTATTTACTTGAAAAAATGGGCAAAGCTAAACTGAAAAATAAATAAATATTTATTATTATTATTTACTTTTTAAAAGCAAGGAAAAAATCCTGTCATACATAAATTATGAAAGACTTCTTAACAGTACCAGAATAATATTATGAAAAGAAATATCTAAATAAACAATTTACAAAAATTTTAATGCAGTTTAAAACTTAGTTTTAGCAATTATCACACATATGTACAACAGCAATGAATTCCAATTTTGTTATATAGTCCTGTATAATATGATTTAGATACATTTTTATAGATTTCTTCTGCACATCTCTGTAAAAGAACGTTAAGATGGTTCTCAAATAATCTGCGGACCTGAACGGTTCAAAACTTTCTGACTCATTTTTTAACGCAAAGGCATAAAACTGGCAGACCTGACTATTGATGCGAGTTAGAATCTAAACGAGTTTTCCATTTTTTGATAAATAAGTTACTTATCGAGTTATAAGTGATTCGTATCACGTGACAACACGTTTTTCTCCTCTCCTTTCTGAGGCTGAAGCACTGGGAATTTAGTTCAAAATGCTGACTTTGACAGTATTTTCTGAAAGAAATTCTGTCTTTACGAAAAAATGGAAAACGTATTTCGATAACAAAGTTTCTGGATAACAACACCTGCCCATTTTACGCCTTTCTGAACAAAAATGAATTAAAAAATGTGTCAAAAAGTAGCCCCTTTGGATTTGAGAACAGCCTTAAATGTTATTAGCACAATTTTTATAGAAAATACTATCTGTATATTTAAAATGGAAAACCGAATTCTTAAGACTGACTAGAGATGGGAATGTTCGGAAAAAAAACAGAAACTTTGGGAAAAAAACTTTTTTTCCGTTTTTTTCAATTTTTCCAAATTGGAAAAATTGAAATTTAATTTATAAAATAATATATTCAAAATGTTATTATGGCTGCATTCTGATATTTTTTCATGCTCAGTGTCTCCCATGAAAATGTTAACATAGAAAATATGATTTGTAAGCAGTTTAGGAAGAATTTGAATCCTTTACAATTTTTTCCCTTTAAAACATAGGACCCTTCAAAAAATTCAGAATATTTTTCAATCTCCATTCTGAATCCTCTAGAAATGTGAGGATTTTAGAATAACAAAACATGTCAGATAACAGCTGAAATCGCCAATGAATCTCTTATTTAGCTGTATATACACTAGTGGCCAAAATTGTGGAAACCTTTTGGGAAAAATGTTTTTTTTAAAGTTTGATGGCTCTAACAACCAATATTTTTTAGTTATACCATAAAAGCTATGTACCACTGGAAAGATAATTTAATCGAAAATGTCATGCAATACAGTTTGCTCAATTCTAATTCATTTATCAAACATTATAGCCGAATAATCTGAAAAAGGCAGTCAAATCTGGTTACGTTGATGATGATGATTTTTCATTTTCTTGAATGTAGCCAATGCATATGAATGTCTGGAGTGTCAGACAGATTGCATTTTATTTGGTAATGTGTCAATCAAAGCTAGGGTAAGATTTCAAAAAAATATACATGCCATATTTTGGTACTTATAGGAAGACTTTTATCACTATTTTTTATGATTGCTATCAAATTGCTAAATTTCTTTACCACCTTTTAATTTTTGAGCTAGAAAAGCATAATAAAATTAACAAAACATCATAAAGAGTTGCTTAGTTACCCAGAAATCAATGTGTAACAATATTTTTAAGTGTAGAAAGCTATGGTTATGAAGAAATTTGAAATAAAATTAGAAGTAAATTAACAAAGGGATGTCTAAGTCGAGCAAAACATGACTGGTAAAGGCAGGAAAAGGTTCAGGAGAGCAATTGGCAGTAGAAGAGTAAGGTCCCTGTGTATAGGTCACAGAAAACATCATCTCGGTGAGCACAACATGAAATGGTACACTGAAATGCGGAGTTGAATCAAAGTACAGTTCTGTAGCGAATGCAGTGTTTGGTCTAAATGCTAGAATTTCATGAAAAAAAAAAATTATAAATCAAATAAAGGTTGAAAATATTAAACTGATCTAAAAGGCATGTTTAGACAGAGAAATAGTAAGGTCATGTTACTTGGATTGTTAAAATGTTATTTTTTATGGAATTCTACCATTTACACCAAAATACCGCACTCTGCACAGAACTGTACTTTGTTTCAGCTCCCCATTACAGTGCATCATTTCATGCTGCACATACCGAGATGATTGTTTTCTATGACCTTACTCTTCTATCACCAATTGCTCTCTTGCACCTTTTCCTGCCTTTACTAGTCTTGTTTTGCTAGGCTTAGACACCCCTTTGTTTATTTACTTCTAATTTTACTTCAAATTTCTTTATAACCATAGCTTTCTACACTTAAAAATATTGTTACACATTGATTTCTGGGTAACTAATCAACTCTTTATGATGTTTTATTAATTTTATTGTGTTTTACTAGCTCAAAAATCAAAAGGTGGCAAAGAACTGTAGCAATTTGATAGCAATCATAAAAAATAGTGATAAAAGTCCTATAAGTATCAAAGTATGGAATACTTGTTTTCTGAAATCCTACCCTAGCTTTGATTGACACATTACCAAATAAAATGGCATCTGCCTGGACACTCCAAACATTCATATGCATTGGTACATTCAAGAAAAAGAAAAATAATTGTCGTCAACATAACCAGGTTTTACTGCCTTTTACTGATTATTTGGCTATAACATTTCGTAAAATAATTATAATTGATAAAACTGTATTGTATGATAATCTTGAGTAAATTATCTTTCCAGTGATATGTACCTTTTATGGTTTTATTAGGCAATATTGGGTGTTATGAGCCATCAAACTTCAAAAAAGCATTTTTTCCAAAAGGTTTCCACAATTTTGGCCACTACTATATTTATGAAGGACCGTATTAAAAATATAAAAAAAAAGAACTTAAATATAATGATAATTTCTAATTCACAAAATTTTGATTATATTTTTTATGACCATTTTATATGATTTTTTAAATAAGGCTATATTCTTTATACAAAATGTTCACAAAAACAGGATTGCATGAAAAAAAAAAAAAAAAAAATGTAAGCAGACCTATGCAACTTCTCTTGTTAAAAATGAAAATTCATGTGGAAAATTATTTCAATAATATACCGAAATTTAATATAAAATTTGAAACATGCATTTATTTTTATTGGCATAGCTGCGACTTTTCATGTAATCGGATAATAATTGCCAGAAATATTTAACTATTTTTAGAAACAAGTTATTTTTAATAACATGCAATTGAAATTATTTAGTCCTTTTAAGCTTTTTTTTCTCGTCTCTCCCCTTTCCATAAATATAGATTTAGGACTATATAGATTAAGGAAATATAGATTAAGACTTGGCTAACTGTATATATATTTTATATATATATATATGCATACAAATAAACTTTGCAAAGAAAATGTAAATTTTCTGATAAAAATTGTTTTCAACTAAATATTTCAAAGTATTAAAAAATCCACCTATTTTATAAATTTCATTAAGAAATATATATTACTTTCATATTAAGAATCTAAAACTTAAACTAAAACCAAAACATAGAGTTGGTTTAGGTTTAGACTGGAAAGATATACCAAAACTAAATACACAATAAATGAAAATTCTAATTGTATGAAAATAAAATTGTAAATTATAAATTTTTAAGAAATAGAAGATATAAAAATGATAATATTTATAATATCACAACTACAATAATTTGTTTCTTTAAAATGACGTCATTTATATACAAAGCAATACTACGTAGAGGGGATTTAAAGTTGCTTTCAAACTGCAGTGATACTAGTTGAAACTCATAAGATTTTTTTTTTTTTTGTTATTTTTTTAATGATCTCTACTGGTAATTAAACAAATGCAAATGAAAAATCATTTCAACAGAGACATGATATATTACAAACAATGGTGTTAAATTAAGCAAGAAAAGCTACTGTGAAAATTCTGACACTGAAAGGCTAACTTTTAAAAGCTGACTTTTTTTTTTTTTTCTTTTTTTGTAATATATTCATGTAAAGTGAAAATAAATATTTTCTTTAGAATGCAGAAATTAAAAAAATGTTTATTATTTTATATATTTTAAGAAACGTAACTTATTTTTGAGAAACATTTGTAAGAAATCAATTTTTCCAGAAAAAAACTGGTATTTTTCTGAAACTTCAAAATTTCCGGAAATTTTACATCTCTAAGACTGATTTTAGCTGATCTGAGCTGTGATAAGTGGAACTGGTATATTTACTTTAAAAAATACAGAACCTTTAGAAGATGACCTACTGTCATTGCAAGATTTTCCTGAGAATGAAAAGGTTTAACACTTTGAAGTGAAAAATTTAGTGTTGGATAAATTATCAGTAAAATGGATGAAGATACCTATACAGACAGAAAAAAAATGATTCAAATTTGTATTGGGTATAGGGGAGAGCGGTACACACTGGACCTATGGGCACAGTGGACCACCCCCTAATATTTTATTTATTTAATTTATTTTTTAAGCTTCTCTTCTATCCTAATAGACAACAGCACTGCGCTGATTATTTATAGCCTTCAGAAAATATGTTTAGCTCAAATTGAACTATTTTATCTTGATTGGTTGTTTTGAGCTTCTAAAAGTAAAATATTTAATCATCATATTTTAATTTTTTTAGTAATTAAAGGTTGTAGATACATAAGATTAAACAGCTTTTTCGCAAAGCTAAGATACTTGTTTTTATTTAACTTTAAAGTTAATATGTTTAAAAGAAAGCTATAAACAATATTAATATGATTATTTATTGAACTTCAACATGGGGCACAGTGGACCACCCACTCCTGGGGCACAGTGGTCCACAATCCACTCTGCTCCTGTAATGCAGAATGTTCAAAATATTTAATAATTGCTTATTTTCTATAAAGAAATGTTGTTTAAAACTAGTTATTTAACTGTAAAATAAAGTAAACAAACAAAAATAACAATTTATTTAACATAGTAAGAAATATTTTGTTTTGTATTTACTGCCTTTGATAAATATAACTGTAGTCTAATTGATGATGATTCTATTCAAGTAAGATTCATGAGACACAAATTGAATGGAAATCAGCTTATTTTTCCCGAAACTGTAGATGAATCTGTTGTTGATGTCAATGATTTCATAATATTGCTCCCAGACCGAAAAGTATTTCAGGAAAATTCCAGGCTCAATCTTACTCATACGTATTTTGGAATTTCATTTACAAATTTTAATGTGCGCTAATTTTTTTGTACTTAAGTAATAACTTTAACTAAATTGCAATTGTTCCTGTATTAATCTGTTATTTTCAAAATATAGTTATTTTTTTTTCTAAATGTTACTTGTAAATTTATATTACTATGTTGTTTTGCGTGTAAAGGGGAAATAAAAAATAGATTTATATTGTATTTCAGATAATACCTAATAGCGGTCCACTGTGCCCCAGTGGGTGGAGCAGTGTGCCCCACTTCTGGGGCACACTGGTTCACTTTATGGGTGCATATATATATATTTTTTTTTTAAATGTATTGAAAACTATGTTCTGAGAAAATTAGGATGAATGTATAAAGGTTTAAAGAATATTAAAAAATATTTTCATGCATATCAGTTTGTCCGTTAAAGAGAAAAAAAAATTTAACTGAAAAAGTGGTCCACTGTGTAACAGTCTCCCCTAACCTTTAGAAGGGATTAATCGTTAATTCTGATTAATCGTTTAATAACAAATGTTTCTTCTTCAAAAACCATTATGTTTTAAATGTGGTTGTCAAGAAATTTAAAAGGGTGAAAGATCCAGAAAGCATTCTAAAATTACAGTTACTCTAAAACTACTAAGCTAATTCCAAATATTTTTTCAGTATTATAATGGTGACTATATCTGCCTCCCAAGAAGTTGCCAGAGAGAAAAAAAATGTTTAAAAATTATGATTTCTTAGAAATTGTTAGAGCTAGAAACTTGACATGACAGTTTCTTTTAAGACACATTACACAGAATGTTTTTTTTAAATTTGAATTTTATAAGGATGAAATTAGCAGAAAATGTTCTAGAACATCAATTACTCTGAAACTACCGATTTGATTAAAAAAAATACTTTCAGGATTTATATGATGATAACCTCTACTTAAACATAAGTTATTATTATTTTATTTTTATAATCTCAGCCCTCTTGCACCCAAGCAGGTGCAAGAATGAAAATTGTTCTAAAATTATGATTTGTTTAAATTGTCAGGGTTAGAAATTTGAAATGGTGGTTACATTTAAGACATAAATGCTCACTAAGAACAGTTTTTAAAAATTTGAAATTTAAAAGGGAAAATGAGCAAAAAAGTGTTCTAAATTCACAATTATTCTGAAATTACTGAATCAGTTTCAAAAGTTTTTCCACAGTAGGACAGATGGTGGAATGGAATACATAAATAGACAACATTTTATATGTTTCTTGGCTGGCATCAAACAATAGCAACGTTGGCAACAATATGCTGTGATGGTTTCAAATACAGTAAGAGTATTAGAGCAATTATATATCAAGAAATATTTACAGAATAATTAGGAAATATGTATCGAATGTAAAATATTTAAATTCATAAAATCAATCAACTTTAACAAAATAAATTAAACTACAAAAAATAACTGTAACAAACAAATAAAAAACGTTGTTTATTCCCTTTTTAAGAGTTTTGTAATTTTTTTTTTTTTCATATCCCACAGAAAGCTGTCAAATAACACAATCATAAAATAAATATATATTTAAAAAATAACCACCAAAAAAACGTTCCAAATTTAAAATAATAGATATTTTATTTTACCATATATTACATAATCGTATGAAAGGGGAAAAAAAAAAACAGTTTACAACAATGAAATTAAATTTGCGACAAACCACTTTCTTTAAAAGAATTGGCGGCGTACCCACTTATGGAACACTAGCAAGCTATGCCCGCTACGCTGGTCAATTTCTCTTAACGCACATCAAGTGAAATATTGACTTTGAATTTCATCTTGTACTTTAAAACACTGTGGATCTTTACTTGGAATGTCCTTCTGCATTTCTGAAAACGATACGAACGCTACTGCGTTATTACATTTTTAATGTAAAATTTGGGATGTTAAGGACAAATTAGGCCAATTCTCTGTAGACTTTACTATGGAATAGGTCAGCATTAAAAAAAAATGAATAATTGTGTTAAATTATGGTGTCTATGGGGTTTACATTATGGTGTCTATGAGGAAAAATCATTTCCGTTGGATTCAAATTGGATTTGAAAGAAGTTACAATTTACAATACTTCAAATATAATGAAATTTATATGCCTCACTGAGGTGGAGAAAAATATGGTACTCGTCGAGAATTAAATAAAAATCATGCCCTCGCGACATCATAATTCACTTTTATATTTTAACAGAATAATTAGGCTACTATAATTTGTGACTCGTGCTATAGTCAGTATATATACGTCAGGACATAATGCCGTTATCATTATCTTTTTATGCGTGAAGATTTCGCTATGGTACTCCATTGTAAAATTTGGTAATTTTTTAAATTCAATAAATGAAAAATGGCATAATCATTAGATTTGAAATTTATATCAAGAGAAATACAATTTTTTACCTTTCTAACGCAGTTTGTCTAACAATTTTCTGACAAATATTTTTCGAGCTATTAATTTTTTCAGTAACTTCAAATGTTTCATTTTCCGAGATTAATCTGTGGCAACGATTAGCGAAAATCCCAGTCGTCAGCAACACATCCCTTTTTATTAAAGAGGATTTCCCCGTTTTTTTTTTTGCAAGGAGAAGAAGGAGGGTTTAAATGAGTTAGAATAAAGATTTTCCCCCTTTAATTAGTATTTTAACAATGTAATTTTCACTTCATATTAATAAGCACACAAAGTACATTTTAACAATGTTTTTAAAAAGCGTATTCTATTTCCTTGCTAGCTTTGCTATAATACATATAATACTAGATATTCACCTGAAATGACGCAACACTAGACCAGGCAAAAGAGACCCAACCTGATGAAGTCCACATTATTTTTGATAGTTCTGAAAACAAATAACAATAAATGGAAATTAAAAA
This sequence comes from Maratus michaelseni, assembly GCA_963931845.1. NCBI lineage: Eukaryota > Metazoa > Arthropoda > Arachnida > Araneae > Salticidae > Maratus > Maratus michaelseni. Next base: position 133,993,909 of record OZ007600.1, read on the forward strand.
TCTGATCTATATAGAAAATACTTTAAAAATTCATAGCACAATAAATATTAACTTAAAGATCATCAGTTGTAATAACTATTGCAAAGATAATCAAGAGAAAAACGCGAACGGTACAATAAAATTTGTTTTATTAAAACATGATCAATACAGAGATAAAATGATAACATAATCATAATTAAGATATTTATCAAGAAACATACTTCGGCTTTTAATCCTCATCTTAAAAAATGCTGAGCAGATATATTTTTTTCCTTCATGCTGAACTAGACAATCTGTTGACTGTTGAATAACAACAAAAGTGGCCAGATGATTAAATGCCGGAGGGTAGAAGTGAAAGTTTTGTTTTGGGTTGTAAAAGAAAAACAGGTTTTCTGCAAGAAACTAATATTTTTTAAAAAACCTCATATAATTATTAAATAAGAACTGTGCTCACAAACACAGTAATTATTTGATTCATAAAATATATATAATTTCTGATATGGATTAAATGATTTAGAAACTGTAACCATAAAAGATTGTTGACAAATGACGTCAAAAAACATGGATGCCATCATGTGATGAGTAAAAGTAAATTAATTATATCTTGAATTATATACTTTGCAGGTTATTTGTAAAAATAAAAATATTTAAATTTTCCAGCTCATCATTATTAAAAAAATATAACCATTAATTCGTTTATTGTCTCCATAATTTTTAGAACAACATGGCTTTTAGGCAGGATTCATGGTTTGTATTTTAAAAGTTTCATTTAAAGTCAATTTCGAAACTGTTACCTTTTATGTTTTATTCTTAAAATTTTTTGAAAAAAATGTTGCTGCTCTACTTTTACTGTTTTAGAGTTCTTTTGTTTAGATTCTTCTAAAAGATTTTGATCTTATAAAATAATTAACGAATGGATGTTTTTCTTTTTCTTTGTTTACTACCAATTTTAGTAAAAATCCATAAAACAGACAAAAAAAAAAAAAAAAATGCATTTTTTCTTGGATCATTTTCTTTATGAAACATCATTGGACATCTACGAGATTACTTTGTTAAATTAGCCGTTTATTTTCGAATTAAATGAAAATATGATAGGTAAAAGTTTTTTGATTTCATACTATTGCTTATGAAAATTCATATAGATCTGTAATTGCGACATGTAACGTAGTGTGAGTTTTTAGCTTAAGTTTATAGATCAGTAATCTAAAGCTAAACATTTTTCGCGTATGTTAAAACTAGCAAAGCTGCCCGCATTGTCCAAGTCTGCTTCAACTGCAAAATAAATGAAAAATATAAAAATCACCTTCAGAAAATATTAAAAGATATCATTAGTAATACCACAAAAGCACCGATAATGGGCAGGTGTTTTTTGTTTTTTTATAATTCCATCTGAGCCCCGGTGATTGTGATTTTAAAATGCATTTAAAACAGAAAATTCTATAAGACCTTGAATATTAAATGTGTGAATTTTCACATTGCTAACAAAACGTATAATCAACAGAGTGAAAAAATGTCCAAGCCGGGAATTGAACCTGTATCCTTGGAATAACGCTCCATTGAGATACAAGGACGATACCCATCTTGGCATCTCTCACTTACATATGTCAATAAAGCTACAACTGCACCACAAGATGGAAAAGTCTTCATGAGCACACAACCTTGCAGCAAACATGAGAAGAAAACAATGCCCAGCATAGCTGAACCCTTTACGTTTTACGCTTTGTTAGCAATGTGAAAATTCATGTATTTAATATTCATTAATTTCGGACATAATTTCACTTCTGAAAATTAATTGGGTAATGAAATAAAATTATTATGTGTTCGCCTATGCTGGGCTTTGTTTTCCTCTTATGTCTGTCGCATGGTTGTGTGCTCATGAAGGCTTTCCATTTTGTGCTGCAGTTGCGTTACCAAATATGTAAGTGAGAGGTGCCAGGTTGGGTATCATCCTCGTAGCTCAATGGTAGAGCATATTGGAGCATTATTCCAAGGACATATTGATTGTAAAAATATAAGCTTAATACATTAAGCTGGCTTGAATAATAAACAATTTTGTGTGTTTAAAATATCAATCCCAATATGAGAAAAATCAAAACGAATTATGTTTGCAAAATAACTCAGATTTGTTATTAATTTTTAATCAGATTAAATAACTTAGTCGCCAGATAAAAAAACTTGGTCGACAGTGATGACCTGGTAACCGCATTTGTCAAGCCCTGGTTGTGCATTTTGTAAATGCATAGAAAAAGGGATGTTGACAACATAAATAATTACATATGATTCTCGGATTGTGCTGTCTATAAAGAGGTGTTTTCTTTTTAAAGAGAAAATTTTTGGGATTTTATGTTGTTTTAATGGGTAAAATAAAAAGTATTTTGAGAAAAGTTTCAAAATTGGGTATGTTGGCAAGGCTGATGTCAAACAGCAATACTTGCAATAATGTGATAATGGTTTCAAAATCACTAAGAGTGAAAAAACATTCATTGTTACCTTTTCTTGTATCACAAGTTAAATAAATATAAAAGTAAACAAATAATAATAATAATAAAACATGCTTTTATAAATATTCAATGTTATATCTAAAAAAAAAAAAAAAAAAACACCTAATTTCATGACTGCTATTCCTGTTGATTGAAGAAAACATGTCCATTATAATATGTGAAAATACTATTCTTGAATTATGGTAAATTCACTGTTTTATTCATGCTTGGTAGAAAGTGCAAACTAGTGAATTTATTAAAAGATTCTAATATTTGTTCAGTTTCTTGTATGGATATGGTAATATAAAAGACCAAAAAATAAAAAAATAAAATTGCATTACTGCAAATGTTACATTATTTGGTATTTTTCGGTTAGCCGGGCGCCAGTGATATATGTACATATATAAATATGTATGTATATACATACATATATGTATGATACATTCCTGTCGAAAATTGGCACATTATAAACGATCGCTATTGCCGTCGACTTGAACGTTCTTTCCACCAGACAATTGGAACATCTCAGTCCGAAACCACTAAAATTACCTGATAATCATATCGAGGTAGCCGCAGTCGAGATCGTTGAAATGTAGTCATGACACCCGGACAGGGCATCACTTCGAGTCACTCACCATGAAGACAAATCTTGAAGTATATCACATCGGAAATCGTAGTGATTTTGCAGTCGTAAAAATTGAGCAGAGGCGGTGAAATCCAGAAATTTCCCAAAAACATTAAAAAGAAGACTTAATAACTTAATAGATGAGCAGTGGCTTTATTGTGATCACAGAGATGAAAGCAACTCCACCAACTTTCGCTTCATTAAAACTGAACACATTTGAAGATCTTGAAGAATTAGCAGAGCTTGAAGAATATACTACCGATGCATTAGTGTAGATTCACCAGTGACGGCAATTAGATGACAACCACTAATTCGTGTAAATTCTGTCTCCGAAGCCAGTGTAACCGTATAAATACTTCAAAATTTGGCCCAAAGGTACAAAACGCGCGAACAAGCTGGTCCACTCGCATCCATGTTCAGAGGGCGCTAGGGGGATAAAGAAGGCGGAGCTTTCTCTCTAATGGATGAAAAAAATGAGGCCACGAAGACGTGTCTCTGACGTATGAATAAAACTCTTTAACAGAAGCGGCAAATTAAAAAGGCCTTTGGGCGCGAAAACCGCTTGGAATCATGGAATGCCGAATGAATTAAATAAAAATAAAAATGGTATTATAAAAGTTCCAAAGAATAAAAATTAAATGTCTCAAAAGAAGAAATTAGGCAGGTGCGTTTAGAGGCAGTGTTGCAATTTAAGAGAATAAGGTTTTAATAAATACGTGTAGCTTTTAACAGATTAAGATTTTTAGAATGATAAATAACAGAATATTTTGATTAAGTTATGGAATAAAATACAAAATAGATTTAAGAGATATTTTAAAAAGAGAGGGAAAAAAGAATTGAAGAATTTGGAATAATTTAACTAAAGAAATAGGGCAAAAATTTTTTATTATTACATATCCCCCCACCCAAAAAGACGAATGAACCGGTAGGTCATATGACCTGCAAGTTCATTGAAGGGAAATGTTACACGGACTTGGATTACAATTTATCAACTGGAGGAAGTCAAAATAAGTACATTTCCAAAATTTATTCATTAATGCCCAATAACATTAAATTTAATAACTATAACGCGAATTGGTGGAGTTGTTAATAAAAATACAATTACAAGATATTAATCTTGTTAGCAATGACATAAAAAGCTTTAGAAAATATTAAACAAAATAAGAAAAGAATTGTAACACTTTAAAATAATAGATAACATACTTCCAGAGTATCATCTTACAAAATTTGTTGCAAATTGCTTGTAGAATTGTTGCTTAATTTGTCGTTCAGTTCTCGTCTGAGTGATAGTCCATCCAAAAAAGTTATTTGCATACCTCACAAACTGAACAGTTTACAAATTGAAAGAGAAAAATCCTTCAAATTTTAGATCTTACTGATCTTCCTTATGAAAGTCTATTTCAGAATTAAAGTTCATCTGAATGCTTTATATTTACTAGCAACAACTCGAAAATAGTACTAAGATTAATATTAACAACAATAAAACACAAATAATACAATAATAATAATAATAATAAGAAGAAGAATATCAACAATAAAAATTTTAAAATAATAATACTTAACAATAACAATAATCATAAGTTAATTTTCAAATATTAAACTTATGTTTGTCTGAAAAACTCAGTCCTGAATGGAATGCTAAGAAAAACTTAAGAGAAATGAGTATTTTGTTATGGTATAGTTTGTCTGACAAATGGTAATTACCTAAAAAGGCAAATAGGTAATGTAAGCAGTATAAGAGTTTTTTACTCAACATCAAAATTACTATTACCATTATTACCTTTATACTTTCATTACCTTTACTACTTTATTACTTGTTTACTTCTAGAAGTAAAAATTTATATATCTCAACATATTCAAATTCAAGTAGTATTCAAATTCAAGTAATATTTAATCTCAATATCAAATTATAAATAGTATAACTAATAATAATAATATTCAACAATAAGTTCAGGTTCAGCAATAACAAGCATTATAATTAAAAAATATCACACTCTTTCTTTAATTACTTTCTTAAGTATATAATTAATATCTCATCCATATAGTAGTGAATGAGGTATGAAATATACTCCATAAAATACATAATACAAAAAAAGGAATAAATAAGAAAAATTTGTGAAAACAATCATTATTGTGTAGATGATGGTTATGTAACTATCTTGCTTTCAGTCAAACAAGAAAACATAAGTTGTGAAATGAAAAAATGGGACCTTGTAGCATATTAAGAAAGGTTGGACAATTCTCAATTAGTATTAAGATATCATATTTGGTTAGTTTAAGATATAATTTAATCCAGTTTATTTTATTAGTTTAGTTAATACTGTTTAATTTATTATTCTAATCTAATCCAATTCAGTATCAGAAACTCCTAACTTAAATCAACTAAATTACGCCAGCATAAAAAGTTGACTCAAGTGGAAACTTCAACAGTGACACTCTCGTGTGCACAATCAAGAACACCACGGTTATACAGAAGAGAATTGATTAGTTAATTATTAATTTATTTTATTTCGTTTATTTTTGGATTATATTAAAATCAAGACGAAACTATAAATTTAACATTAGTTTGTTGTTGGTTCTCATGGGATAATTTTAATTGATCAGGAGGATAGTAAGGGCGTAATTTTGATACATGTACTATTTCTGTAGGTTTATTTTGAATTTGTCTATCAATTTCAAAATTGACATCAGATAACTTATTAAGGATTTGATAAGGACCACTAAAGACTTGTGAAAGTTTTCTGGTATTAGGATATTGGAACTCTTCATAAATTACAAGATCTCCAATCTCAAATTTTGGTTCTAGATAATTTCGATCATAATATTTTTTACTTCTCCAATAGAATTCATCAGTGCGTTTTTTAGCAAGTTTAAGGGCTTCTTGAACAGGAGGGTAATAATTTTGTTGAAGAGGAGAATCATAGGGTAATTGGCCAAAAAGTAAGTAAGCAGGAGGGAATTTAGTGATAGAATGAGGGGTATTGTTATACTCATTAACTACTTCTGTCAAAATTTTTGTCCAAGGGATTTTGGAGTTGGTAGAATTGACTTTACACTTCAATCTAGTAACTATTGTCTGGTTCGCTCTCTCACATTTGCCATTCGTTTGAGGATGATGTGATGTGGTTAAACGTTGCTTAATATTGTGGTTTCGCAGAAATTTTTTTAATCTAGATGAAGTAAAGGCTGCATTTCTATCACTTAACACTTTTTGATGGGTCTGGACATTAAGAATTTTATTAAAACAGAATAATTGTTGTGGTGTTTGAATATTAAAAACTTGGTTTAGACAATTAGTATAAGTTTCTGTGGTAACACTTTTTGAGGGGAAAGCCCAAACATATCTAGTAGCATGGTCGATGATGATGTGTAGATATTTTTTGGTGGAGTTATAATAATTGAATCCTCCCACAGTATCAATAGAAAGACATTCAAAAGGTTGATCTGTGGTGTGCATAGCTTGTAATAAGCCAAATTTTTTCTGTCTGGGTTTTTTATTCTTTTGACAAATATCACAATGTTTTACAAAATTGGTTATATCTTGCGTCATGTCAGGCCAATAATAATTAGGGGAGATTAAATTTAACATTTTTTGGATACCAGGATGACCAAATTTTTCATGAGCAACATTTAGTATTTTTCTCCTTAAAGACATGGGGACTACTATTTTTCTAAAACCTTTCTTTTTTACTATCATAAGTCCATTTTCCTTTAGATAATTTTTACCACACACATTATCTTTTTCCTGCCTCTCTATAATTTCTTTAACGTCCAGAAGAAAAGTAAGTGGTTGAATAAATTGTGAAATTGGGTTTCTCGACAACATGTCGGCTTCGACATTTGTGGATCCCTTTTCGTAAACTATGTTATATTCAAACATGCTCAACTTCAAAGACCATCTAAATAACCTGCCTCTCAAATGTTTAGTATTTTTTAACCATACAAGAGATGCATGATCAGTATGAATGGTAAATTTTACACCATGAAAATAATGATAGAATTTGTCTAAGGTGTCAATGATGGCAAGACACTCTAACTCGGTAATAAAATAATTCTTCTCATAACTTCTCAATCCTCTAGAGTAATAAGCAATTGGATGTAAAAAATTATTACTATCAGGTTGTTTTAAGACTGCACCTACTGCCACCTGTGAGGCATCAACAAACATATGGAGGGGTAACTTAGGGTCATAAATTTTTAAGATAGGTTTGGCTATTAAGGCATCTTTTAATTTTTGAAAAGAATTTTGACAATCTGTATTCCATTCCCAGTGTATTTTTTCTGAGTAATCTGTTAAGAGGGACTCGAATTTCGGCATATTTATCTATAAACTTGTGATAAACATTGATAGATCCTAAGAATCTCTGAAGTTCCTTTACATTTGAAGGGGGTTTTAGTTTTTTTATTACTTCAATATTAGCATTAGCAGGAGTTAATGTGCCATTCTGGATGGTATATCCTAAGAAGTTAATTTTATTTTGGACAAAATTGCATTTAGAGAGTTTAAGTTTAATGTTTTCGCATCTACATAATTTAAATATTTGGTTTAAATGTTGCATATGTTCTTCTAATGAGGAAGAAAAAATAATGATATCATCAAAATCATGGCAAGCAAAGTCTATTTTGTATTTAGTAAGTATTCTTCTAAGGGTTCTATTAAATATCGGGGGGCCTAATTTAATCCCGAAGGGCAGAACTAACCATTCAAAGAGCCCAAAGTTGGTAGCAAAAGCCAATTTTTCAGTATCGGATGGATGTATGGGTATGTGCCAGTAGCCAGAGGCTAAATCTAAAGTTGAAAAATACTGCGCACTACTCAGTTTATCTAAAATTCCATCGATACGAGGTAGGGGTTCTGCGTCATTTTTCATTATTGCATTTAATTTTCTATAGTCAACACATAATCTAGTTTTTTTACCTTCTTCTCTTTTCATTACTAATGTAACAGGGGCAGAATAGGGACTATTGCTCTCTTTAATTAAACCAGCATCTAATAGTGAATGAATTTGATCCGAAATCTCTTTTTCTTCTAAAGGGGAAGTTCTGTATGGCCTCAGAGATATTGGTAGGTCAGAATTAAGAAAAATACGTTGCGGTTCGATATTAATTCTCCCGACATCAAATTTATTTTTAGAAAATATATCTAAATAATCCCTTATACTTTCCCTTAAAGTTTCATTTTCTATAGAATTTATTTCCCCAATTAATTTAGAATTATCAACATTAGATGGAACAAAGGATTGAGGAGATATGATCTTTCCATAATCGGGTTGCACTCTCTGATAATCATAGTTAACATTAAAATGAAGTAACCTTAATTTATCACTGGATATGTTCTTAGATTCATTTAAAACAAGGTCTCCTTGTAATACTCTACATGTAGCACAGTCAATAATTAAATTAAACTTACAGCATTCTTTTAAACCTAGTATAGCATAATCTAAATTTGTATTACATATTAAAAATCTAATATTTTGTTGCACATTACCTAATTTAAACAATAAATTACAAGCTTTATCTATTACAACAGTTCCTTTGGCTTGGCCAATAATAACAGGTGGAATATTTATAACTTTAGCATTTAAGAATTTAACAAATTTAAAAGGCAAAATACTTATGGTTGAGCCAGAGTCAATCACACAAGGTAGTTCCCTGTTATTTACATATCCTGATACAATTAACTGTCATATATTATCAGTAGATGGTTGTGGTTGACTAAGAGGGGGTGCAGAAGATTGCAGAGGCCTAACATTGAATACACAATCCCTCTCCCAGTGATAAGCATTTTGGATACCTCTATTTAAACACATTCGACATGGTCGACTAGGAAGCCTTCTTTGATAATGATTGACAGGCAATCTGGGACTAACGAACCTGGACGTTGAAGGCTTAAAATTAGTTGCTGCTTGGAAATTTGGATTCCTGTAATTAGGTTGAGGGCGAATCCAATGTCTAGGTGAATTAATTGGTTGAGAAAAAGGTCTGGAATTTTGAGACATATTTCTAACATTACTATTATTGTTACTGCTAGAATGAGATGGAATGACAACAAGTTGTTTAACTAATCTATACCAATCGGTAGTAGATTCAGGAGGATTTACTATTAAATAGTTCTGGTATTCAGGTTTTAAGCCATCTGTCAATCCTTGTAAAATAATAGTTTCACATAGTTTAAGTTGTCGACCTATCTCTATTTTCTGACGGAAATAATTTTCTAAGTTGTTTAGGTCATGCAATTTCAGCGAGGCGAAATCAGAAAAACGGGGGACTGTTACTTTCAGAAATTTTTCAGTTAAGATCTCAGCAATTTTTTCATACTCTTTACAATCTAGACATTCATTAACATACACCTTTAATGCTTCGCCCTTCAAATATTTGGAAATATTGTTGATTTTCCACTCTTTTTTATCTGGAGGGGCTGATCCTTCAAAGTGTCTAAGCCAAGACACAACATTCATCCCACTTTCTGGGTCAAAAATAATAACATTAAGCTCTTTTTCAGCCATTTTGGTTTGAGTACCCTTACTTTCAACACTAACTTTAACAAACCCTGACTTTAATAACATGTAAAAAAAATAACAATGTATAAAGAATTCTTTAACTTAACAACAACTGTAAATATCTAACTCTTAATAATTTAAATAACAAACTAAATAATATTCAACAGTAAAAAAGTCCAATTCATATTAAAATTCATTTCACTTAAATAGTAAATGTAAACTACTACTATAATCTTTCTATAAATAGATCCACTATATATGAATATCACAATTTAGAATGAAATAAATAAAACACCTTTTTAAAATAAGTATCATTATTTCGTAAGAACAATTTTTTTGGCTCTTGAATTGTACTCTCAAAATATAGCATCAAAAAACAAAAGTAATAAAATAAACAAATAAATTAACTGCACAATAATTTTACCCTTTCAATGGTACTCAACTTTCTTTTGAGATAACACATTTTTTTTTTTTTTTTTCACATTAAGAAACTTCAAAAGCTATTTTTGCGATTATTATGCAATCAGTGAAGCTGTAATTTCAGATAATCTAATAAATTTTTATGCATTTTTAGAATGGCATAGAATATGTTCCAATACATGTTACTTGAAAAGAGATTACTCATATATTTTTTCAATAAATAGAAATTATTTCCTATGAATAAATATCACCGAATGAAAAGGGACTATAATTAAGTGATAAAATAAGAACATAAAATGAAGTTACTCTTGTAAAATGAAGTAATATAGGAATAAATATCAGAGCAGTTCAAAACTTTCAGTAATATTTGTGAGCTTAACCAAATAAAATTAATTTTTTAACAATACATAAGAATAAATATTAAATTTCGTAAGTTCTAAATGTTCAGGATAAAAGGAACAAAATTCTTCTGAAGTATTCTAAGAACAATTTTTGTTCTATATAAGCCAATAATAACAAATCAATAAAATAAGAAATCAATAAAAATAAAAGAATAATTTAACTTACAGACGTCACTTCTGGGATAAATTTATAAACACTTATGAGTGATAATTTGACAACTAATCGGTAGTTGTTCTCCAATATCACTGGGAAGTCTCCAAAATGTTTTTATTACACAGGTCATCAGTTATCCTGACCGGCTTTTTTGATACATTCCTGTCGAAAATTGGCACATTATAGACGATCGCTATTGCCGTCGACTTGAACGTTCTTTCCACCAGACAATCGGAACATCTCAGTCCGAAACCACTAAAATTACCTGATAATCATATCAAGGTAGCCGCAGTCGAGATCGTTGAAATGTAGTCATGACACCCGGACAGGGCATCACTTCGAGTCACTCACCATGAAGACAAATCTCGAAGTATATCACATCGGAAATCGTAGTGATTTTGCAGTCGTAAAAATTGAGCAGAGGCGGTGAAATCCAGAAATTTCCCAAAAACATTAAAAAGAAGACTTAATAACTTAATAGATGAGCAGTGGCTTTATTGTGATCACAGAGATGAAAGCAACTCCACCAACTTTCGCTTCATTAAAACTGAACACATTTGAAGATCTTGAAGAATTAGCAGAGCTTGAAGAATATACTACCGATGCATTAGTGTAGACTCACCAGTGACGGCAATTAGATGACAACCACTAATTCGTGTAAATTCTGTCTCCGAAGCCAGTGTAACCGTATAAATACTTCAAAATTTGGCCCAAAGGTACAAAACGCGCGAACAAGCTGGTCCACTCGCATCCATGTTCGGAGGGCGCTAGAGAAGAAGACTAGTTAGAGAGAAGGCGGAGCTTTCTCTCTAATGGATGAAAAAAATGAGGCCACGAAGACGTGTCTCTGACGTATGAATAAAACTCTTTAACAGAAGCGGCAAATTAAAAAGGCCTTTGGGCGCGAAAACCGCTTGGAATCATGGAATGCCGAATGAATTAAATAGAAATAAAAATGGTATTATAAAAGTTCCAAAGAATAAAAATTAAATGTCTCAAAAGAAGAAATTAGGCAGGTGCGTTTAGAGGCAGTGTTGCAATTTAAGAGAATAAGGTTTTAATAAATACGTGTAGCTTTTAACAGATTAAGATTTTTAGAATGATAAATAACAGAATATTTTGATTAAGTTATGGAATAAAATACAAAATAGATTTAAGAGATATTTTAAAAAGAGAGGGAAAAAAGAATTGAAGAATTTGGAATAATTTAACTAAAGAAATAGGGCAAAAATTTTTTATTATTACATGTATATATATGTAATATATATATGTATGTATATGGAGATATATGTGTTTATATGTATGTGTGTGTATATATACATGTACATATATCACTGGCGCCCGGCTAACCGAAAAGTACCCATTATTGTAACAAACAAATATTTATTCTTGAGTCCCATTCTAATAAATTTAAATTTAAAAAAAAATTGTTCAGTTTCATTTTAAGATATGACAATAGGAAAGAAAAAAAGCATTATTTGAACTACTTATTCATGATCATATAATAAGATCACAGAGTTTTCCCCCCGGTTTAAAAAAGGGCAGGGTGCTGCTGGTGAGAAAAGAGCTCTTTTTGGATTCTTAAGGGCACTTTTTTTTAATTTTTAAAGAATATTTGAAAGTCAGGGTGCTCATTTCAAGACATCATTGAGCCAATTTTTACTATGAAAGTAAATTTTTTAATGCAAAAAGGAAAGAAAGGACACATTTTTTACTGAGAGGCAAGAAGGAAGCTAATCCTTTTTATGAGGGGCAAGAAGGGTGCTATTTTGTAAATCAAAGGGCAGGCAGGGTGCGGCACCCTTCTGAAACTGTCTGGGGGAAACTCTGAGATCACTAATAATAATTAAAATGTAGATAAAATGCTTAAGTGATACAAACAGAACACAAAAAGGCTTATAAAAACTTTTTAATATAAAGATCGACGTATGTTTCAATGCTCAAATGACGCTATTATCAAGAAACTACAACAAAACTATTCTTCCAAATTTTTAAAAATGAACTTGAAAAACATATATCACGATATCATATATGTAAAAAAGCAGGTGCTTAAAATAGTCAACTGTAAAACGTGAAAATTAATATTTCTTTATTGCTTTTTTAAAACTGAAAAATACCTCATACCAAATCGTAGGTAAAACAAATGAGGCTGATTTGTTGCAAATGTTCTCGTTATGCATACTTATAGATTTCTATTGATTCACGGATAATAGATAGGAAGTAAACTCTTGATGGATAAATTATTTTACTATTTTTAAAGTAAATTTTTAGTCTCAGTTTTATATAGTCTTGCCAATGCTGTAGGACTTCTGTCATGTGTGATATCTGCCATATGCTCTTTTAATCTTGTTTTAAACTTTCTAGTTATCATTCCTATATAATATTGTAATGTTCCATCTGTTCTGGTAAACAGGATTTCATATACACCTGATAGTTGAAATGGCTCCTTTATTGGGTCTATTTTTTTACAAACAACACTTTTTCAACTATCGGTGTTTATGAAATCCCATTCACCAGAGCAGATGGAACATTACCATATTATATAGGATTGACAACTAGAGCCATTTATCTTATCCAAGGCCATTATAACAGGGAAGTATCAAATATTGGGTACTTTTCCATTATACGGACACCATTGTCCCCAAGCGTAATAGTTGGCACAAAATGAAAATCCCGTGAATTGAAACATTTGAAAAATAAAAGAAAAAACTTGTCGATAGTAAAGTGAGCATTTAAAAATATAACATTTGAAAATTACAGTCTTTTACGAACTATTTTATTAAATCACAAATATATACTTAAAATAAGTGAACAAATAACTGTTATACAATAAAGCAGGGGTCGATTTAGAAAAAGAAATTTGCATAGCAGTAACTGCTATACAAAGTCATTTTTGAATAGCAGTTAGACACTTTTGTATAGCAAGTAAAAAATAGCAAACGTAACTTTTAACTTTTAAGTCTTGAAAATTTACAACAAAATTAAGATATAAATTAAAAATTTTCTTTAACGCTGATACCTGTGGATTCATCCACCACTAAAGATATATAATTAGCAGATTTCAGTTCGAAATTAAAGTCCTCCTTAAATGTGTCTGCAACACACTGAGAGAATCGGTATTTCTTGTCATTCAAATATGTTTCCCCTAACTGAACACCATGCCTCTTTTCTAATTGTGCAATTTCGGGAAACAATGAGAATGGAAGTTCTTGCTTGACAATTAAATAGGAAATATCTATTAACTTGCCAACTTTATTTTCTTTATTGCTAGCTTGAAACATTGCTTTCCCAATTGGTGTATCCATTATTATTTTTTACACTGTCTGGCTTGTGTTCCAAGTTCACTGCCGTAAAATGCATGTCACTTTTGGAATGCTTGACAATATTGTCTTTTTTTCAGACTGGCTCCAGTAATTCCATTGATAAATCCTGGGTTGAAATTTTGTTTCATTTTCAATTTGTCCACAAATTTCGAACATAATATACATCATATTGATATAACATTACTTTTCCCATCTGTTTCAAAATCTAACCATTCTTCAACGGGATCAACAGTTTTTTTTTTTCAATTTGTAACTGTTTCCAGTTTAACTATAACCATATTATGAAAAAAACAATCAAACAAAAAAAATAGCAGTAACACACAAAACCAAAACGATATAAAACACAACAGCAATGAGAGCACTTGGGGTGGGTGAAAACAAAACGTATGTCATGTAAAAACACCTTTAAATCTGAGCTTTAACTCTTCAGTGTACATGGCATAGCAAAGAGTGGTCGCACTTTAGTTAAATTTGAATCGCAAATTGCGATGCGATGCCACTTAAATCGAACCCTGCAATAAAGTACAGTCAAACCTCGTTAACACGAATACGCTTAACGCGAATTACTTTTAGCACAGTTTCCGATTGCCCAATCCAGTTGTATGCAATGTATTTAGGTTCAGATAACACGAACTACTTTTAACATGAACAAAAGAAGTTTCCCCTTGAGTGTTCACGTTAACGAGGTTCGACTGTAATAAAATAAAACTCATATTAACCTGCTGGCATAAAATTACAAATATCTTTTAGCATTGCAGTAAACATTTCATTTTTTGAATGAAGGCATTGCCACATGAACTCTATGAGATACGACTCTAAATGATAACGGACAGTTCCCCGATGTCTTTTGTTGTGCCATTTTGTGATGGCCCATAATCTCTCAACATTTTGAGTATGACATCTAGTATTAAGGTCGACAAAATTGTATTTGTGATTTACTGTGAAATGATCATAACCAGCATCTCGCAGTTCATCTGTTTTATATCCTCTCCAGCAATCTGTATAAATAATACTTCCATCAGCTACATTGTTTTCTACTGCCGCCATTAAAGTTTCAGCTGTACGATTGGGAATGTAAGGAAACATCCCCGTGTTTCAAGACATAAACCACCTAACACCCATTGAAGAGGAAGAACACGTCCTATGTTGCTTTTTCTTCTGGTAAAAAGACTTTCATCTACTTCTATAATTTTATTAGGTCCATCAATTTCTCTATTTGGTTGTGAACATAAAGCATTTGCACAAACTTCTCTCAAATAACTATTCCAGTCCACTGTTGTGTTGTGGTTCATATCAAGTTGCAGCTCACAAAACTCAATCAATGTCAACTCTTGGCACCATAAATATATAAACCTTAAAGCATTAAGAAAAGACAACTGCGATCCTTCAAATCATCCCCAAAGCAGAATACTTTGAATGTTCTGCAACGAACTTCAGTTGATAAAAAATGTTCTTCGGGAATAAAAATTAAAGACACAGGACACAGGGATATTTTCTTATATATGAAGAAGTGCAATTGCATCTTTTATAGAAATGTAAAAGCCATTTTGTAAAATGCTAACATACACACACGAAAGAAACTAATGGCGAATTTTGCGATTTTACCTGATCGAATAATGAATTTCGTGGTTTCTTCCGACAATCAATTGACGATTTTTGCAATATTGCAGATTTTTTCGCATGTCAACTTGCGAATTTCGCGTTTTTTTCTTGGACCCAATTGTCGAATTTCGTAATATTTTTTTCCCGCAACTGATTGAAGAATTTCGAGATACTTTCAACAATTCACTGACACATTTTGGGATTTTTAACTTCAACCGATAGGCGAATTTTGCAATATTTTTCTTGGACCAATTGGCAAAATTCGTAGTTTTTTTCATGCAACTGATGCATGAATTTCGTGATTTTTACCGACAACTGATTGGCAATTATTCCAGCTTTTTCGTGTGAGAGATTGGAAAAAATCGTGGAATTTTTTTCCACGACTGATCGAAAATTTTCGTGATTTTCCTGACGATTTTAGAGTTTTTTTACATGCGACTGATAGACGAATTTCATTAAATTTTCTTTTTATCGATTGGCAATTTTTTACTGTTTTTCTTGCGAGTGATTGGATCGATGAATTTCCAATTTTTTCCAACGATCCACTAAAAGATTTCGCAATTTTTTTAGCCGCGACCGATAGCCCAATTTTGCAATATTTATTTACTTTCTACCAATTGGCTAACTTTGTTGTTTTTTGTGACTAACTGGCAAAAATTCTGGATTTTTTCCATGACTGATCAACAAATTTCTGATTTTTTCACACGATAACACTGACTTATTTCGCGTTTTTTTTCTCACAACTGATTGGGGAATTTTGCGAAATTTTCCTTGTACCAATAAGCAAATTTTGTATCAGCTTCTTGCGACCCATTGGAGAAAATCTTGCAATTTTTTTTCCGCTACTGATCGACGAATTTCGCATATTTTTAATAGCGACCATTTGGCAAATTCCGTGACATTTTCTTTCTACTGATTGGCTAATTGTTTTTGCTTTTTCTTGTGAACGATTGATAAAAATCACGCTTTTTTTCTGTGACCGATCAACCAATTTCTTGTTTTACCCACGAAAAATAGGTGAATTTTGCGATATTTTCTGCCTGTTGATTGGAAAACTTTGTCACTTTTTTGCAATCTATTGGCCAATTCTTGGATTTTTTCACGACTAATTGATGAATTTTTGATTTTTTCCGACAATCCACTGACAAATTTCGCATTTTTTTTTTATTTTTACCTGTGATTGATTTTAATTTTTCTTGTACCAATAGACAAATTTTTGTAGCTTTTTCTTGAGACCAATTGAAGAAGTTTTTTCCTCTAATGTTCGATGAATTTCACAGTTCTTCCTAATTTTGCGATTTTTTAACTACGACCGAATTGCAAATTTTGCAATTTTTTCCTTGTACTGTAGCCAAATTTTGAGGCCTTTTCTTGCGACCGATTAAAGAAAGTCGCAGGTTTTGTTGCAGTTTCTTCCGACAATGCGCTGGTGAATTTTTCAGTGTTTTTTACCTGTGACCGATTGGCGAAAACCGTGGATGTTTTTCCGTGACTGTTCATCAAATTTTGCATGTTTTTGCACAACAGGCTGAAGAATTTCATGATTTGTTCTCCATGATTGACTATCGTACTGCGCAAGATTTTTTCACGACCCATTGATCAATTCCGCAATCTTTTTAAATGAACGATTAAAGAATTTTGATATGTTTTCCCCAGCCATTGAGTGACGAATTTCACGATTTTCCTTCGATTGAATGGATATTTTTCTTGAAAATGATAATTTGAAATGTTCTGCAGGGAAAACCATTGTTCTGTGACATACGTCGCACTTTTAAGCATATTCTGCTTTGGGGCAAATCATGTTTTCTGTCGTATTCCTACACTTTCTCAACATGATCGTAAGCTACATCTCCATTTCGGATTCCCAGACGACTCATCCATAATTTCATTTCATAGTTTTAACACAACCTTTTATTATTCAAAATTCCAAATTCCTGAAACAGTTTTATCGCATTTTTCTCATCATCTAGTAATTGCCAAATGATAAAATCCATCTCAGCGTCAGTACTAAAAGTAAATTAAACTTTATTAAAAAAAGTGTTTTTCATTCGATTAATAGCAAACTAAAAAACTTTCCGAGGTTAAGGTTAAATAATAATCATTCACGTTTCATAAATAGCAAATCACAATGTTTCGCATGGTTTACAATAAAAATCCTTTTCCCGATCAGGGTTGAAATAATTGGCGCATTAGCATACATTTTGGCATGGTGTCTGTATAACGGAAAAGTACCAAATATTGTATTGCCATCATGAACATATAATTTCTAGCTTTTCTATTCAAATTTAAGAGAGGCAAAAAATAAACAAACAAAAGCACGTTCAAATTAGTAGTTTTTTAGTGTGTTGGCTGCAATCAACACCAGTCAAGCATTGATGTTTGTCAAAGCTATGATCATTGCTTTGCTGAAAATAAATCTGTAGTCTGTTTTCTCTTATTTGATCAGTTTTTATTTATGTTGATTAAAATAGGTGAAAAAAGCAAAAAACATTAAGTCTTCATAAAAAGAGGTCACATTTTAACAAAATACCTACTGATACGAAAATAAAAAAACTTTTTATAAAAACTTATAGAAAGGTGTTACTAACTTAAACCTGAAATTGTGATAACGGACAATGTTTTGATGAAAAGTTCAATAAAAATTTAAATAAATGATTAATTTGTGTAATTAATATATTAATTAATTATAGTTATTTATTTGACTAGTTAAATTTTAAACATTAAATATTTGTCAACAAATTTTTTATTATTTTTTTTAATTATTATTGAAAACAAATATTTAAGGGATTTAATTTTTTTTAAATAAAAATGCCAAATAAGTGAAAAAAAGTACAAAACTGAAACTTCCTGGCATAAATTGGCAACTCTTATGTTTACTTTGTGTTTTACTTCTTGGATGAATCATAGTTGAGCAAGAAGTGTGTAAAAAATGAATTACAAAATTCCATCTTTACATATATGAACCAAGTTAAGTTATGTATCCATATTCATATGGATGCAAGTCATTATGAAGTCCATATATGCCCTAAAGAGAAGAATTTTAAAAATTGAAAAATATACTTTTTGTAGATAATTCAATTACATAAAAATATTTACATATTTCAAACTTTGGAAAATAAATGTTTGTATATTTGCAGAATGTTTAGAAAATGTTTTAATTCACCAGATCGATTAATTTACCTAGATTAATTATACAAAAAACATAAATGTTTTGTGATCGCCACTGATATTAGCGTTATCTTGAATTTTTTCAGAAATGCATTTATACTTCCTTCATGAGAAAACATGAGTTCAATCATATTAACCAGAATTACATATTAAAATGTGTACAGAATGATATAAAAATAAAAGAAAACTTGAATTTTTTACTTTCATCTTAACTGCAAGTTTCATTGTTTTGTACATTTGAAATGATGTGCAGATTTTAGACGTTTGCTCATTTTAAGGTTGCGGATTTGAAGGAGTGTACTGTATATAATATTATCTGTATAATATACATATAAAGAAATGCAAGAATGAAAATAATTTTGCGTCAAGCCACACTCAGTAAAATATACCAAATTGTGACATACTCGATTATGGAACTTTCCTATTTGTTTACTCTCATTGAAGGCTTCTAAAAGTATGAGAACAGATGCAAAACTTTAGGAAATTTAATTTTTATTGTAAAATGGCTAAAAATGGAAATATTTTAGTTTCATTGGGGGCCTCTATAAGCACACTATCTAGGTGCATATACCACTGAATCCCCTTATGACTGGCTCTGTCTGTAAATTCTAGCATACAGTGGAAACTGGTTATAATGAAGCTAAAAAGACTGAACTGTGAAAAAATGGAGTGTGTTATTCAATTCATTATACATAGATTCTGTTGTATAGTGCATTTTCTAACAACATTCAGGTTCTACTGTATATATGTTTTTTTATATGTTTTTTTAAACCTGTGGTCATGTTTTATTTGTGTGAATTGAACTGAGTAATTGTGAATCCAACTTATATATACAAATATTTAGATTTTTTCTTCATTCTAGGATGATATCTTATGATGCTTGTGAATCTTTGACAAGAGAAATAATGGAACAGATATCATATAGAAATCAGCAAGGCAAGAATAGTATTGCTAGTAGTAAGGTTAATAATTTTTATTTTCATAAGTTTATTAGGTTAAGATGTATGTATATGGTCCTTACTTGGCTTGGGGACATTTTTAGTTAATTTATTTATAAAATTTATTTTGTGTGAAATGTCTATTATTATATGATTATTTTTTATTTAAGACAAAAATTATATGTAATATTTTCATTTTTACTTACCCATCATACGTAGTATAGGGTAAGTCTTGTAATCGTTTTGAAAATAAAATAAAAAATTTTGACGAATTTACGCGTTTCAGACACTGGATATTCCGAAAAACATATTTTTAGAAAAAAAATTTTGCCGTCCGTCTGTGTGTCTGTAAACGCTCTATCTCCCGAAAAAATTGAGATAGAGACTTGCAATTTGGTATGTACTTAGTATGTAATAATGGGAAGAAACCTATTTCATTTCAATAACCTCGATTAACCGGAACTATTTTTTTCGGACTCTCGAAATAATCATTCTGATAAAAGGTATACAAAAATTTTCGAAATTGTTTATTTTAAGAAATGAATATAAAAGACACTAAAAAAACATAAATTTTGCATAAAGCATGAAGTTGATCGGATAATGAGTTGCCAAGATATTTGTAATCCTATTTGCTACACTCTTCGATTTTTCATGACCCTGTATTTCATCCAAATTTCACTTCAAAGATATATTTTAATTGGAAATTTGACGCTTAATCAGATGCAATAAACCGCTAGTTAATAGGATTATTATTTTTGCAGTTATAAGGATGTTTCTTTCAAGCAATTCAGTAATCGAGCCTTTAAAGTTTGTGACGTCATCAAGCCACGATTTTATTTGAATTGCAATGCACTTTATAAGTAGTTTACACATTTTTATTTTAATATTTTACATTATGCATATCCATGATGGGTAAGTATTACGGTGGCCCCCAACGACTAGTTTAGTAAACTGTTTAGGGTGATCATTTACGTTAGTAACAGCCATGATAAATCTCAAGTTTCTAGTTTTAACAGTTCCAAATAAATCGTAATTTAGAACGCTTTCGCGCTTTCACACTTTTAAATTTCAAATTTTTTAAAACTCTACGTCTTAAAATCAACAGCCATGTCAAACTTCAAGTTTTTATAATTAACAATTCCATAGAAATCTCAATTTAGAACGTTTTTAGATCGCTTTTCGCGTATTTCACTCTTTTAAATTTCGATTTTTTTCACATTCTTCTGTGCGACAATTTATGTCTTAAAAGCAACAATTATGTCAAATTTCAAGTTTCTATCCCTAACAATTCCAAATAAATCGTAGTTTAGAAAGCTTTTAAAACGCTTTTCGTCCATTCGACCCTTTGAAATTTTGAATTTCCTTATAAACCATTGTTAGCGAGCATTTGTATCTTGAAAGTAACCGCCATGCCAAATTTGAAGTTTCTAATCCTCTTAGTATAAAACAAATGTAATTTAGAACAATTTTTACTCCTTCACCCTTTTAAATTTCAATTTTTTTTTTAAACTCACAGTTGAATAATTGAACTCACTCAATTTGAACTTACAAAGTTTCTGTGAGTGCACCTGCATCTTAAAAAGTATCAGCCATGTAAAATTTCAAGTTTCTGTGCTTAATTCCATAGAATTCGTAATTTAGAACGTTTTTACAACACTTTTCCCTCATATCACCCTTTTAAATTTAGATTTTTTTTTAGAAACTGTTAGTATAGAAGCTTAGAGAGCATATATATCTTATAAGTAACTACCTTGCCCAATTTCAAGTTTCTAATCCCTTCATCATCACAAAAAATGCAATTTTAGAAAGTTTTTTGCTGCTGCAACCCTTTGAGGGTAGTGGCACTGAGATAAAATATAGCCTATGTTAGAGCAGAGACTGTCACCATAAATTTGCGACCATTACGCTTAAAATCGGTTCTGTAGTTTCAGAGATTGCATAGAAATTGTAATTCAAAATGTTTTTAGAACATGCTTAGCTCAGTTCACCCTTTTAAATTTCGAATTTTTTAGAAACAATTCTTAGACGGCATTTATATTTTATCATTTTTTTATTATTTTGGAGTTATAAGGAGGTTTCTTTCAAGCAATTCAGTAATCGAGCCTTTAAAGTTTATGACGTCATCAAGCCATAATTTTATTTGAATTGCAATGCATTGTATAAGTAGTTTACACGTTTTATTTTAATATTTTACATTATGCATATCAATGATGGGTAAGTATTACGGTGGCCCCCAACGACTAGTTTGTCTTTTGTATGAAATTACATTTTAAGCATAAGTTTTGGTATTCATTTTTAAGTGCGTTCGTAATTATATAAATACGTAGCACCTATTGTCGTCGCTTGGTCCGTCCGTCCATCCGTCCGCATATAACAACGCACAAACTACCCAACCGAATGGTTTGAGATTTAAGATATATTATCTTTGCAGAATTTTGTCGAGACATTTCAAATTTTATTAAAATCGAATCAAAACTTTAGGAGATATTAATAAAAATATTTATTAAGAAATTTGATTTTTTTTTTTTTAAATCGGTGCTTTTTTGTTATAGGAGCTTCCGAAGTTTAATCGTCAAGCGACCGAGATATGACAGAAATTAATCTGCAGATGATATAATTCATTTCACAGAATTAAAAATCATCAAGATCTGAATATTTATATAACTATCTACAGTACGAACGCACCTCGTTTGTCACGTTTGACGTACAATTTCCAACTTGTTTATATTGGCATGGTTGCTATAGCCACTGATTTGTCATGCTTTCAATTAACAAAAGTAGTAAAAACTATCCAAGGTTGTTTGTTCCATTTCTGAAAAAAAAAAATGTAATCACCATTACTTTCTAAAATAATTAAATTAAAAAATATTTTTCTTTCTTTGCTGTTTTAAAAGATTAATAAATGTTTGTTTCATACTAGGGATAATAAAATATAAGATTAGATGGGTAAGATATCAAATAGAAATCTTTTAATAAAAATCAAAGTCCTCATTTTCAGCAGAAAGGGGACTTAAAAAAATTGTGAAAACTTAAAAAACCACTTTATGAATTCAGAGTAATACTTTATTTAAAAGGGGACAAAATTTACTATATTGGGGTAAAATTTTGAATTTGGATTGCTTTTATGACCGTCTCAAAATTGCTGGCAAACTTAGAAAACCAGGGAAGTATGTGAATATTTTCCTTCAACATAAAATAACAAAAAATCTAATCAAAAAATAAAAAATCTGAGTCTCAGGTGCATTGGAGACCTGTCTTCGTCTACCAGAAACCAGATTTGCAGACCTCCACGTGCGATAGATTTCCTTAGACATTGTGCTCAGACAGGAAGACACATAAACGGACTCTTTCTATTAATAAAGGTTGATTTCTGCATGCAAAAGTAATATTAAATAATATGTGTAAATATTGAAGTAATTGCTTATGTGTATGAAACAATAAATAGGTTTCCAGAAAGCACTTAAAAATTTTCTTCTCTTCCCAAGGCCATTTCTTTAATTTCACCAAGGTCTGTATGAAAGAGAATTATCAAAATTTTATGCTAATGATAGTTGCAAATGAAATATTTACTTATCCAGTTGCTTTTATATTAATTCAAGAAATTTATTTAAGTATTTCTGTTGCTTTTATTATTTTAATTTAGAATGTGCACTTTTATATTAATTCAAGAAATTTATTTAAGTATTTCTATTGTTTTTATTATTTTTATTTAGAATGTGCACTTTTATATGTGCATTAAATTTGATTCAACAAAGAAATGAAATTTTGAAACTCTATTATTTCGGATCATTAAATGTATTGAAAATTGAATTTGGTAATCTTTTTTGGTTTCCAAGAAGAGAAGCCACTGAGCATGGATCATCTGTTTATAATTATTATAGTAATTTCTTTTACAAAAAAACAAACAAACACACCCAAGTACATTTCCCTCCTTTCGAGATCACTGTAAAACCTTTAGTTTTAAAAAATATTTCAGTTAACCCTTTCGAAATCGTTTTTTCCATAAGTCTCTTTCGGTTTTTCAGCGATTTCTGCAATCTTTAAAAATTCAATTCTAGGCTTCTAAACAAGATACGAAAAAATAAAAATACCGAGCCTAATCTACGTTCTTTTTCTTTTTAAAATCAGGTATCAGTTTCGAAAAATTCGTTTTTTAACCCTTCTAAAAAAATGGTTTCCGAAACTCACTCGCGTGAATTTTCGTTTTTCGGCCCATGTTTAAAAATCTGCATCGACTCGGAAAATGTTAATAGAGACAAATAAAATACACCAGATCATAGCCACGTTCTTATTCTTCGAAACATATATTTCAGTTTAAAAAAATATGTACATTAACCCTTTAGAAACCGGTCATTCCCGTACCTCACTTTCACGATTTCCTCTAATTTGCCAATGTATACCCCTCCCCCCCGCCGGAGGACTTTTTTATCGAATTACACAAATTCCGAGAGAAGAGGCTAAAAGTGCATACATTCAGCTATAGAAAGATGCCTTCGACTTTAAAAAATTCGATTATTATCAATTAAAAAAAAATTCTTTTGTGAAACCCGTTTGTAGAAATGAGCGTTTTTCGGCGCAAGCACAGTTTAATCAAAGTGTAATAAGTGACTTTGCTTTCGCCGTAATTATCTTATTTATTAACGATCTTAAATCAAAAATCGTTGTTCATTTTGCGTACAGAATTGAATGGGCTTTCCGAAAATATGATTTATTTTGAGAAATAATTATATTTTCATGGTTAAAATTCTATTCTACTAGGATATTTGTGTTTTGAAGCAGCCGATTGCACTGCAAATATACTTGCTGTGTGTACTTTTTTCGGAAGCTCCAAAAGATATCAAATTAATTTTTTTTTCTATTTTTTATATATCGGATTCTATATAGTTTGTTGAACTCCCGGTTTATGATTCAAGGCAGGAACATTTATTTTTAAAAGTTTTAGAATTTTTTAAATAATGGTCATTTTTGTATAGAAAAAAAAAAAAAGAAAAAGCTAAGGAATTTGCTATTTCTTTTCAAAATATCTCCCTTCGTATGGGTCCCATCGCGCCCTGGTTTGGCTCATTCGACTCGACATAGATAGAGCTTACCGAATTTAGTTCCGGGTTTTACCACCAGGGTGCGCTTTCCTGTCTCTGTTTCTATGGGACGGTTCACGACGGGGTATAGCTCATTCGACTCGACACCGATAGAGCTTACTAGAGCTTATCGATTTTAGTTCCGCATTTCACCACTAGGGGCGCTTTCCGAACTCTGTTTCTATGGGCCGGATCACGACGGGGTATGGCTCATTCGACTCGACATCGATAGCTTTTCGAGATTTTACAATTAGGGGCCCGCTGGCGGGCGAAGCCAGCTAGTCTATTATTATTAATGTCGGTGAACGTCTGTGTGTGTTTCTTTCTTTCTGTCTGTCTGTGCACTCTCCTCTGTACACGCAAAGGCTCCGGGACGAATCGACGCACGAACGGCGGACGCGGACCGAAAAATTCGGAAAAAAGGCGCAGTGCTCAAGTTCGGCCGGGTCGGGTGTCCGACCCGGACCCGGGGAGTTATTAATCAACAAAACTGTTTTAATTACCGACCGAAACCGAACTTGAAAAAGAATTGAAAAAAATTTCCGTTTTGATAATCGCAGACATCCAAATTGTCGCTTTTTAACGCATCATCGAATTTAAAAAATCTACCGGAGGTATCGATCCGAAAATCGCGGTACACACACGGCCGATTTTTGTCGTTCCAAAATGTCAAATTTTTTGAAATTCAGACCGTAACTTTTCTTTATTTCGGCCAAAAACTGACCAGACATCCAACATCGACTCCAGACGGGAAAAAGGTTGCCGTAAAGAATGCCGGGTTGACACATCCGACATCAAATCGCCCCATTCCTTTTTGAAACAAGTGGAAATAATGACTCTACATTCACGAAAATTTGCTAACACGTGTATAAAAAAATCGCGAATTCAACAAAAAAAAATTCGTAAAAATCGACCAGTAATTTTTAAAGATATCAATTAAAACTCATTAATGACACGGCAAATGAATTTATTTCTATTCCAAAGAGACAGCTGCTTTTTTATTTCAACATTCAACCCAGACAAATCGCGTCGGTGAATAAGTCATTTCTGAAAGAGATAAAATAGTCACGTGACTTTCAACTGCGTTTTTTCAGAGGGGGGGGGCCCATCTCCGAATCTAAGGGGCGCAGTAATTCCAAACTTTCACAGGCCGACGCAGAATTTTTTCTGCTTTCAGAATATCTAAAAATTATTCTCATATCTTCATTAGGAGCCGATATATTATTTTATTGTATAATTAATCATCGTTATTTGTATAATTAAAGCAAAAGAAAGATTTCTATGACAGTGCCGGCTAGATATTAGGATTTTAAGAAGTAGGGTGCATCTAAAAACTGCATTATTATTTTAAGTTTTAGTATTTTAAGTTTTTGTTTTAGAGTGGCAACCAGATATTATGATAGGGAAAAGCGGGCTTCGCCCGTTATCGATTTTTTTTTTTTTTTAGTTTTAAGTTTTTCTACAGCTCACTGTCTTTGAACTAGAACTCAGGTAGTCTACATAAGTTGTTTGAGGAAAAGCAGTGTCATCGCCAACCCCCCGCCCCCCGCTTTTTTCTTTTAACTGTGGTCCGTTTCTATAACTAAGAAACTATGTTACGGATTTCCACCAAACTGATTCCAAACATCATAATTAAAGTAATAAGGACACTCTATAACATTTTTAAAAGTTTGTGAGTTTATACCACTCTTTTCGAATAATAATATCAGATTTTATACTTTGATTTCACATTATCTCGAGTTCTACGAGTCCAATCGTTACGCGATTTGGCTCATTCGACTTGATATCGATAGAGGATACTAGAGCTTATCGGTTTTAGTTCGTTTTTCACCACCAGGGGGCGTTTTATTATCTCTGTTTCTATGGCTCGGATTACGACGGGGTTTGGCTCTTTCGACTGGATTTCGACAGCTTTACAGATTTCGGTCATGTTCGTATAGAACACATTGCGCCCCCTGGTGGTGGAAGGTGTAATTAAAGGATTTTTCAGCCAACTCGGGTTCTATGGGTCACATCACGACGCGGTTTGGCTCAGTCGACTCGATGTCGATAGAGGATACTACAGCTTATCAAATTTTGCTCCGAGTCTCACCACCAGGGGGCGCTTTCCTATCTCCGGTTCTACAGGCATGAAAACGACAGGGTATGGCTCATTCGACTCGGCATCGAAAGCCTTAACGATTTCAGTTATGATCGTATAAACAGATTGCGCCACCTGGTGGTGGAAGATGGAACTAGCGTATACTGCAGCGCGTGCGCAGCACGACTGCTATACAGTGCCGCAGGCAGCGGGGACCCGAGCCGGAGGTTCGTTCAGTTAGAGGTTTATACTATTCTATGTGCAATTTAAGGGATTATCCTGTGCGTGCGTAGCACGACCGGTTTACGGTGCCGAAGGCAGCGGGGCAGGGTCGGAGATTCGTTCAGTTAGAGGTTTATACTATTCGATGTGCAAATTAAGGGATTATCTTGTGCATGCGTAGCACGACCGGTATACGGTGCCGAAGGCAGCGGGGACCGAAAGCACCCACTCGTGGACAGCCACCCGTGAGGTCGGGTTGGAGGTTCGTTCTGTTAGAGGTTTATACTACCCAATGTGCAAATTAAGGGATTATCCGGTGCGTGCGTAGCATGACCGGTATACGGTGCCGAAGGCAGCGGGGACCCGGGTCGGAGGTTCGTCCGGTTCGAGGTTTTACAAGATTCGAGGCACCGACGTAAATTAGGGGCCCGCTGGCGGGCGAAGCCAGCTAGTTTTTATTTTTAATTTTCCATTATAATTTGGGATCATGATGTTTAGATGATGTTTATTCTAAATCATAACATGTTATAATTATCAACTTCATGGTGTTAGATATTTATTTAGATTTAGTTTCTCTGTAAAACTCATATATATAAGTTAATTTGAATTGTTTTTATTATTAACAATAAGTTGTTTAATGCAGTGTTCTCGCCCAGTTGTTTTCACACCCTGACAATATGAAATCACATCCATGTGGAAATTTGCACACAGGGAATTTATATTTTCATAATAATATTACGAAACTTCACAAAATATATATAAGTATACAAATATAAATTTGAATGTTCAAGTCTAAATTCATATATGCATTTATAATCAGCATATGATTTTTTAAAGCCTTTTCTCATTAAATATAATGTGATTTTTTTTTTTTAATTATTATTTCCCCCCACCCCTACCTCCTCATTTACTTGAAATCATTCCCTAGATAATGTGTAAAAAACTTGGCATTAGCTATAAATATGTTTTAATATCTAAACTTATCTTTAAAATACAAAGTCTTTCTTCAAAAGAAATCTTGTAAACATCATTATATAATTCCAATATTCAATAAATAGATTATATTCCCTCTGGACTTAGGACTTCATTATGAACCTTTGGGTAGACATTTTTGTGGGCGATACCATTTAATGCCATATTACCACAATGACAAACAAACAGTCACTTTCCCAGTGTCTCCAAATTCATTTCTTAAATTATAGCTAGATATTAATTTAACTTAATTTAACTAGATATTAATTTAACCCCTTCATGATGAGAGCCATGTACATAATTTTTTATCATTTTCATCAGTAATTTCAAGTAGAAATCTTTGCCTAATTTAATTGCAGAAATTCTCTGATTAAATAAAGGGAAAATTACTATTCAAAATTACTGGTATAAAAAATTTATTATTATATGCAGCTTTTACGTTATGTATAATACACAATGCTTGTCACAAAGCAGTTAAGCAGATAAAAAGCCTCTTTCTATCTCTGGCCTCCAGATTTCCATGATGAATGCCTGATGCTAAAACTCATAAGCATGGCATCTTGGCACAAAAGTTTTTCGAGAGTTAATATAATTTAAAGGGATAAAAAAAATGTATTTAAATTTCATACACCATCTTTTTGTTTTCTTCTTCCAACCTAAGCTGTTAAATTTTATGTTTACTACTACAGTAAACTCTGTCTGAGGCAGGCTCTGCATAAGACAGATATCTGTCTAATGCAGAAAGATTTTAAAGTTTTGCAGAACAATTTTCAAAAGAGTCTAAGGCAGAATACTGTCTATGGCAGAAAATTTTCTTAGTCTTGGTCAATTCTGCCATAAACAGAATTTTCTGTATGTGTTTAAAATGCTCAATCTTGTATTCTCATTATATTTTTCTTTCAGGCAAGTGCTCATGCAAGAAAGTTAATGAAAAAATATGATGATAACTTAACATCATTAAAATCTACTCTCATGGCTTCAAGAAGTGTTCTGTATCCTTTTCTGCCCTTACTGTATATTATATTGATAATTTTAATTTTTTTTTTCTAAAATAGCTTTTTATGATAAAAATTTTTTCAAATTATAAAGCTGTTCTTGACAAAATCAACAATAATTATCTTTTTTGTGCAGGAAGTGTTTATTGAAAATTTTCATTAAAAAGCCAATTTTGTTTTTTAATTAAAATTAAAATAATAAATAAATATCCTTATTAGGTTTTGTAATTCATTTCTTCTTGGAGGAGAGTCTTCTTTTTACCATTTTGTAAAAGTGGGGATTAGAACTATTTGGGAGCAAGAACAAATTATTGTTAACCCTGCTTTTATTTTAACATGCTATTTACAGTGGTGGCCAAAAATGTGGACATTTTTTGAAAGTTTCATGTTTTTCAACTTTGTGTGCTTGTAGAATATATTAATTTTCACTTAAATACAAACGTTTATATATCAAATTGAAGGTAATTTAATGTAGAATTTAATAATAAAAACATTATTACAATATCTGTATTACAAAAAAAGTTATGCAACTAATAGTAAGATCTATCTTAGATTTGCATTTTTTTAAAGTGATACTTACACAATCAATACTTAGTAGGATAACCCTTATTTTTTAAGACAGCTTCACAGCGTCTTTTCATCGAGTGAGCGAGTGTTTGGAGTTCATCTTTCGTAATCACATGGTGCCAAGAATCAATTATAGCTTCAATAAGTTGTCTTTTATTGGATGGACTTTTTTCGTACAAGAATTTTCAAGCGTCGCCACAAATTTTCAATTGGATTGAGATCAGGGCTGTTTCCTGGCCATGGTAATATATCTATGCCTTTATTTTGAAACCATTTTTTTGCATACTTTTGCTGTGTGGCATGGAGCTGAATCCTGCTGAAAAATAAATGGTGCGTTGTTGGGAAAGAGATCCCTGATGGAAGGTATCAATTTTGGTTCCAGGACAGTTTCGTTGTATTTTTTGGCATTCAGGATGCCATCAATCACTTGAATTCGGCCCACACCATCTGCAGACATACATGCCCAAATCATGACATTTGTTGGGTTTTTTGTAGTTGCTTCAATGCAATCAGGATGAAGTGCTTCTCCTACTCTACGTCTCACGTATTTTCTACCATCACTACCAAAGAGTGATATTTTACTCTCATCGCTCCAGATTACTTGCTTCCATTGATTTTCTGACCATTTAATGTGTTCTTTTGTCCACGTAACTCGTTTTTCGCGTTGCTTTTGATTTAAATATGGTTTTTTCCTTGGAATTCTAGCTTGTAGTCCAAATCCTGATAACCTTCTTCTTATTGTTCTTGAACTCACTGCAATACCCGCTGCATTCATTTCACATCTAATGGCATCTGATGAAATTTTTCTATCTTTAAGGCATAGCCATTTAATTTTTCTATCGGCAGGAGCACTGGTGCATTTTTTTTTGGCCTGATTTGGCCTTATTTTCCACTGATTTCGTTTTTTCATAATGTAAACAGAACTTTCGTACACCAGAACAAGTCACTGAACCACCAACTTGTCTTGCAATTAGCACAAGAGAGGCCATTTTCTCTCAATATGACAATTCGGCTTCTTTTTGTAGATGTCCAATTAGTTCTTCTTGTTGATGACATTGTTTAAAATTAGTTTAATTGAAAAAAAAGGACTTTAAATATTCAAAAACAGCAATACTCTATTTAATTGTACTAGTATGCATCATTCTGCAAAATATTTCCACAACAATAACTCTTTTACCATCCAAATAACCTAAACTATAGTTACAGACATTTGATTGGTCCTCAGAACAGTGTTTGTGATTGGCTAGTATGCTTTTATTACAAAACACGTCCTTATTCAAAACAATTTGTGTTTGTTTGTTCTTCTAAAATGAGCATAACTTTTTTTGTAATACAGATATTGTAATACTGTTTTATTATTAAATTCTACATTAAATTACCTTCAATTTGATATATAAACGTTTGTATTTAAGTGAAAATTAATATATTCTACAAGCATACAAAGTTGAAAAACATGAAACTTTCAAAAAATGTCCAAACTTTTGGATGCGTAAATACGGGTTAGGTTCCCTTAGAAAGACCCCCACGGAGGGCACTCCCCCTGGGCCTATATCCCTAGTGTAGATAATTGGCCGTCAATAATCAACCCAACCCAACCCAAACTTTTGGCCACCACTGTAAATTAATCATATATATGGCAAGGTATTGTTAAAATAATTTACGCCAACAATTCATAAAATTTTAGCCAAAAGTTATCTGCCATTAATAATTGGATTTCTTTTAGCTTTGCGGCTTTAACTTCAGAATGGTCATTGCATTACTTCTCCAACTTTATCATTGTTCCAAAACAGCAAATTAATCGGCTTAGTCAGCAAATTACCCTGAAATTAGTGAAATTTCTTGGGTAGGAGGCTCCCCCTATGAAATTTTGTTGCTCAGGGCTTTAAAATTGTAGGTGTGAATCCTGCTCTGTATTTCAGGCGCTGTTTAAATGTGTATATATTTTTTTTCTATGAAATAATATTTTAACAACTCTTTTATGCTTGTGAAATTTTAAAATTCATTATATAGCAGGAAGGCATATTTTTTTCAATTTGTCAAGCTGAAATTATTTAACATTTTATTGGTGCACATGCATGAAGGAAACATAACAGTCTGTTTACTTTAATCAAAGATTATCTTGGCAGTAGACTATCATTTGTCATTTATGCTTTATTGTCTTAATAATTAAATGTTTTGCAAAGAAAGAACTATCTTCTTTAATTATGAGAATGTGAATAAACTAGAGTAATTTTTTTTATATCTGATTTTATGGCTGTTAAAGGCATAAAATTTGAAGGTATAATCATTCATATTTTAAAGAAATGAATAATGTTTTTACTATTAGAATAAGAAAAACATATTGGTTTAGTCAATGTGATGTTATCAAGGGGAAGGTCCATGGTATCCAGAACCCCATCGAAAAGTAAAAAAATGTATTTCATAGAAATTTATAAACAAAATCATTTTTATTTGTTTGATATGTGCTTATGTAGATTTCTTTTAACTATTTAAATTTTTATAGTTTTTGTTTATTGTTCGATAAAGAACATTTTTTTTCTTTAGATTTAGTCTTAATTTCAACCACTATATGTAAATTTTTATTTTAAGAATGTTGCTTTTAATTTTGTTGAGTTTAGACCTTGATGTGATTTTCAAAATTAACTCAATTGAACAATCAGTAACTTAATATTTTTTATGATTCTAAATTATTTAGATAAAATTAGAAATATTGCTGCATAACAAGAAAGCCAAGAAAAAATCAAAATTTATAAATTCATTGGTGGATGTGTTGTCATAATGTGATGCAAATTTCTTTCTATTTACTTGAAATTTTACACTACTTCCTGTTATAAAATATTTAGTTGAGAAAATTTTCCCTGTCTTTTTTTAAAAAAAGATAAAATATAAAAAAATAACGATTGATGGAAGTTTGACTGGTTAAACTGACTTTATTATCTATTTAGGGTAGGGATGTAGTGAATTTTCGGCCACTGTGTTAGGCCTATTTGGTCTTTTTGCTGAATATTCAGTTGGCCGAATACTTTGGATAGTTGGTTGAATACTTTGGACATTTAATTGAATAGTTTAGATACTTAGTCGAATAGATTCAAGATAAAATAATATATTATACATAGTTTTGCTATGTTTTTTTTTTTTAGAAAATCCAAACTTGATACTTTGACATATTTATGTTGTCATTTTCATGCTTAAAATGTTCAAAATTTGCAGGCATTCTTATTTATATACTAAGAGTGTCAAATAACATTTCTCTGTTTTCTTTAAAAGTTAAGAATGAAGAAAATGGTAAAAAGTTGGAGATTTAGGCAGATTAAAAAAAAAAAAAAAACTTTTAAGGAGCAACTGATTATACATGTAATACAATTATTGTAAAGTGAAAATACTATTCAATTCTAAAGCAATTGTATTCGTTTTCTTAGGCAGCGGGGACCTGAGCCGGAGGTTCGTTTGGTTCAAGGTTTTATACAATTTGAGGCCCCGATGTAAATTAGGGGCCCGCTAGTGCTAGTAATATTTCTAATGATGCTCATTCTGTTTCTGAAAGAAATGATTCTGGTAGTAACAAAAACAAAGTGGCACAACCTTTATTGTAACCACCAAATTGTCCCATCTGAAAATCTTAAAAAGACTCGTAATAGTGAAAAGAAAAATCTTACTGTAATTTCTTTCTTTTTTTTTAATCTTTCAGTATTTGTCTATAACAGTATTTAAACTTTATTATTATTATAAATATAAGTTTTCTTTAGTATTATTTTTTCTGAGTTTTCGTAGCTTTCCCAGCTAAAACTTATTTCTTAACTGTCGCTGATCATTGTAAAAATGAAAGTGATATTCGTTCAAGCAGAAAATTTTGAACCCTCTCTGAAAATAAAAGGATGGTTATGCCACTGAACTGATAAGCTTTTTGTTTATTTTATTAATGTTATTAGAGATATATGTATCTTATCCTTGAATTTATTATGCTTGACTGAATGAAGTACTGAGGGCGAGTTTGAAAGAAGGCAAAGATTAATTGATACTTTAACTAGCAAAAAAATCCAGATAGATATTGCATTTAGTGGCAAAGAAGAAGGGGGAAGTAGGTAAGTAACAAATATTTTATGTTGGGTATTAGTAAAAACTTCTCAAAAGCTTTTATAAATTATTTTTTATGTTTTTCGGGACCTTAATTTCCAACATAGTTAAAAAATGTTTATTTATGACTTTGGCTTGATTGTCGGTCCATGTCCATGCATCTAACTTTTCTTTCTTGTTTAAAATTTGCGAAAAGTAAAAATTTTGCTGCTGTGTCTGGGCATTTATTTGTGTATTTTATAATGAAATGCTGTATAATCAATTGTTCTGTTTAAATGTTTAGAGGGATCTGTCTAGGTTCTTTTTTTTTTTTTTTTTTTTCTCAGGGTCCCTTTTTTGTGAAATTATTTCTTATCTTTGTGAAAAAAGCAGTTTTAATTTGTATTGTGGGTGGCTTGATTTTAATGATAAATGGTTCTTTTCGATCAAAAGGTTCTTTCTTAAAATTATAATAATTGGCAAGCAAAGTTTTGGGACCACACAAAACTGAATGCTTGTTTGGGTTTTTGTCGTGAGGTTTGCAGATAAAACAAAGTTAAATTTCCGATCGTTTTTTTAAATTTCAGTTGAAGATTTTTTCAAGCAGTGTTTTTAAAAGAGACAAGATTAAATAGAATTACTGCTGTAATTACATTTTGACTGTTTGCTTTAAAGAAACATAACTGTATTGCAGCCCTTGACAACTGAATCTAATGATGATTTCTTTTTTTTCTCTCTTTTACACCCTCTAGCAGAAAACTCCTATGCTTTCTGCAATAAACTTTATAGTTTATTATCACCAAAATCTTTCTGCAGGAAGTCCTTGAAGTCAAACAAGAGTGATAACAGGCCAAACTACAAGATAAAATAAAATACTTTGCTGCCCCCCCCCCCTGCCTTCCCCTTGGAAAATTTAGAATGATTATTTTTTGTTGACAAAAATATTTTTAACTTTGTATGCTGGGGGAGGGGGGGGAGCAACCAAGAATTAGGCATTTCAAGGGATAATTAAAAAAATTTAATGATTTATTTATTCTTTATGAAAAGTAACAAATGGAGCAAGGAAACTTAAAAAAATAAAGAAAGAATTTTAAATACTTTAAAATTTGTGTTAGACGGAAGAGAAGCAAAAATTTGTGAGAGGAGAATGATCATTCATTTATTGTTATTTCAAAGTAATAAATACGGCATGTTTTTTTTCTATGACATTGTTTTAAAAGATTTTAAACTGCAGGGGTAGTACTTGTCCTGAAATTCCTGATATTCCTGAAAAAAATAAAAACGTCCTAAAATGTCCTGAGATATGGTAGTCTGTCCTAATATTCCTGAAATTTTGCGAGTTTTGTGCTATATCGGCATTCAAAATCATCAAATAGCGGGTAGGTGTACCTTTTTACTGATGCAAAACGATCATGGAAGTCGAAATTTTCTTCCGTCTATCAAAAATAGTGATTTTCGTCAATTTTTTGTGATCAGTTACCAAAAATCACAATTTTTATGATTAGTCATTAAAAAAAAGTTTGCTATTTTCGCTGTCAGTCACAAAAAATCAAATTTTTTACCGGTCAGTTATAAAAAAAAAATTTTTTTGCCATTTTCGTCAATCAGGGAAGAAAAAGAATCGAGATTTTCATCTTTCAGTAATGCAAAAATCTTTTTTTTAGCAGCTTTGTCAAAGAAGTCTGGTAAAATTATTTTTCTTTTAAATGTATACTTTTACAACAAAAAAAATTGTGTATATAGTGTATTATTCATGATAATAAAATGTATTGAACATGGAGTTAAGGGGTTTTTCGGTTCGGATTTCAAGCAAATGTGTCCTGAAATATCGTAAAAACTATGTCCTGAAATATCTCCTGGGCTAGTACTACCCCTGAAACTGTGATGATGGAGCAAAGGGGAGGTGATTGGAATATTTTTGTATGGGGGGTGGGGGGGGGGTGTATGTAGATGGATATTTATGCATTAGTATTTCAAAGTAAAAAGTAAAAGAACGAAGGAAAAACAACATTAAATGAAAGGATACAATCCATATACTTAAAGCTAACCTGCTTTTTAGTTTTTCGTGCAAAAATGCTATTTATACGCATGCGCGAGCATTCAGCTAATCAGCTAGAGGCTTTTACTATCTTCAGACGCGATGTTCCAGCCAATGAGGTGAAGGCTCCTCTCTCTAGAAGCGTATGTGTTCCATTTGGTTGTTCGGTTGTTGAAACTTTATAGATTTCTTTTATTGAGGTATTTTTTCATTTTACCGTATTTATTTTCTTTTTAAGTCGTATGTATTTTACTACTTTGAATTTTTTATAACTAACCCTTTTTTTGAGAGAGAGAGAGATTTCGTGGCACGAAATTCCGCGAATCGTTTCCGATGTAAACAAACTAATTTTAAACTTTTAATATGTAATTCTGTGTGATATGATTAAATTCAGGTTTTCTCAGCGACGATCACAGTATTTTTACCAAATAATTTTTGTATTAATCAAGCTTTTTTGGTTATTAAGCATAGCTAAACACGAAAGAAAACTTTGTTATTTTAAGATTTTGATGTGAATTATTTGCGTACATTTATAAGACGAGTTTCACTGAATAATTCAAGAAGAAAAAAATCTCATCATTATACATATTTAGTTATGCATTATTAATTATTTACTTGGCCTTTACTTTTAATATTTCAAACTTACAGCTGAATGTAACTATTAAAACATTTGAAATACTGTATTCGTAAAATGAAATTATATTAAACACTCGACAATTACTTTTAGTTATGCATTATTAATTATTTACTTGGCCTTTACTTTTAATATTTCAAACTTACAGTTGAATGTAACTATTAAAACATTTGAAATACTGTATTCGTAAAATGAAATTTCAGCTTAAACACTTGACAATTACTTTTAGTTATGCATTATTAATTATTTACTTGGCCTTTACTTTTAATATTTCAAACTTACAGCTAACTGTAATTATTAAAACATTTGAAATACTGTATTCGTAAAATGAAATTTCAGCTTAAACACTCGACAATTACTTTTAGGTTAAATTCAGGTTTTCTCAGTGACGGTCACAGTATTTTTACCAAATAATTAAAAGTACTACATGCATGCATCTATCTATCTATATTAGAAATTGTGCAGGTTTCTGGTCACTGTTTTGTTTACATATTTTAAACAAAAATTTCAATTTAATAATGCACTGAAAATTATAATGAATGCTTACAATTAAACACAACAACACAAAACAAAAAATTTCACAAAAACACATTATTTCCCCGATATTTTCTCACAACTAATCAATAAATTTCATGATATTTTATTGCGATTTTAAACCATGAACTTTAGTACTTTTCTGTTATACGGACACTATGCCAAAATGTATGTATGTATGTAAATGTATGTATGTATGTTTGGCGACAATGGTGTACGTATAACAGAAAAGTGCCAGAATTATTATTTATATATATATATATAAAATATAAACATAATTGGCGACACAGCAAGTTTTCTGGATTTCTCCCTGTCTCTTTAACCACATTGTTAACAAAACAAAAAATTCACGAAAAACACATTATTTCCCCGATATTTTCCCACAACTAATCAATAAATTTCATGATATTTTATTGTGATTTTAAACCATGAACTTTAGTACTTTTCTGTTATACGGATACTATGCCAAAATGTATGTATGTATGTATGTTTGGCGACAATGGTGTCCGTATAACGGAAAAGTGCCTGAATTATTATTTTTTTATATATATATAAAATATAAACATAATTGGTGACACAGCAAGTTTTCTGGATGTGAAAGGCGGAGATGAATTTCATTCATTCAATTGACCGTTTTAAAAGTTTCAAGTTTGGATTGAGTGCACCTGAACATAAAAACCGATACCTATTTCTATGTTCATGATTGAGTTATTTGGATATCTTTTCGTATAGCACAGAAAATCATTTCTCCCGCTTTCGTAATACAGATAAATTCTGTTGTATTTTTTTTTCTTCTTTTTATATCATAAGTACTTTTCTACTTTAAATTTTTTAATTGTCGAGTTTCTAAGCTGAAATTTCATTTTTCGAATGCAGTATTTCAAATGTTTTAATAATTATATTCAGCTGTAAGTTTGAAATATTTAAAATATTAAAAGTAAAGGTCAAGTAAATAATTAATAATGCATAACTAAATATGTATAATGATCAGAATGACATTAAAATGTGTACAGAATGACATGAAAATTTTAAAAAACTGAAATTTTGCACTTGCAACTTAATTGTAAATTTCATTGTTTACATTGGAAACGATTTGTGGATTTTAAGAATTTGCTGAACTTCGTGTCACCAAATTACTAAATCTCTCTCTAACACACTCCAAAAAAAAAAAAAAATGGTTAGTTTAAAAAAATTCAAAGTAGCAAAATACATACAACACAAAAAGAAAATAAATACGGTAAAATGAAAAAATTACTTTAATAATAGAAATCCATAAATTTTCAACAACGACATCAAACGAACGTATATCATCTTTCGTTTGTGATAAGGAACGCTCCTTTGGCCCCCTCCACTCATTGGCTGAATTGTAAAGGGCAAAATTGGGGGACAAAATGACTACAGCATTTCTGAGAAAAGAAAAAAATCAGAAAATTCACAGAAAATAATTATTTTTGTTGCAAGTTGGGTTAACTGTCTTTATGGTTAGAGTCGATTTCAGACTGAGTGTAGATTTCTGCAAGTTGGATTTGGGTTAACCCGATTTTTCAAAAGTTAGTTCAAGTTCAGTATATTATTTCAGATTAAAACTATACCTATCAGGGCTTGAATTTCAGGGCGGGATTCGCACGGAAAATTTTGAAATCCGCCCAAAAAAGATCATGAGCGGGAGCCTCCCGCCCAAAAAATTTCAGCATTTTTGGAGAAATTTGCATTATTTAATTTACCTGCAACCGA
Source organism: Maratus michaelseni (assembly GCA_963931845.1). Classification (NCBI taxonomy): domain Eukaryota; kingdom Metazoa; phylum Arthropoda; class Arachnida; order Araneae; family Salticidae; genus Maratus; species Maratus michaelseni. The sequence continues at coordinate 134,032,406 of OZ007600.1, forward strand.
ACGATAAATTTCGTGATTTTTTTTCCCCGCAACCGATTGACGGACTTTGTGTTTTTTCTGCGACTGATCGACGAACTTTGTGGTTTTTTCCGTGACAGATCAACAAACTTTGAGTTTTTTCTGCGACAGATCGACGAACATTGCATTTTTTAAGCGACTGATCGACGAACCTTGCGTTTTTTGGGGACATATCGACGAACTTTGCGTTTATTCCGCAATCGATCGACGAAATTTTTCTTTCTTCCCTGACTGATCGACGAACTTTGCATTTATTCCGCAATCGATCGACAAAATTTGCTTTTTTCCACAACTGATCGACGAACTTTGCGTTTTTTCCGCGACAGATCAACGAACGTTGCATTTTTTTCTGCGACTGATCAACGAACTTTGTGTTTTTTCTGCGACAGATAGACGAACATTGCGTTTTTTAAGCGACTGATCGACGAACCTTGCGTTTTTTGGAGACAGATCGACGAACTTTGTGTTTATTCTGCAAGTGATCGACGAAATTTGCTTTTTTCCCACGACTGATCAACGAACTTTGCGTTTTTTGGTGACAGATCGACGAACTTAGCGTTTTTTCAATGGTATTTTGTCATGTCTGCATTAATGTAATTCTTTAAATAGCACGTAAAAGAATAGTGGGGTTTAAAGATTTTTTTTCTCCCTCCCAAACATTACAACTCCCCTCCATTTAAAAATATTGGTAGGGAGACTCCCGTCTTTGGAAAAATTGAATTTCAAGCCCTGCCTATAATATGTTTGTGTGTATTGAGGTTTGTATAGATGTTTGTGTGTGTGCTGTTTTTAATACAGACAGTTTCATTTTTCACACGAACCTTTCAAAAAATTCACATTCTTTGCGCAATTCTTTAACAAAATTCGCATTTTTTTTCGTGATTCTTTAATGAAATTCGCATTTTTTTCTGTATCTTTTTTTTGTTGAGATTCATAATTTTTTCAGCTATCCTATGACGTAATTCGTGTATTTTTTTCAGCGATAATTTGACGAAATTTGTGTTTTTTCTGCGATTTTTTTTTTTCACGAAATTTGCGTTATTTTCCACGATTCTTTTATGAAATTCGCATTTTTCTCGCGATACTTTAACGAAATGTGCATTTTCCAGCGATTTTTTGATAAAATATATTTTATTCCGCAATTTTTAGAGAAAGTTTGGCAAGAAAGCGCTATCTTTGGGTGAAATTTCCTGTTTTGCGATTCTTTGACAACATTTGCTCATCTTTTGTCTAAATCACGTTTTTCTGTGGCCTTTTAACAAAATTCACGTTTTACATGATCCTTTGATGAAATTAGTGTTTTTCCCGTGATCATTTGACGAAATCTAGGATTTTTTTCCCGCGAAGATTGATTATATGTTTTTAGTCTGCAGGTGCCCTAAAAAGTTTGTGACGCCTGTCGCTGCATTGCACGCATTCTGCCACGGTGTATCAAACAAACAAAATTCATCCTAAAGAATTATTGTTTCGTTTCTGGAAATGAACAACCGTCAACTCATTGGCTGAATTATAAAGGGTGAAATGTGCAGGCATTGAGTATCATCTATACTATTAATGTCGGTAAACGTCTGTCTGTCTGTGTGTGTGTTGTTGCGTCTGGCGTCTGTAAGCACAAAACTCTGCATGCAGACGACGGACATAAGTGCTTTTGATATAAAAAAATTCGTAAGTGGAGTTTTTAAAATTCACAACATTTTGCGGGAGAAGAGGGGTGCGAACGAATTTAAAAAATGAGTCCGCATCAATAATTATGGCGGCGGGGGGGAGTATGTTTTGCCTACACGGGGCGGAGACTTTTCTTTGTTGACACCACTCATATGATATATCGTTCGAAAGACCTGTGACTGCCTTTTCATGTTATGCATCTGTGTGGTCCATCCCCCCCCCCCCGCCAATTGGGGCACTTTTCTAAATTTTGCACATACCACTCATGTTATATATCGTTAAAAAGGTCTGACCGCTTAATCATATTATGCATCTCCGGTGTCCATCCCCCCACTTTGCCCCCCCCCAAGGGGGTACTTTTGTAAATTTTGCACAATCCCTTCATGTTACGTATTGTTGGAAAGGTCTTTGACTGCTTATTCATGTTATGCATCTCTGTGGTCCATCCCGCCACTTCCCCCCCCCCCCTTAAGGGGGGCAATTTTCTAAATTTTGTTGACACCCCTCATGTCATATATCGTTGGAAAGGTCTGTGACTGCTTAATCATATGCATATCTCCAATGTCCATTTCCCCACTTTGCCCCCCCCCCTCCCCCAAGGGGGTACTTTTCTAAATTTTGCAGACAACCCTCATGTCATATATCGTTGGAAAGGTCTGTGACTGCTTAATCATATGCATATCTCTGATGTCCATCTCCCCGCTTTGCCCCCCCCCCAAAGAGGTACTTTTCTAAATTTTGCACACAACCCTCATGTTATATATCGTTGGAAAGGTCTGTGACCACTTAATCATATTATGCATGTTCCGTGTCCATCGCCTACTTTACCCCCCCCCCCTCCCACAAGGGGGTACTTTTTAAAATTTTGCACACACCCCTCATGTTATATATCGTTTGAAAGGTCTTTGACTGCTTATTCATGTTATGCATCTCCTTGGTCCATCCCGCCATTTCCCCCTCCCCAAGGGGGCACTTACCATTTACTTGCACAACAGCGCTAAATGTGTCAGATGAAAGAAATTCCGCGAGTACATGTGCCAATGAAACTTAGCCAATTGCTGTTCTTCAACCTAGCTTTAATTCAAAGTGGGTTTTTTATTTATTTGAATTATTCTGCAAAAGTTTCAAACATTTTAAAGCAGCTATGAATTTTATTTTTATGGTACTATCAAGTTTTTTGCCGTCAAATTTTGACGGGTTCCATCTAGTTTTCATAAAATAAAACTTGAGAATTTTTAAGATTAACTATGTTAACCCTTAACTGTTGTTAGCGATCTCACATACCGCAGTTTTTTATTTCAATTTTCCCAGTTTAACTATAGATACTATAATGATTTAACAATAGTGAAATTTTGTTTCAACATTTGGAGTCCTAGTACTATTGCTAGAGAATTCTGAATAGGTGAATTTTAATTATAATGTCCAGTGCATAAAGTTTAGTATAGAAACAATGTGCTAGGAGTAAATCAAGTCTGTTATTCATTTTTCAATAAAGCAGTCTCAGAGACCACTCGCAGTATCTATGCAACAATTTTTGTCACAGCAGTTAAGGGTTAATGCTGGAGAGAGAGGGGGGGGGGCAGCTAAGAGGTGGAAACTAAAATATTTGAGGAGAAGTTGATGATTATTGATCAGAGTTTTAAAGATTTTAAACTATGTGAAGAGGAAGGTTTATGATCGGAAATTTCAGTGGGAAGAAAATGTAGATGATTTGTTATTTATTTATTAATATTTCAAAGTAACAGATAAAATAACTAGAGCAAAACAATATTAAAAAACTGGACAGAGCTTAGGGCTTAACATTTATAAAAATTTTCAACTTTAAAGTTTGAAGAGTGGGAAAGGTACAAAAATCTGTCAAAATTCAGAGGACTGTCACCTTTTACCAAGAGCGTTCTTCAGAATTGAAACATATACAGAAGATCCTTTTTGCTGTTGCATAGATCTTCTTTCCCTACCAAAATTTTTTTTTCCCCCAAATGAAATTTTTTTCTGTAAGAAATCTTTCCCATTCTGCGACATTGTCACTGTGTCGCTGCGATTCTGCCACAGGGCTTTTGCATAATAATCAGAGTTTCGAGAATTTCTTCCTGTAGATGGTCACCTATGTTGGATACCACATCTGAAAATATACTGCCAGCAATTATCACTTATAGACAGTATTGTAACTGAATTATTTTTTGTCTCCTTGTAAATGAGTGATAAATGCTAAGAACACTGTATTCTACTATAGTAAACATCTTGTAGTGCACCTCAGTAATGTACACTAAAACCTCCAAAGAGCGGCCACCATTGGGACTGAGAAAAATTGCCGCTTCTTAGATGTGACCGGTGTATGGAGGTTTTGGTTCAACTTATTAAACAAATTGAACAAAACTATTTAACACAATAAAATACTTCAAAATGTGTAAGTTTTTTAAAATTATTTTCTTTATTAAAGAAATCTGTTACTTTCATTTGTTTTGTACATTTCGAGCTTAAATTTTTTTCTATCGATACGATAATACCTATGGGTTTTTTGTACAAATCTTCATTGTTTTTATTTAGCACAAAAAATTGAATGTCTTGGATAATTGCAAGGACAGTTTTTGTCCTTAAGATGTTTCTCAAGATCCCCTTCTTTATTCTTCAAAATTTCATTTATTTGAGTCCTTCCACATCCATATTTTTCTGCTAATTTCTTCGCACTAATGCCCTTTTTACTGTCATCAATAACTTTCAATTTTTCACTGAGTGATAAAAATTTCTTTTTATAAGTTTTACTCTTTTACTCATGTTCAACTTTGAAAACTACTAAAACACTATTGTACTTGAGTATCTATCCTGAAACTGTAGTGTCGCAAATAGAAAAACGTAGTCTGAAACAACTGATTACCGGAATTTTACTTTACGAAATTTTTTCTAGTGTATTTTGCCGCACATTACACACCTTTATGTAACAATGTAAGTCCAGGAGATGAACGACTGTAGGGGGAAGAAACTGTTACTGCTTTTCTCTCTGCGTGAGCCGGGAGGAACGACTTTAGATGACTAGGTTCTTTTCTACCCTAGTATATCTTTACAACTTTTTTATTAATAGCAGGATCCCCTACACAAACAAAACAGGTGTCAAAAAGAAGTGTACAATAGATGAATACAGGTCACATGCATGCATGGTTCCTAAATAAAGGAATTCCTAGAATTTTCGGAATTTGCAGTGCCTTTAGCCACTTTTGGTGGAAGTTTCGGAATAATTTTCCTTGGTCGTGGCTGCTTTTCAGAGGTGACGGTATTCGGAGGTTCGATCTAATGTTGTTTCTGTTGGCCGTACCAATAAAAAACTGTTTCATGTGACATGTGGAAGACTTAAAAAGTAACAGCTCCTTTAAAATCATAGTAGTTTATTATGAACATGATGATATACAATAAGACAGCATAACTTCGCTGTTAAATAAACGAACTGAAGAAAAAATAATATGCAGCTACATTTTATATTACAACCAGCATTACAAGCTGGAGGAAGGAAAAGTGAAGGCAAAACATCCTGGAAAGTCCAGCCTTTTAAACACACCATCGGCGAATGTTTTGCATAAACACGTTGCCATTTAGAGGTACACAAATTCGCATCTGAAACGCCATTGGCTACGAATACTCGCAAGTCGCGAATAGCAGACCACGGTGACTAGCGCGATCCTGAAATCACAGGTTACTTAATGTTACCAAGTAACATATTTTGAACTGAAAGATCGTGAATGAAAACATTAGCGCTGGCCGTTTCAGATACGTGAGTATGTTTATTCAAGAGATGTTGAAAAACCAAAATGCATCAATGTAAAACTAAATACCTTTACTTATAATTTAAAGAAAGCTTGAAATGAAGGATTTATTAAAGATGCATAACAATCGGCCTCCTTTTTCATCATCTCTAGAATATTACAAAAGCATGAAAAATTTGCATAAACATGAAAAAGTTCAAAAAGTTTACAAAAAAATTACACTTGAAAAATTCAAAAACTAACAATCTGATCAATGTCAGGTCACATAAGACTTTATTGGCAGGACACTGACCAGAGTGAACAACATTGTAAGAAAAATTATAACCCCCCACATAAAGATTTAAATATCAAAAATTCTTTTACAAAAATTCAACAGCTGCTCTTTCACTTGTGGCTTAGTAAAGCTATCTGCAAGATTAAGTTTACTAGGAATATATTTAAGTTTAAACATTTTATCAAAAACAAGATTTCTTAAAAAATGATACTTTATATGAATATGTTTTGTTTTCTGGTTTTCAAAAGGGGAATTAGAAAAAGCTATGGCGGCTTGGTTATCACAGAATAAAGTGCAATCTCTCAAATTTAAGTTAAGTATTTTATTTTGTAAGACATTTTTTATCCAGATTAATTCCTTAGCAGCTTCAGTTAAACTAACATATTCGGCCTCCATGGTTGAAAGACTTACACATTGTTGTTTAAATGTCTTCCATGAAATAGGAGTTTCATCCAAAAACAAAATATATCCACCTATGGAAACACGATCGTCTCTGTTTGCTGCAAAATCTGAATCAGAATAACATGAGAGATTTAAATCATTAACTCTAGATAACTCAAGTTTGAAATTTTTAGTATATTTTAAATAACCTAACAATTTTAATAAACAATTCCAATGAGCAATGCCAGGATTGGTTTGAAATTGGGACAATAAATTTACTGCATACATAATATCAGGTCTGGTCCTTCCCGCTATATAAGATAAACATCCTATAAGATTTCTATAAGGAAAACTAGACATTTTATCAAATTCTTCCTTAGTGGAAGGGGTATCTTGCTTTGACAACACTAAACCCTTAGGAATAGGTAAAGAGCTAATTGGAAATTTAAAATTTGAATACATTTCACAAACTTTCTCAATATAAGCTGTTTGGTGTATGTAAAGTCTATTTCCAATCTCTTCAAACTCTATGCCTAATAGCTTTCTGGTTGCACCCAAAATTTTTAAGTTAAAATGTTTTTGCAGCAAATCTATCCCAAAATTCAAATCATCTTTAGTTTTGCCAAAAAGAACAATGTCATCAACATAGAGCAAAAGAACCAATCTGTCTTGAAACATATATACACAATTGCACCAATCTAGTTTGCAAAAATTTAATTTGGATAAAGCATCATCCATTTCAAAAAACCACTGTCTGCCACTTTGATGCAGACCATAAATGGCTTTATTTAACTTACAAACTTTATTTTTTTCTTTTTCAAAACCCTCAGGTTGGTGCATGTATATAGTTTCATCAAGACCAGCATAAAGATATGCATTGTTGACGTCTACCTGGACATTAACCCATTTTAACAGACATGAAAATATGGCAAAGAACAACCGAATTATTGAAAAACTAACAACTGGACTGAAAACTTCATCGTAACTTTCTCCTTTAACCTGATTAAACCCCTTTGCAACTAACCTAGCCTTATACCTTACAATCTCATTATTTTCATTTCTTTTTAAGGTATACACCCAACGATTACCAAGTATTTTTGCATCTTTCGGAGGTGTCACAAGATCCCATACATTACGTTCATACATAACGTTCATTTCTTGGTTCATTGCGTCCCTCCAACTAGATGCTTCTGGGGTTTTTACAGCCTGATTGTAAGTTTTGGGGATTTTAACCTCAGTCAAGTTTGCTTCATCTATTTTTAAAAAATTAGAAATTTTACCGGATTCTTTATTTTTACTGCTGAAGTCAAAAAGGTTTTTATCACATTCTATTTTATTTAATTTACAATATTCTAACAATTCATTAAAAGATCTTATTCTAGTATTGGTTCCTTCGATGCCATAGTAAATGTCTGTTTTATTTCCAATTTTTCGAGGTACTGCTTTACGTATCCAAGGAATAGTTGCACAAGTCTTTAAACTACTCTGTTCTAAACTTTGGTTAGAATCTGATGCCCCTCCCAATTCAGATGTAATCTCTGGTTCTACATCAAAAATATTTCCGTCCTCTGGGAAATCAAAAAGTGAAAAATTTAATTTAGGTTCTTTAATTTTTGAAGCTATATCTACCCCCCTTTTAGTTTCATCAAAACGAACATTAATGGTTTCTACAATTTTCTGTTCATCTATTAACCAAATTCTGTAGCCTTTAGTTGCCTGAGCATACCCGCACATAATCCCTAGTTTAGCTCGCATATCAAGCTTCCTTCGGACTTGTTTGGGCACTCCAACATAAGCTAAACAGCCAAATGTTTTTAAATGAGAAACTGAAGGTTTTATACCAGAGTACATCTGAAAAGGGGTTCTTTTTTGTTTGTGACAGATCCTATTCCAGGTGTAAGAAAAACACATTAAGGCCTCAGCCCAAAATTTTTGTGATAAGCCACTTGAATTAAGGAGAGCTTTAACACCATCAAGAGCAGTTAAATTAAAACGCTCCGCGACACCGTTCATTTCTGGACTGTACAGGTTCGTTTTCTCATGTAAAATTCCCTGCTTCTCTAAAAATTTTTCAAATTCATTGTTGCAGAATTCTAAACCCCCATCAGTTCTAGTAGAAATTACTTTCTTACTTAAATACCTTTCAGCCCTATTCTGAAATTTTAAGAATGTCTGAAAAACGTCTGATTTATTTCTGATGGTATATACTGCAACATTACGAGAAAAATCATCAATGATGGTGAAAAAGTATCTATTCCCTCCATGTGATGCTACAGGTAAAGGGCCGCACAAATCCATGTGTAAAAGTTCTAGAGCAGTTTTTGATCTAACATTCCCTATTGATTTAAATGGCACTCTCTTCGATTTTGCAAGTTTACAGGAGATGCAATCCTCGGTTAACTTTGACAGCTCTGGCAAACCTCTAACACTTTCATTTTTACTAGTATTAACCAAATATTCACTATTTACGTGACAAAATCTCTCATGCCACAAGTTACTCAAATTTAAATTTTCAATTTGGTTAGCTGAAATGTCAACCGAGTTGCTTTCTCCTTTACAAGTTTTATAACTGAAAGGTTTAACAAAATACAAATCATTTTTCCTTACTGCATAAAATAACCATTGCCAGTCCTTGTCATACACAATTAGTTTGCCTTTACTGCCAACAAAATTTATGCCTAGTTTTTCAAGTTTACTACCAGACAAGAGATTTCTACGTAAATGAGGATTATACAAAACATCTTTAAGAATTATTTGATTGAAACTTCCATCTTTACATTTAATAAAAAAATGTATTGTACCCTTTCCCTGAACAGGACTTTCTTTTTCTCCAACAGCAAGTGACATCTGCATATTTGAAACTGACTCATAATTCAAAAAAAGATTTTTGTTATTACAAAAATGAGCAGTAGCAGCTGTATCAAACACCCAGCTACTATTTTGGCCAAAATCAGATGAATTTGCCTCAAGAAAATTACTTTTAAAATTACTTTGAGCTACTTCAATTAAGCTAGTCTCATGTTCAGAGAAGGTACATTTTACATTACTATCACTTTTTTCATTACTACATTTAACATTACTATTGTTTTTTTCATTACTACATTTAACATTACTCTTTAACTCTGCGTTACTAGATTCTTTAAATTTACTATTTGACTGATATTTCTTAGTTTGAAAATTTTTAGACTGAAAATTTTTAGATTGATTTTTCAATTTACAGTTAGCAATTAAATGACCATAAGATTTACAAAGAAAACAAGGACCTATTAATTTACTTTGATTAACATTATAATTCTTAAATTTACCTGTTTTACACTTTACCATTTCTCCAGAAAAAGCAACACTAGAACTAGAAATGTCCTTTTTGGCCAGTTTCAATCTATTCTCCTCCAGTAGCAATTCAGCCTCAATCTTGTCCGGTACAAACTCTGCATCTGGCCACCTGTAAATCGCTTGGACTGTAGACTGGAACTCCTCGGGCAAACTTCTAATCATCTGGTAACCCATATACAAGGGCTGAAGGGTGTGTCCTACATCACGCAGACGCTCTGCTGCTTGCTTGACACGACACAAAAATAGTCCCAAACTTTCTCCAGGAAAATAACGGACACCAAAAAAATCATCTAGCAGTTGCATAACACGAGCTCTTGTGGTAGGTTCAAAATGCTCTTTAAGGATCTTCCAGGCTTCAGCTCCATTCGTTGTATGCGAAATTAATGGCCTAAACTCAGATGACAAGGTCTGGTAGATAATGGTATAGGACCGGGCTTTTCTTAAATTCACCTCACTCTGCTCTCTCCATGTCAGCTTGTCTGTCACAGGAACTGTTTTTGCCGATGTCTCACCGCTTTCACTCTTGACGTTCTCGATATATTCCCAAGCACCATAATGCATTAGCAGAACTTTTACTTCTATCTTCCACGTCTCCCAGTTTGACGAGGTCAAAAGAGCAACATTCTGAAACTCCATTTTCTATACGGCCTCCGTCAAATAAGTAGGAAAAACACTTTAATACACATGAGAAAAAGCAAAAGTCTCTTTAAAAGCGCACTCCAGGGAAAAAAACATCAGCTGTAAACATCGGCGACACGTCAGCAGAAAAACAACATCGCAACGACTTAGAGAAACACATCGGCGACGACGTCTTCACTTCCACAAAACAAACTTTAAACTGCTTTAAAAAATCACAACCACGCTCTGCTACCACTTGTTGGCCGTACCAATAAAAAACTGTTTCATGTGACATGTGGAAGACTTAAAAAGTAACAGCTCCTTTAAAATCATAGTAGTTTATTATGAACATGATGATATACAATAAGACAGCATAACTTCGCTGTTAAATAAACGAACTGAAGAAAAAATAATATGCAGCTACATTTTATATTACAACCAGCATTACAAGCTGGAGGAAGGAAAAGTGAAGGCAAAACATCCTGGAAAGTCCAGCCTTTTAAACACACCATCGGCGAATGTTTTGCATAAACACGTTGCCATTTAGAGGTACACAAATTCGCATCTGAAACGCCATTGGCTACGAATACTCGCAAGTCGCGAATAGCAGACCACGGTGACTAGCGCGATCCTGAAATCACAGGTTACTTAATGTTACCAAGTAACATATTTTGAACTGAAAGATCGTGAATGAAAACATTAGCGCTGGCCGTTTCAGATACGTGAGTATGTTTATTCAAGAGATGTTGAAAAACCAAAATGCATCAATGTAAAACTAAATACCTTTACTTATAATTTAAAGAAAGCTTGAAATGAAGGATTTATTAAAGATGCATAACAGTTTCAATGTGACTCATTCCGTTTTATGGATAAGTGGCAGGTTGTTGGAGGTGACCGCTCTTCAGGGGTGATCGTTAATGGAGGTTTTACTGTATATCAATTTCAATGTGTTTGAAATAGTATAACATCATTAAAATACATTGCAAAGGATTTTTTCCGACAGGCCATAATGTGGGGTTTCTATCGCAGCTCAGTAAATGACTGCAAGTTGTTTTTCCCTCGAGTCATCCTCCGTTCGTTCTTCTTTGACGATCGCGGAGTTCGAAGCGTGACGTCATGTGACGTGTACCAAGCGCTTGTAAGGAGACCAATGGGAGCTCCTCTTACATATTTGATCCCAACCAATGGGAATCTGTTTTTCATTCTTTTCTGTAAATTTTTGTAAATAAAGCATTCTTCGTTTGTCTCTCCTTGTGTTTAGATGAGAGTTATTTTTCGCTACTCGGCAAAAGACGCCGATAGCCGATGAAACCAAAACGAAACTTAAAGAGCGTTGGAAGATCCGCCAACAGATGGTAGCAGAGGTCCGGTTTCGCGCCGATTCGTTTTGGATTTGTGTATTTTAGAACGTTATTTTCGTAAAAAAAAAAAAAAAAAAAAAAAAAAGAATTCCGGAGAAGAAAGCTCCGTTTTTCGAATACAAAAATTGGATCGCGAAAATTATCGGCAATGGAAATTTAACGTAAAGATGTTGTTGATGCATCAAGGACTTTACGAACTTGTCGAGGGTTCGGAAAATAAACCTAAAACGGATGATAGCAAATTCAATGACTGGATTAAAAGAGATGCAAGAGCCTTATCTACGATATGTTTATCCATAGAAGAAGAATTTAAAAATCTCGTCATGGACTGTGAATCGTCGGCGGCTGCATGGAACGTTCTAAAACAGAACTTTGAGCCGACTACGCGCGCTCGAATTGCATCATTACGTGCCGATTTTATGAACGTAAAATTAAAGAAAAATGAATCTATGTCTGTAAGTCGTCTTCAAAGAGCTGCTAAAGATTTAGAATTGGCGGGAAAATCAGTTCCCGATGACGAAATCGCATATCAAATGCTTTATCAGTTACCTTCTCATTATGACAATGTTGTTATTCAGCTTTACCAGTTAGATGACGCAAGTTTCACCTCAGAAAATGTGCGAAAAGCACTTATTGCCAAATTTGATCGCCTAAGTCATTGTACAGAGACGGTATCCGGTTTGCACGAAGGGACTAGTACAGCGCTGGCTTCCGAAACCGAAAGAAAGAATAAAGGAAAATTCGGTAACAAAACCGAAAATAAGTACTTTAAAGAACGAACTTGCTTCAAATGTGGACTTCCTGGCCATGTAATGAAATTTTGCAAAAAGAACACTAAGAATTTTCCAAAGAAAGAATTTCCGACCAAATTCGAAAGTAATCCGAAAAAAGGACCTGATGTATTTTTAGCGGCGACGACGTCCGCCGTGTTAACTAACTCCAAACCTGAAGTAGTAGAATTTGTGTTTGATTCAGCGGCGACAGAACATTTCTGTAATGATGTAAATTTATTTAGTAGTTTTAGTGAACTTAAGAACTCTGAATCAGCAAACATAGCTGAAGGATCTACACCTATTTGTGGTTTTGGTAAGATAGAATTAATTGTTCACCAAAATGGAGGTAAGGTTCCTTTAACATTAAATAAAGTATTGTATGCACCAAAAATGTCAAGAAATTTGATTTCTGCACGTTTAATTGATAATGCTGGTTATAGTATCATTATAAGGAAAGGAAAATTGGTCATTAGAAGGCCAAATGGCTCTTTTTTCATTGCATCATTTTTGAGTAATAATTTTTATGTAATTAATGCAAATGTAATTAAAAATGTTGTACCTGAAGCATATGTTACAAATGATAATATTATGTCTTGGCATGTTAAATTTGGGCATCAAAATGTAAAAGGTTTGTGTAATTTAATGAAATCTGATGATGTATATGGTTTAGAAAATGTAAAGGGTTAAATTGAAAGCTGTGATACTTGTAATATGTGTAAATCTCATAGGGAATCTTTTAAACCCATAAACAAAATATCTAGTAAGGGAACATTGGAATTGTTACATTTAGATATTTGGGGACCTGCTTCTGTAGAATCTATAGGTGGATCAAAATATTTCATGAGTGTAATTGATGACTTTTCTAGGTTTTCTACAGTCTATTTTCTAAGACACAAAAATGAGGCGTTTGAGTATTTCAAGCAATATCAGACAGAAATAGAGAGGCAGACAGGGAAAAACATAAAGAGGATAAGAACTGACAATGGGATGAAATTTTGTGCTGGTTATTTTGAGGAAAACCTGAAAAATCAAGGTATTCGGGTAGAAAAAACAAACCCGTATTCGCCGGAAATGAACGGAATAGCTGAGAGATTCAATAGAACAATTATAGAAGGGGTAAGAACTTTGCTATATCAAGGAAATCTGCCAAAAACATTATGGGCTGAATTGGTAAACCACCCAGAACTACCTAAAGAATCGTTTTCCACATAGAAGTTTGGGGGGAAAAGTACCTTTAAATGTATGGACAGATAGAAAAATTTCAGTCAGACACCTAAAAGTAATAGGTAGTGTCGCCTATTATCATACTCCCAAACAACATAGGCACAAACTAGATGAAAGTGCACAAAAGGGGATTTTAATTGGTTATGCAATAAGAACCAAGGGCTATCGAATTTGGAAAATAGGTACAAGGGAAGTAATTGAAACCAAACATGTAAAATTTGATGATTCAAATATTCTGTCAAAGGTAAATAAATCGACAAATGGGGGTAATATGGATTTCACAATTCAGCTAAATTCACCAGATGAAAATGAGAGTTCAGTCGATGATCCTTTTGAAATAACTCCTCCTGAAGATGTAACATCCAAAGTTAAACAGGTTCAATGGGAAAGAGTAGTTAAGGAAAGAAAAAGTGGGAAAACAAAAGGGAAAAAGGATGTATATTATTATCCAGAAAAGGGTGTTAGATTGCGAAGCCTAAATGACGTGAAAGAATATTGTAAATCAAAAGGGATAAATTTTAATCCTGAGGACTTTAATTTTTCGGAAAAGGAAACTGAACAAAATTCAAATGATGAGGACAGTGAGGCTGAAGCTCATTGTGTTGAAGTTAAAATACCTTCATCATTCCTAGAATCTCAGACATTAGCAGAAAGTAAAAATTGGCATGAAGCCATGACTGAGGAAATTGACACACTGAAAACCAGGAAAGTTTATGATATAGTTCCTAGACCTGAAAAGCATAGAGTGTTGGGAAGTAAATGGGTATATAATTTGAAAAGAGATTCAAATGGGAAAATTCAGAGATTTAAAGCACGACTGGTTACTCAGGGGTACAGACAAATTGAGGGCATTAACTATGTAGATACATTTTCCCCAGTTGTAAACTTTACATTGGTAAGATATTTTATGATACTGTTGGTTGTATTATTGGGTTGGAAACATAATCATCTAGATGTGAAATGTGCTTATTTATATAGTAAAATAAACGAAGAAATCTATGTTGAACAACCACAAGGTTTTGTTGAATGTGACAATAAATTCTATGTATGGAGATTGAAAAAAGCTCTGTATGGTTTACACCAATCAGGTAGAGAATGGTACTTGGAACTGCACAAAAATTTTATAGAAATGGGTTTTGAAAAAATGAAAAATTGTAACTGTGTATATCATTTAAATTGGAATGTTATTGTACTTGTTTATGTTGATGATTTTGCAGTGTTTGCCAAAGATAATTATTATTTGAATCGTGTGTTTAAAATGTTAAATGAAAAATTTGATGTTAAAAATTTAGGACCTATTTCAAAATTTCTTGGAGTAGAATTAGAAATGAAAAATGGTTGTTTGTTAATGCATCAAATGAGTTATATTAAGAAAATGTGTGATACCTTTAAGAACATTCCGAAAACAAAATGTAAACTGCCAATGAGTACAGGTATTATTGTTGAAAAAGTACATGATCCAAGTTGTGTTGTAAATGATGTTCCTTATAGATCATTAATAGGGAGTTTATTATTCTGAGCATCAAGAACCAGACCAGATATAATGTTTTCTGTTACAATGCTGTCCAAATATTGTAATGCACCTTCTGAAACTCACTGGAAATTACTCTGTCAAATTTTTCAATATGTTGTAAATACCTCGAATTATTGCATTAACTTGTCTAATGCAAAAGACTGTTTTATTACTGGATATTGTGATGCAAGTTGGGCTGCTGATAGGGATGATAGGAAATCTGTAAATGGTTTTGTTGTCATGATGGGAAATGTTCCAATCTCATGGTTATCTTCTAAGCAGCATTCTGTAGCTTTATCAACCATGGAATCAGAATTTATTGCACTATCTGAATTAGTAAAAGAAATTATATGGCTGTCTCGTATCATGGATGAATCTGACTTAAATTTAGAAATTAAGAAACCTGTAATATATTGTGACAGTCAAAGTGCTATTTATTTTTCAAAAAACAGTGTAGAAAATAAAAGAACGAAACATATTGACACGAGATACTTTTTTGTGAAAGACTTCTTAATGAAAGAATTATTTGTTTTAGAACATGTTTCAGGAAAACAGAATGTTTCAGACATGTTAACCAAAGTGCTAACTTTAGACAAAATCAAATATTATTGTAGTATGTTATTTTCTGAGATATAATTATGTGTTTTTCAGATATTTAATAATGTGTATGTGTCATATGTTAAAATGTTTTTTTTTAAGGATGAGTCGAGGGAAAGGGGGAGATTTGTGGGGTTTCTATCGCAGCTCAGTAAATGACTGCAAGTTGTTTTTCCCTCGAGTCATCCTCCGTTCGTTCTTCTTTGACGATCGCGGAGTTCGAAGCGTGACGTGTAGCAAGCGCTTGTAAGGAGACCAATGGGAGCTCCTCTTACATATTTGATCCCAACCAATGGGAATTTGTTTTTCATTCTTTTCTGTAAATTTTTGTAAATAAAGCATTCTTCGTTTGTCTCTCCTTGTGTTTAGATGAGAGTTATTTTTCGCTACTCGGCAAAAGACGCCGATAGCCGATGAAACCAAAACGAAACTTAAAGAGCGTTGGAAGATCCGCCAACATGTAATGGAATTCTTTTGAGTGCCCCTGTAAATGAACTCTAAATGCTACCACTTCATTTTCAATACCAAACATGCTATGGTAAACTTCAATAACATATATCAATTACATAGTAATCAGAGTATATTTACATGAGTTAGAACATGGACAGACAGATGGCCAGACAAACCAAATTTATAAACACATTTCAACTATGTTGGAAAGTGTTAAAAAGAAGATCCAGTTTTTTGGAAATGTCTGGATCCCAGGGAACCGGGATTCTAAAAGCCTAGTGACATCACCTATTAGTAGGGAAAATGTTTGTTCAAATTGTTAAACTATTATTAATGTGTGTGAATGTTTTTTACTGTGGTATATATTATTGAAATATTGTGGCATTACATTGCTAACTTTTTTTTTGTGCAATATATAAAATTATAATTTAGGCAGGCATTGCTTGGTGCTGATCTTGGAGGGCATTCATCAAACGTTTGGGACATTGAAGAAAGTGAAGCGACGAGAGATCTGACAGTTGATGAGATTCGACAACAGCAGCAAATGGCCATTCAAGGTAATAATCGACTGCAATATAAATATCTATGTATCTTGAGATTGTTTGTATATTCTAATTTAATAATTTGTAACATTATATTGAAAGGTACTCCATACTTATTTATGTAAACAGGGCTTCTGCTGTTTTTTTATTAGTTTGTCTATCAATATTTCAAAACAATAATCTTCATGGTAGCTTCAGTACTAATCTCCAAGTTAGATTATTATTTCATAGAAATAGTGATAGGCAAAATATTTTTAAAAAATTGTCGCCAGTGGCAGCTCTGTATAAATAAAATAATAAAAACTATTGTGAGAAACTTTAACTGTACATAAGTGAAATAGAGTAGAACAACATTCATATTTTACTTTTAGATCCCAGTTTTTTTTCATCGTTCCCAGTTTTTATGATTTTGTCTTTGTACGAATTATTAAGTTAAAATTGTACAAAATTTGAGTGATCATAACATTACAAAAACCAGACAGAAGATATTAGAAATGAAAATTATAAAAATAAGTGAGGATAATTTCCCCATATTTAAACTGGAAGAAACGTCGTGAATGATGATTCAACAAAACTTCACCTGTTGCCATATAATAGTTACTAACTTTCAATTGATGAGAGCATTATACTGGTTGAAAGTCATATAGCAGTAGAAATTTCAGTTACAGTTTATGCTGTTACCTGTAGGAACCATTTGTTTGATCCAAGATGAATGTGAAAATTTTCCAAATACAAATAATTTTTATGATTAAGCTTTATTTTGCAACATCATTCATGAAAGTCATTGAAGTGTTTAGAAAGATATATCTATTATACAAATGTTCCTGAGCTAAACAAGACAGTGAATTGTTGTTTGGGGCTGTGCATATATAACTTTATCACTTTAGGTTGGGGGAGGGAGAAGGGAGCACTTGATAACATAAGATATCTTTAGGGAGAAGGGGATATTTGATATCATTATCAGTTTTGATCTAGTCAAAATTTTCCTCCTTTTTTTTTTGTAACATCTTATATATTAAAAGGAAAAAGGATTTTCGTCAAATAAATTTTTCACACGAATTTGCCCCCATTTGCACATGCGTAAACTTAAATCTAGAGCCTAACGAGTTTTAGAGCACACTTGAATGAGAAAAGGGTGACCCAGTGGTATAAGACACGCGTTTCTTCTCTGTTCCTATCATTGTGTCAGTTCGATCCCCGCTGTGGACAGAATGATTTTTTTAATTTTATTGGCAATAATTCATTTTAATAATGCCATATTTAATTCAGGAGGAATTATATAATTTATATTTTTTAATTTGAATACTTTATAATTAAAATTTAAC
The DNA here is from genome assembly GCA_963931845.1 of Maratus michaelseni. Taxonomy (NCBI): domain Eukaryota; kingdom Metazoa; phylum Arthropoda; class Arachnida; order Araneae; family Salticidae; genus Maratus; species Maratus michaelseni. The sequence goes on from OZ007600.1 coordinate 134,050,235, forward strand.
ACCCAAGAATTTTTGTTTTAATTACTAAATTTATATTTAAAGTATTTAAATTAAAAGATCGTGCATCTAATTATCGATTAAATAAATTGAACTGGTCTACAATTTTTATTACATTTGGTATGGCCATTATCAAGATGTCATATATATAATAAGATAAGGATGGGATTCTTTTTCGTAAAAAAGGAAAAATAAAAGGAGAGAAAACAAAAAGAAGGGAAAATATTCATACAGGAACTCTAAATTATCTTGATATCCATGATTTAACAATTAAATAATGTGTGAAAAGGGAAAATATAAATTCAAGTAATTAAAAAATATGTATTATAAATCATTAGCTACAAACAGCAAATTTTAAATTCGGGGTTTTAGAATCAGACTGATAAAAATTAATTTAATGAAAAATTTTAAAGGTCGTGTAGTTTAAAAATAAAATAAAATAAATCAGAAATACTAAATATTGTTATTTTTTCAAAATATTGGGACTAGGATAACTAAAATTTAACAACCAACAATATTTTTTAAATTACATATTTTATATTATAAATATTTAAATTAAAAGATTTTGCATGTAGTTATCGATTAAATAAAGTGATCTAAACTTTTATCTATATATTGTACGGCAATTATCCACAAGATATATTTGAATAACTAAGAAAAGTATATTATTATTCTCCTTAAAAGAAAAGAAAAGAAAAACGAAAGATGCAAAAATATCCATATAAGAATTATAAAAGAAATCACCTTCATATCCATGGTTTATCTGGTAGTCAGGCTGATAAAAATAAAATGAATGAAAAATTTAAGGCCACGTAATTAAAAAAAAATAAATAAAAAAAATAGAAAATACTAAATATTGTAAAATATATTTTTTAAATTTTTGACACTGTAGTAAGTAAAAATAAATCATTCAATTAATATTTTTAGTTAAATTCTTGCTAAATTAATTCAAGTGTAATAGCATGTTAATTACAAGCTTAAAATTATTTCACTTCATTAGTTGAGTAGGCTGGACTGACAACACAATCTATCGTTTTATATCTATAGAAATTGCTTACACAATATAATAATTCATAAAATTTTCGATATTTAATTCATTTAAAAGCAGCTAATTAAAAATAAAAGCATATTTCTAAAGGAGCTGTCAAGTTATTTACCGTCAAATTTTGCCGGGTACCATCTAGTTTTCTTTACATCAAAATTGCCTTCTGTTGTTTTAAGGGTGATCATCACTTATATTTTCCTTATACTGCTAATGCTAAATTTTTAACATCAGAATTGCACATTTACTATTGAACCGATTTACTTAAAAAAATTTTTGGTGATAAATATGACTTTTTTCTTTGAAACGACGCAAATTTCATAAGTGAGATGTAATTACCCTTTTTTTAATTTAAATTTTAATTTTTTTAATTTGTTTCCAATAGATTTCACCAGAGGGCACTACGGGTACTGCAGATTTTCGGCATAAGTTACAAAACGATTGTTTCAGGCAGTTTTTATATATTTTCTTGTTAATTGTTGTCATTATCTTGTTATAAATTTAATAAGGGGTATTTTTTACACGATATTATATAAAAAATATCGTTCAACAAGCATTTTTGCCTTTGCTGCAGTAATTTTATTCCCAGCTGCCATGTCAGAAAGACAAATTTTTCCAAATTTTCAGCAACCCTAAAATACTTCCGTTGAGGCAAAACAACAGGGGGGGTTGAGATGAGATTTCCGATATCACCTTTTTCTCTATGCTTGCCTTTGAAAGGGAAGGGAACGGGAGGAGGGGGGAGGGTTACATTTGTGGTCATTTGCTTTTCTCTCTGTAAAAGGAAATTTGTCTGCTTTGTAGAAAGCATTTATTGAATCTGGGAAAGGGAACTGTTGGTTGACCCCTGACCCACTCTCTATGTTCCGAAGGTTTCAGATTTTCAGAATCACTAGGTTTGCGAAGGGATATCTTCAAAATGGGTAACTTTCTGTTAGCGAAAGTTTTACTTTCTAAAAATAAAGTGAAGCAGGCGATTTTTGTTTCTTTGATTTTTCTCTTCAAATACATTCGTTGTATAACTTTTCCCTTTAAAAAAAATGGTTTTCATTCCTTGTTACCTTTAGTTGACATTGCATTAGATGTACACAATTTTTAATTGAAAGAAATTAATGTACATTTTTGTGTGAAAGAGAATTTAACGTCTAAACAATGTAAATTGCGCCCAATGTAAATTCGACACACACAAGTAAGCCGAATACCGAATATTCGGTCGGCTGAATACTCCAATGTTCCAGGATTAAAATATTAAAAGGTTAAATATTAAAATAGCTTTATCTCATATTTAATACAAATGCTGCCTCAATTTTAAATTTTTCTCTAACTTTTAACTTTATTCCTATTTCTATGAACATTACTTTCTCACAAGTAAACTTCACACTAAAAAGAGAAGGGAAAAAAATTTGTTTCGAATTATTAAATAAGATTATAATTTTAATACTTGTAAATAACGCTTTTAACTTTGGCTTTCTATGTGAATTAAAATAAATTAATACAAATTTCGTTTCTACCACTTTTCGTAATATCATATTTCAGATAAAGCAGTGTAAGTCTGATAAAAATATCGTAACAATATCTTTACTATAATTAAAGTTGGGAAAAAAATTCAAGTTCGGCTTGAAGTGAAATACTCTGTATTTGAATAAATGGATTAGAACCTGGTTTCCTATACAAAAACTGTCTGAATGAAACTGTAAAGTAAAACCTGTATTATAAATTCTTTGTAGATTTTTCAATTGCGTAAAATGTGTAAACTGTATCACGTCTTATTTATTTATAATCGGCTGCACTCTTGAATCCTCGAACACTTTTTTTTTTTTTTCTGAAGGAAACGGATATGTATTTCGAATGAAACTGTAAAGTATAACCTACATTATGAATTCTTTGTATAGATTATTCAATTGCGTGAAATGTGTAAAATGTATTATGTCTTATTTATTTATAAGCAGCTCTATTATTATTATAATTATTATTTTGCTGTAAGGGTTGGTCCTATAAAAAACTTGTCAGTATAAAAGTTGTAGATAATATTAAGAGGATTAATAATACATTTAAGCGGATTTGATATCTTGTGAATTGACAAAGTTATGAATTTTTTTCTTCTGAAACCCCTCTTTTTCCCCTTCTCGGGGCCATTTTTAATGATATAAAAAATCTGTCATACATAAATTTTTGGTCGTTTTCCTAGAAGTAATAATAATTTTAAACGGATTCGATACGTATCATAATTAAGATTTATGGGGATTCTCTGTTTTCACAAAAAGGCCCCCCTCCCCGGTTCGATTTTGCTCATTAACAAACTTGACAGAGATTTTTATGCCCCTTGATTCTATGTATCAGTTTGGAAGAGATTTATGTAGAATTTTTCAAGTTATCGTGTCCATAAAAAAGTTGCATAGATAGATAGATAGATAAAGTTTTGAACTGGGGGTGGTTTTTGGTTCTGGGAGTCATGATCGGTGTAGATCTGCAAAAATTTTCCAGAAATTCCAGCAGAGTGGAGAATGTAATAGGTAGTATTTCTTAAGAAATCTTTAAAAAAAAATGATGAAACACTAAACACGTTGTCTGATAAAAATGAGTACAGTTCTTACGACAGCTGATATATCATATGCGCCAAATGGGAGCTCAATCAAAAGAAACGTTTAGACGCTATTGTGTTCACTCACATATATACAAATACATATATAGGCATCATCATAAAAGTACCATAAAAAGACACACATGGTCTGAAAACGAAAAAATACCAACATTCATGTATACATTACGGAATAATTGTAAAAAATATCAAACCTTCAACATTTAAAGACATCCTCAAAATGTAAAGATACATAAATATTTCCATAATAAGGTTTTTATAATGATTACAACCATTTTCCCAGCACTAGATGTGATCGAAAAGTAAAAATGTAAATGAAAAACTAAGAATCACTGGGCACATCAGTTATGTTCTTAGTAACATTAAGATTTCTTTATAAAAAAAATTAATTTGGCAGATTTAAATATGATATAATATACACATGAATTGATGCCACACAATCCTAAAATGTACGTGTACCAAAGAAAATATAAATTCTACAGATAAGGTAATTATAAATTTATCAGTACACCTGTGCAATGATTTCGCACTGCAGTCTAATATTTTTTAGATGCAAGTTTAAATTAAAAAAAAAAAAAAAAATGAAGGATTAACAATATCTGCAAACAACATTAGTCAAGCCAGAATATCATGTCATTCATCCCATCAAAATTGAAGTAAAAACTAATCAAAGATAGCAAGAGGCACGCACGGAAAAAAAAAAATAACAATCGTAATTTAACTTCATTGGAAGATGATGTCATCCACTTCGGGAAAAACACGGGACAAAAAAAATAAATTGAGCACATATAAAATAGAATTTAATATAACATAACATACATTTTAGACTACACGTAAAATACCACTGCTTCGATCGATCGATGGTGTCTTTTTCTCCAAACATTTGAATTTGAATTTTGATTTTTAATCATAAATATAAAATAAACCCGTGCGTCCCGCTTTATCTTTTATTGTGCTATTTATTTATTTACTTCTAATTATTGTTGAGCACAATATAATGTAGTATATATGTTTTTTTTATGGCAACAATGATTTGAGAAAAAAACTCATTTCATTGAAAAAAAAAATGCTGATTTAATTTTTAATTAACTGTAATTTTTAATCAAAAAACGTGTTAAAAGAAATGTGAGTATACTATGTCAGAAGCTGTTCAAAAACCTTTCGAATGATAGCTCATTCATTTTTGTGCATTTTGTAAATGCATAGAAAAAGGGATGTTGGCAACAGAAATAATACATATGATTAACTCATGTAAAATTTTAAAGCATATGTAAGTACAAGGAAGTCAGAAATGATAACTCATTGTATGATAAATCTAAAACTTCTAATATGAAAAATTACATAAATTTTTATTCTTAAAATGAAAGCCTATATAAAATATTAAAATACATACAATTAGGTATAATTGCAACTCAAGTAATTTATATATGAAAAATCCCTGACTGCTCGGCCTACAGGCACTGGTAGATTTCGAAGACGCAGATCGTGGGGCGCCTGTATGTTGGGAATTGCGGAAGAAATGACCTTTTTGCCATGATGCGGCAGTTGGAACCGCCTACTTCAAAACCTAACTTGTTTGCAGGCGGAGCCAACAGGGATATTTTTTCTGCTATAAGAGTTGGTCCTATAAAAAACTTGTCAATATAAAAGTTTTAGATAATATTAAGAGGATTTATAATAAATTTAAGCGGATTTGAAATCTTGGGAATTGACGAAGTTATGATTTTTTTTCTTCTAAAAACCCCCTTTTTTCCCGCCCTCGGGGTCATTTTTAATTATATCAAAAATCTGTCATACATACATTTTCGGCCCTTCTCCTAAAAGTAATAATAACTTCAAACGGATTCGATACGTATCATAATTAAGATATAATGGGTTTTTTTTCTGTTTTAAAAAAAAGCCCCCCCCCCCACCCCCTTGGTTCGATTTTGCCCATTAACGAACTTGACCGAGATTTTATGCCCCTTGATTTTATGTATCAATTTGGAAGAGATTTGTGTAGAATTATTGCAGTTATCGTGTCCATAAAAAAGTGACATAGATAGACAGATAGATAGATAGATAAAGTTTTGAACTGGGGGTGATTTTGGGTTCTGGGAGTCATGATTGGCGTAGATCTGCAAAAATTTTTCAAAAATTCCAACTTAGGTGAGAATGTAATAGGTAGTATTTCTTACGAAATCTACCTAAAAAATAAATCGGTCTCTTATCACAGTTATTTTGTAACTTATTTTTAGCTTATATAATTCCTGTAATAAATCAAACTGTGTTTTAAATTTTTTATTACTTTAAGGTGATTTTGATGTTAAAAAATAGTAGAAGGAAAACAGCGTAAAAGTTGGCAGCTATGCAAACATCGTAGAATAGCTTTCACGTGTATCAAATGGTACTGTTAGTAAATGTATTGTTGCTAGCGATTTTCTGATTCATTTTTAAGCATAAAAGCATAATACTACTTGCAAGCATGATTATTGAAATGATTGAACAGTTCTTTATTTTCAAATAAAGGAATTACATCTTGAGCTATAGGCTATTATTGTCTAAGGACGGCAATTTGTTCCTTTCCTGCGCTGTCACGTCCTAAAATTCAGTTTAAAATGACAACTTTGACAGCATTATTTGAAAATCTTTTGCCTTTACAGGAAAATGAAAAAAATATATATTACATAGTTTCTTAATAAGTTTGTGAATAACAAGTAATATAATTAAAAAAAAAAAAAAAAAAAAGTCAATTCCTACATTTTAATCATAAATATATAAAATAAACCCGTGCAGCATTAATGTCCCACGTTATCTTTATTGAACATTATTTTATAATCATCTTTGCGGTATTTTATTTCTGTGGCATCACTCATTTGAGATAAATCTTTCATTTCATTTATGAAAACAATGGGAGGAATTTTTTTCTCCCATTTAATACTAAAATTAATTAATTAAATTTAATGAATGAATTAATATTTGAAAAAACTGTATTAACATAAAGTGTCATCCACTACAAGTTTAAAAAAAATTATTTGAACTTTAGTGGATGAATAGAAAATATTTTATTAACGATTGAAAATTTGAACAAGATATATATAGAGAGAGTGTGAGCTAATAGTAGGAATTTAAAAAAATCAATTAAAAAATGTGTCAGAAAGTGCACAGTTTGGACTTCAGAACAGCCTTAAGTAAATAAAACGTATATGCAAAAAAATTAAGTCAGAAAATAAAACAAATGCATTATGTAATAATATTTAATAAAATATATTTACTGATAATTATCATATATTTAAAATTCTAAATATTTTTTGTGTTTAATTAAATTTATATTTACAAAGCTTCGCTTAATCTTGATTCCTTTTTTTTTTCAATTTCGGTTCGGATTACTGGGTTTCTATTGATATGGGTAAGCAGAAATATTGATGTACAATGCTCCCCCCCCCCCAAAAAAAAAAAAAACAAACAAACAAACAAACATTGAACCATTAATTTGGATAGCTAAATACATTAGCAATTTAACTCCAAATTTGAGGAAATATAATTAAAACATATCAATATTTCGGAAATTCTGAATCTAGATCCTTTAATTTAAAAGCGTTATTGTTTTTTAGCGCAGCTATTTTTCTCCTGTTACATTACAAAATCCCTTTTTAATTATAGCTAAACCCTGTGTTTCTCTCAATAACATGAGATTACAATTGACCAGTCGATATCTATTAAATTAAAAAACTGGCTTAAACCGCGCTGAGATTTGCATGGGCTGAAATATTCACAACTGGGCCCGGCCCGAATTAAGCCATCTTGTTCCGGAGTCCCCAGAAAGTAAAGTCCAAAACCAAAACCCATCCTCTATACAGATCTATAACCAAAAGCTAATCTCTAATCTTCTAACTTACATTTACTTGGCACAAAGCCTCTGTGTTTACTCAGAATCGGCTTCAAACGGGAAGTGACGTTTCCTAGAAAATAGGGCTACCAAGAACAGAAGTTATTCGCCCATGCGAAAGTCAGCGCCATCTATTGAGTAAAGGTGATTTTCATAATATCTGACGCTCCTTTTTAAGTCTTTAAAGAAACTTACTTTACTACTACTATAAAGAAACTAACTTTAAAGAAAGCATCTATTTTGATGAAATACAAAGTTATTATGAACACCCCTAAATGATTAGAAAAGATTTCATTCTAAAATATGGAATGTCCCAATGTTCAGCATTCTTATTCTTCTGCCATATACACATATAATCCATTGTTGGAGTAACCAGATATGAAGAATGTTTGAAATAATACTTGTTAGTAAAGAAAAAAGAAAGAATGTTGTCCACCTTTTTTGTTGGTAAGAAGTTCTGCTTGCTACTTCCCTATGCAGGGAGCAAGTGCAAGAAGACGATATTAGTTGTATGCACAATGTAACAAAAGCTGTTATTAAATATTTTTAAATAGTAACTTTCTGTTTTAGGTTTTATTTGATATAAAGTTATTTCATGCATAATAGTGATATTTTATTGACTTCTTCTTTTCATTTGAATCAGTAAAGTATGCAAATAATAAATGTATAACTTCTGTATATAACTGCAAATGTATAAAAAAAAGAAAAAAATGTAAAAAAAAAATAATAATAATTTTTAGACATTGATAACTATATTATTGAATTGAGGAGGGGTTTGAGGAATGATAATCTATGATATCGCAAGGAGGAGAGGTGGTCCAAATTTACCTAAAAGTTGATAACTTTATATATGTATAGCTTCTTTGGTAAACGTGATTTAAAAAATATGGAAGTATTCCAAAAATGAGGTGGCTACCCATCTGGTTTTGGTCCTGATAAAATGGAGGAGGTCAAGAATAAGATGTTGCAGGAATAAGATCTGCACTGTATTGATGACCTCAAAGCAAGCATTGAATATGAGATTTAAGAAATAAGCATTCCATTCATTATGGAGCTTGAAACATAGTGAAATGCATTCATGTATGTATCAGAGGAAAAAGGTCAGATTTTGAACATTTCCACTAAATTAATCCTGACAATATTAATTTTTATTTCAGTTTTGTTTCTCACTCTTTCAGTTAAATTAAATTTTGTAGTTTGAATCGTGTCTGCATTTTTAAAATAAAACCTTTTGTTCATATGTTACATGACTTTTTGATCACCCTGTATTTCAATATTTTAAAATTGTCTACATAATTAATTTAATTTTGTTTAAAAAATATATATATTATTAATGGGGAATTTTAAGGATTAACTTAAAAATTAAACTCCTTCTTAATAATTAGAATGTTTAAAAGAGTCCTTTTTTATGTACTTTTATTTTACTAGTACAAAATGCATTATTAAAATGTAGTGTAGTATGTTTAATTTTTTAACAACATTAAATTGCAACTCTAAATTATTTATATATTTTTCAATTAATTGCTGTTTTCTGTTTAAAAAGAGAAATCCACTAGTATTGAAGTCTATATATTATATCTCTATTGTATATATCTATTTATTACAGAACAAGACAAAGGTTTAGATACATTATACAGTGTTGTTGTTAGGCAGAAACAAATGGCACAGAACATAGGACAAGAGCTTGAAGTACAAAATGGTGAGTATCAATATATAAAAGAAATCATGATTTATATATCATCAAACCTACTTACTTGTATTGCTATACCAATTTTGGAAAGGCAAATTGTTCCAATAAGCTAGATATTAGATCCTCTGTATAAGCTTGTTGTTCTTTTGTAACAATAATTGTAATCTTTAAAACATTTTTTTAACTACTCCATTCTTTGAAGTTCCAAACTTAGCACTTGTTTGAAATGATAAACTATTATACAAAATAATTAATTGTTGAAAAAATTCAAAATTAACAGCACATTAAAATAAAAATTGCAGATCACAATGTTTAAATGTTCTTGAAAAAATAAGATAAGTAAAATGGTGAAGTTCTCTGGCCAGTGTCCAAAATATTTCAAAATGTATATCTTGAGGGAGAAATGAAGCTATCTCTGCTTTGTTAACTATGATGTCAAAATTAGATGTTCGAATAGAAAATTTTAAAGTTTGATACAATTGCACTATGAAGATGACTCTCTTAAGATTATATTTTAAGATACATTTAAAGAAGACATAATTCCCTATCGAATGGATATTTTTGTTTTTCTCTGCATCTATTTGACTATAAAATAGATGGGACAGGGGGTTAAATTTTTTTAATTCCTTATTTCTATTTTATCAGTATAATTAATGAGGAATTCAGAGGCTGGCCTGGAGGAGGGCATTCTCCCTGAAGCTTCAACTCCCCCCCCCCCCTTTCCCAGTTGCTGCAGTATTCCCTCCTGGGGAAAAATGTCTGAATTCAACACTGAATATAATAAAATCTGCTGGAACTGCAAGGCGCAAAATAAATATTTTATTTTAGACAGGTTTCCACCTTAGCATGCATAATTGTATGGAATTCTTTTTGGCAGAACCAAGCAAATTTCAAGAATCTTTTATAGACAGGTTCTGTTTCCACAGGTTTTACTGTGCATTGCTAGTTAATGTCTGTCTTAAAAATTTTATCATATTGTCAGAAGACAGAAATGACATTTGTTGTAAGTTTTTAATAATTTTTTACTGATTTTAATTTATAAATTATTAATGTTCTAAATTTCATGATTTTATATTTTGAAAAAGGTAAATTTTGATTGAAATTTTAAAATGTAGTCAAAGAAATTCTAATAGTTTTTTGAAAAAAAAAGTTTCTTATTTTAGTGAAATCCTTTCTAATCCTATGGAACTATTTTCAAAAGCCAAAAGTAATTTGAAGTATCTAAATAAATGAAAAATTTCAGTGTCAAATATTTTGCTTATATTATGATGAGTAGTATTGTGTGAAAATATAATTATAACTACATTAACAATTTTTATATTTGTAATAGATGGTAATTAACTTTTTAGTGCTTTTACTTGTTTTCTTAATTAATTATTTATGTTATTAACCATGCTTTTATATTTTTATTTTAGAAATTATTGACGATATAGTTGATCATGCTAGCAATACTAGAGAACGTTTAATCAAAGAAACTAGGCATGTAGCTATTGTGGATAGGAAATCTGGTGAATGCAGTAAGTACCAAGGCTAATATTTATCTTTTATCTTTGAAAATTTATTCTTCATTACTGAAAATAAATTTTTTTTAAGCACAATTAAAGTATTGCAAAATATTCTTGCTGTATTTTGCTTTTGCTGAAATTATATAGTGTAATCTTGATTTAATGTTTTATTTGATTTTCCAGTTTCTGTTTATCGAATGGCCTTTCAAATAGTACAATGTTAAAGTTTTAGTAATTTGTAAAACCAGCCTCTATTTGAATTCCTTTATTATTACTTAGTACCTGAATAAACCAAGCATAGCTCAGTGTTTTTTTGCTACATTGAAATATTATTGATTATTTATTATTTAAGTGTATTTATTTCTACATTAAAATATCATTTCTAGTTTCCAAAAGTATTAATAACAAATGTTAACAGTTTGGTTTTTGAGCTTTTTGTTTATCTATCATTCTATATCCATTTTCTCAGTAGTCTCCAGTAAACAGTTATGACTTTCTGTCTTATATTTCTGAAGTTGTTAAGTACTAAGTTGATTCTTTGTTGGAGTATTCAATACTTCTTGTTTTATTTTGATTTTACCAGTACAGAGTTTCCCCCAGGTTTAAAAAGAGGCAGGGTGCTGCTGGTGAGAAAAGGGCATTCTTTTTATTCTTAAGGGCACTTTTCAGATTTTTAAAGGCATAATTGTTAATAATTAAAAGTCAGGGCACTCTTTTCAAGACAACATTGAATCAATTTTTACTATGAAAGCAAATTTTTTAATGCAAAAAGGAGAAAGGACACTTTTTTACTGAGGGGCAAGAAGGGTGCTAATTTTTTACTAGGGGGCAAGAAGGGTACTAATTTTTTATGAGGGGCAAGAAGAGTGCTATTTTGTAAAGCAAAGGGCAGGCGAGGTGCAGCATCCTTCTAAAACTGTCTAGAGGAAACTCTGATATGGATGCCATTCTTCCGTATATATTCAGGAACAGGGAAATTTCAGAAAATCTTACCAGCCAAGGATTTATTTTATAAGCCAGTAAGATGCAACGTATAATTGAAAATTGTCATGACAAAATGTGTGTAACAGCAAAAATAGTTAATTACCATTAGTACTACAATGCGTTTTCATTTTTTAAAAATAAGATTAAGAAATATATACAACAGAAGAAAGTTTAGTACTTCAAATTATGCTGGATAATCAGTGTCTGGTATCTAGTTAATTTGACATCCATTGCATCTCTATGAAATACATGGAACCTTATCCTCAATTATGGCTGACCAAAAAGTCAGTGAGAACTTAATGTCAGTTTGATGGAATTATAGGAGATTAATTTTTTAAAAATCAGTTTTAAGGCCAGTAAGATCTCAAATTCTCCTGTTTAATGCTAAACCTATGGGCATGTAATGTATTTTTAAAATATCTCTTCAAGATATTAATATTTTTAACTTCTTTTTTCTGTGTACTTTTCTTAAAGGATATTTCTTTTTTTGTTAGTTGTCAAAATATTTCTAAATTATGCTCTTAATTTTATGTGAATTGTTAAAATCTTACTCAATTTTGCTAAGATTTTAACACATAAAATTTTTAATTAAGTATATATTTTTAAGATATTTTGACAACTAAAAAAAAAGGGGGGGGGGTGGAGACATCCTTTAAAAATAACTGACACAAAAAAAATAATATTAATTAATTTTCTGAGGAGATATTTAAAAAATATGAATGCGTTACATGCCCATAGGTTTAACATTAGTAAGGGCAATTTGAGATCCCACTGATCAACTGCCTTAAGGCTGCTCGTCAATAAACTTCCCAATTCTCCTCGCTAATGGGGCCCCACCAGTGGCTGAGAGGTTGTGCTCTCGAAGCTGGTAGATGGGAGGTGCTGGGTTCGATCCCAATCGCGCCCGTCGGCCTAATCGTTCGGAGTTTTCGTGGTTTTCTTCGAGCCGTGGATTTATCCATGCGTAATACGGGTTAGGTTCCCTTAGAAAGACCCCCACGAAGGGCACTCCCCCCGGGCCTATATCCCAAGTGCAGATAATTGGCCGTCAATAATCAACCCAACCCAACTCCTCGCTAATGTTAATCTTATGGACGTAGGATCCATTCGTATTTTTAAAATATCTCCTCAGGAAATAAATATTTTTAACTTCTGTTTCCTTTGTACTCTTCTCAAAGAATGTGTCTTTTTATCTTAGTTGCTAATTTTTTTTCTAAAATATATTCTTAATTTTATGTGAAGTGTTAAAATCTTATTCAGTTTTGCTAAGATTTTAACACATAAAATTATAAATTAAGCACATATTTTAGAAATATTTTAATAAGTAAGATAAAGAGAGACATTATTTAAGAAGAGTATATAGAAAACAGAAGTTAAAAATATTAATTTCCTGAGGAGATATTTTAAAAATATGAATGCATCCTATGCCCATAGGATTAACATTAGTGAGGGAAATCAGGAAGTTTACTGACGAGTAGCCTTAAGAATTAATATTTATGTTTAGCATGTCTTTTTTTCTGCTGGAAATGTTCTGCTTATCTGAGTTTAGCGTCATGATCTATTCCTACCTTTTACTTGGGGCTTCATTTACATAAGATTTGAGGAATTAATTCATTATTAATTATTTTATTATCTATTCAAGTGTGTTTATCTGTTAATGCCTACGTTAAAAAATAATTAAGTAATATCTTATTGTAAATTTTCTAATTACAGTGATCTCTCATTTATACGCGACCTCTGTTATACACGTTTTTCACTTATGCACGTTTTTCCTGCGGGCCCGGCCAGCGAAATAGGAAAACAATGCTAACACTTATTCATTTATACGCGAAACCTAAAATGCACATTTCACTTATGTGCGAATTTTTTTTTTTCAAGTTGCTTATCGCAAGAATGTAATGTACCTTTCCTGTTCTGTCTCTTGGAATGCATTCACACGCCTTTAATCCATTGTTCGGATTCTTCCAGGAACGCGTTCTTTTTCGCTTGTGATTGACATCGAGAGGGAAGAACGAAAATGTTGACGTCACTAAAAGTCGCAGCCAATCGGTGTGGACGTTAAGCACTGCTCGCGGAACAAGCTTTAGGTTTGCGTTACTATGCCATTCGCTTACATACTGTACAGTGTATAAAAAATTTTAAAACATACGAACTTGTGAGCTTTCTTTAAAAATGGATATCATAAAAAAAATGATGAAAAATGCTTTAAACCAAAAACAGCGTTAGCTGATCATTTCCATATTCCAGAATCAACTTTAAGAGGAATTCTGAAAAGCAGAGAAGCTATAAATGCAGCTTATCCTATCTATGGATCAATGCCCAGCACACCCCAAAGATCTTCCACCTCTCAACTCTACAAAAAGTTGTGTTTTTTTCAGCCAATTGCACAAGCAAACTTCAACCTATGGACCTGAGCATCATTCGTTGCGTGGAAGTGCAGTACAGAAGAACTTTAATCCGGCGTCTTCTTGCTGCTATAGAAATTAAACGTTCGGTGAAAGATGATTTGAAGCAGATCACTGTTCTTGATGCTATTCACATGGTGTGCTCGTCATGGACAAACATTACTGACATCTGTATCAAAAACTGTTTTAAGAAGGCAGGATTTCTGCTCCCAGAAGAAAAGGAATGCGAAGACGATAAAGAAACACAAAGCGAGGCCGATGTAAGCGAAGATGATTGGAATACTATATCTAGTGGACTGGCTTCGTGTACTTTCTCTGAATTTGTGGATATCGACGAAACCTTAACTACAACTGAGATGCGGGATATCAGCGATATTGCAGCGGAAATTGGCAACAACAAGGACGAAGATGTGGAAGAAGATGAAGGAGATATAGCAAAAGTTCCCCCAACCCACACAACAGCATATGAAGCATTGGAAACTCTGCGGGATTTTTTTCAATTTAATTCCGGAAGCGAAAGAACTTTTTCGCACCTAGATGAACTTCAAAAGACTCTCATCGACAGTTCCCGAAAACAAAAATAAACCTTTATTTATGACTTCTTTGTGAAGAAAATGTAATTTAACAAAAGTTTGGTACGTATGTAACAACTTTGAATTTTTACGTTCTTATTAAATTACAATATATAAATTGAAATTATGTGCGCATTTATTTATTAGTGTATTAGTAGTATACTATTAGTATTAGTTATGTTAACTTTTCACGTTTAAGCTTATTTTATGGTTTTTCACTTATGCGCGAATCTCACTTGTGCGCGAAAATTTCGTTGTCCCCTTTTGTCGCGCATAAGTGAGAGATTACTGTAATTGGAAAATTTATATATATTATCCGATACTGGGAAATTATTCGTCTCATGTATGCCACTGAATAGTGTGCTCATGTATGACATTCCATCTTGCTCTGCGAAGTTGCAGCCTTGTCAACGTATATATAAGTGAAAAATGCCAGACTGGATGTCATCCAGATGGCTTAAATGGTGGAAGCACTTGGTGCCTTATACCAAAGTATCTGTGTTCGATCCCCGGTCTGGACACATTTTTCACTATGTTGGTTGTACGCTGTTTAGCAAAGTGAAAAGAAATTTCACATCCTTTGTAGTGTCAATTAAATATATTATTGCTTTGCATGTCTTGACAGCGATGTAAATTTTTGATTGAAAATAGAATGTGGTGGCAAAATAACTATACAAATGCTTTCAATTTGATTGTGCAAGACTAATCAGAGTTTTATTTAAAAGATTGGATCAGTGAAAATTATGTCATACTTAACAGAAAAACATTTATTTGAAATATAATTTATTCTAATTACATTGAATGAATTTGATTTTCCCCAGTTATATTTCATATGTTATAAGATTTAAAGTTCTGTTACTTTATTTTAATAAAAATCTCAATAATATGATAAAAATTACATTAATTTAGCACTATCATAATAAAATATTTGTTTATTAATTTAAATGAACGTTTCATTTAGTTTGGTAAGAAAATTTGTTTGTTATGCTTAAATAACAGTGTTCATGATTTTATAAATTAACTCTGTTACATTCAAATTCTTTTAATATTGCGAGAAAATAGATGTAGCTAATTTGTGGAAAGTTGTGCAAAAAACTTAAAATTTGCTGTTATGAGTTATAGCTTCTAATATATTATTAATGTATTTATATGTATTTGGGAAAAGGGGTGTAGGAGTTTGTATAACTTATGTACTTTTTTTTCTTTCAGCTTATTGGGTTGTAATTGTTCTTCTCTTCATTACTATTCTTGTGGTTGCCTTTGTGTAGCTTATATGTTATGTGGTAAGAATTTGCTTGATATATTTTTCTAAATTTGTATTTATTTTTGGTACTTTTTGTAAGTGAGGTATGTCAAGTATAAATGTTGGTCCCACAGTTAATTAACATGCCACATGCAATCAGTGGTTGAAAAACTACTTTTTAGGTGCGTTCGTAATTATATAAATACGTAGCACCTATTGTCGTCGCTTTGTCCGTCCGTCTGTCTGTCTGTCTGTCCGTCCGTCCGCATATAACAACGCAAAAACTACCCAACTGAATGGTTTGGAATTTAAGATATATTATCTTTGCAGAATTTTGTCGAGACATTTCAAATTTTTTAAAAATCGAATCAAAACTTTAGGAGATATTAATAAAAATATTTATTAAGAAATTTGAAATTTTTTTTTTCAACATCTGTGCTTTCTTGTTAGAGGAGCTTCCGAGGTTGAATCGTCAAGCGACCGAGATACTTACTTTATGACAGAAATTAATCTGCAGACGATATAATTCATTTCACAGAATTAAAAATCATCAAGATCTGAATATTTATATAACTAGCTATAGTACGAACGCACCTCATTTGTCACGTTTGACGTACAATTTCCAACTTGTTTAATTACTAGGGGGCCTACGAGCTACGCTCGCCAACCCCCGTTCTGACACCGCATGATTTAAAAACACTCTGATTTGATCAACTCTAAAACGATTATGGAAGATTGTATTATAATTAAACAGCCAGTGGCGATCTGCTGTAACCAGGTTTCCATTCATTTTCCTTTGAGTGAGGGATTTTAAGGTTGAATCAACTGCTCTCGAAACAGCTAACAACTGTTTACCTGATTAATTAAATAAGATGAATTAAAAATTTAAAAATCAACTTGTGTGAAATGGTTAAGTAAACAGTGTCGCTGCATTGGAGAATTTTATGGAACGCACCTCATTTGTCACGTTTGACGTACAATTTCCAACTTGTTTAATTACTAGGGGGCCTACGAGCTACGCTCGCCAACCCCCGTTCTGCCACCGCATGATTTAAAAACACTCTGATTTGATCAACTCTAAAACGATTATGGAAGATTGTATTATAATTAAACAGCCAGTGGCGATCTGCTGTAACCAGGTTTCCATTCATTTTCCTTTGAGTGAGGGATTTTAAGGTTGAATCAACTGCTCTCGAAACAGCTAACAACTGTTTACCTGATTAATTAAATAAGATGAATTAAAAATTTAAAAATCAACTTGTGTGAAATGGTTAAGTAAACAGTGTCGCTGCATTGGAGAATTTTATGGAACGCACCTCATTTGTCACGTTTGACGTACAATTTCCAACTTGTTTAATTACTAGGGGGCCTACGAGCTACGCTTGCCAACCCCCGTTCTGACACTGCATTATTTAAAAACACTCTGATTTGATCAACTCTAAAACGATTATGGAAGATTGTATTATAATTAAACAGCCAGTGGCGATCTGCTGTAAACAGGTTTCCATTCATTTTCCTTTGAGTGAGGGATTTTAAGGTTGAATCAACTGCTCTCGAAACAGCTAACAACTGTTTACCTGATTAATTAAATAAGATGAATTAAAAATTTAAAAATCAACTTGTGTGAAATGGTTAAGTAAACAGTGTCGCTGCATTGGAGAATTTTATAACGATACTATAGAAAATTGGTTACTTCTCCATAATCTCGTTGACTACTTACTACAAAAAGAAAAGAACTGTCGCCAGACTATACCATTTAACACCAAACGTGCATGATCGTGGCGTCGCGTTGCATTCAGTTGGCATCAGATATGTTACACGTATTAGTTATTTCATCGAAGAATTTTTAATTCAAGATTTATTTGTCTTTTTGATACTTCTTTATTATCCCATCGATCAATTTTCATAAAAAAAACTATCGCCAAACTGTAACGCCAAATAAACAAATAGAAGAATTTTGGGCACAGGTGTCATACGCACCACGTTGCCGAGAATTTTTTCAACCGCCAATTTGGCGTTAACTTTGTTTTTTAATAAATTGTTGTTTATTTACTTTTATTTTTTATTTTAATTCTATAAATTATTTTTATTATGTATATCAATATTTATATCAAACTATCATTTATTTATTTCATTTTTTAAAATAATAGAGGCTATTTTATTTATTACGTTATTTTATTTTTATATTAAAATAAAAAATCACATGTTATTATTGCATGCTATTTGAAACTAATATTGAAAAACAAAGTTTTCACCAAATTGGCGGTTGAAAAAAATCGCGCCAGCATGGTATGTATATGACATTCATGCCAAATTGTACCATAGGAATCTAAAAAAATAAATAAAAATAAAATAAATAAATAAACAAACAAATAAATAAAATACAAGAAATTCGGAAAAACCCCACTCACCAAAGTGTCAACTATCAGTAAGTTTAAACAGTAAAATTTACAATATATTAATGAAATCAGAAAAAAATAGTCTTGGATATTTATTTACATTATTTTTCTTAATTATCTCTCTCGGCTGGTGAATAAATGTTTGTGACGTCAGTTGAAACTGATCTGTTGTATGTAGCTGTTCATCGCAACATTTTTCAATGCCTTTTCTTTTTTAATATCATGGCACTGCCGTTTAAGGATGCAATGGTTATTTTAATTAATGAAATAATTAATAAATCAGTGCAACATAATGAAAAATATATGTATATGTCGAATTAAAAACCACTTGACAACACATGTATTGCCTCTGACGTCAAGTGAATGTGATGCCACATTCATGCATTTTTGGTGTTAAATCCTATAGTTTGGCGATAGTTTTTTGTTATGAAAAGTAGTCATCGGGATAAAGGAGAAGTACCATATTGTTAATGATATTTTAACAATTTAATAGTTATTTCGGTATTTTAAAGGTAATTATTAAACGTAAAAATATAGTTTTTAATTGAGAGGAAATATTATTTACGCTGTTTTAAAATTTGCAATAACAGATAAAAGATTTGTCGAAACAAATTAATCTCTCATGTAAATATAATTTTTAATTGAAATTGTTTGGAAATATTGCTATTTGAACATTTTAAATATGACGTAAGTTTTCCTATTTAATGCTTTGAAAATACCTAATAATTTAATTATTTCTTGTTTTAATATTCACATGCAAGTATATTTTTTATTACGTAATTTTCTACATTTACTGCTTTTACACGTGATCATTTCATTATTATTTTAAAGTTTTATTTCTGTTTTAAATAGTCACGTGTAAATACATTTCTTAATTGAAAGGGAATATTATTATGTGCACTATTTTACAAATTGGCAACAATTCAAATAATGGATTTTATGAAATATGAAATAAATCTTCATAAAAATAATGAAAATTTTGAATAAAAATGTGAAATATAACCTCAAAAAATTACTCAAATTAAAAAAATAATTGCAGTCTGCACACCACAAACTTGTCAACTATATCCTTACAAATTATGGTTAAATTCCTGTGCATAGTTTTTGTTCCTATAAAACTTTTTTCAGAAAACTATTTTGACCAACTTTAATATTAAATATCTCTTAAAATAATTCTTCGATTTAAAAACTGTTTGCTTCAGCATGTTTATCGAACATTTCTTTATAAAACTAACAATTTTTAAATTTTTATCTGTAATAGTTTTCTGTATATTAATCCAGAAAGACTTCAAGGCACAAAATCTTCATTCACGGCTGCGGCGGCGGCGGTGGTTACTTTTTTTAAATATAGAGAGATAATTACATCTATTTTATAAAAAATGTATTTAACTACAGTTACAACTTATTTTTAAAAGCAGGGTATACAAAGTACTTTTTTGAAAGTTGTTGCTAATTTACTACTTTTAGAAGACTAATTTTGCCAAAAGATTCAATTTGCATTCAAAGTCAAATAAAAAATTGTACTCATAGATATTTATGCATAACAATATAGTTGGACTTCTATTTTATGAACTTTTCCTTGTAACAAAGAACATTTTACAAATTCCGTTGTAAGATAACCTCGAAATTTCTATTTAACAAACTTTTTCTTGTGGTCTAACCTTTTTTTTTTTTTTTTTTACATATTTTTCAACATATTTCTGGACATTTCAAATTAATTCTTTTTTTTTTTTTTTTTTTTACAAAACATTTTACATATGTTAATCTCATAAAAAATACCTCATTAACTTTAAATGTAAAGTTATTTTCTGAAACGGAAAATGCAGTATATTTCTTGACAATAATGTTCCTCTTTTCTTGTTTTTTCTACGAATGTAGATTTTTTCTTTCAATGAATAAAATAGCTAAAACAAATGGATATAATTTATTAAAAAAGTTTAATTACTTTTTCATATGATATTTAGTAGTTTATTAATTAAAATGTGTATTTATGTAGTTTTAACATTTTAAAAGATGAATCTTTACTTAACGAATTTTTCATATAACTTTTATTTAAGTAAGTTTCCAACACACTCTTTAAGTACCTTACTAATTATATAATCTATCAGCATAACAGCTCTAAATATAAATACAAAAACATAATCCAGCCAACACTATGATTTGTAAATATTGTAAAGCTTATGATGTAATTTTTAATATTCTGGAATTGCACTAAGCCAATGCATGAAATGCAAATAATCATGAAATAGACAAAGAAATATTATTGATGTTGATAAATGACAATTGAAACACAAAAAATAAATTTCAAAAAGCCACTCTATTTGCTAGTTATGATGCTAATATTTTTTTTTTTTTTTTTTCCTATGTTTATAGAATGTACAAAAAAATAATTTAGCAGTTAACATCTTGTTATCTCTGACATTGATGATTATTTTGGTTAACATTCTTAAAATTTTGCTAATTAGTTGGCTAACAATAATTTTTGCATTTTGTTAACCAAATGTTAGCAAACAAATTTTGTTTGCAACAAAAAATATGCAACTCCAGAGAATTTTCATTGAACTCTATAAGTGTAAGTTGTTGGCACAAGAATAATCAAATAATAAATAAATTGAAGAGCAGTTAGTAAGACAATGTGGAAGTCAGGTTGTAGTATATATGCCTTTTTTTTCTTTCTTTGTAGTGCCATTTTGGTGCTTCAGTGTCATGAATACATAATTTTATTATATGCTTTTATGAACAAAATCTCAGAGTATAAATTACACTTTTGTCTGTGAAGAATGTAATTGCCGGTTGTTATTGTTTATCATTTTGTATTAGCCAAACTATGCAAGCCTTATTAAATCTCCAAAAAATTAAAACACCCAATCATTAAAAAATAATAATAAATAAATACAAAAATAAAAGAGAAATAAAAATTAATTACACTTGTGGACATGAAATAAGCTGTTATCAAATCTGATGCTTTCATACAAAATTGTGACTAGCATCCCACTAATAGAAAAGTCCCATAATTTCTTATTGTATATAGTGATGTATTTTCTTTCTGTAAATATAAATGCTGTTTTGTCATGATAACTTGCATTCTTTGATTATTTTGAATTTTTTATTATTATCTTTTACATTCTGCAGCAATGCATGACACAATATTTTTATTCTGCTTCATCACAGCTCTATGATACGACTACCTTCGCCGAAAACTCATGTACCTAGATCACGTGATGAACTGCGCTGCAAAAGTCTCTTTTTATTGGAATGGGCTTTCTTTGTTACTTCTTTTTGTTTTCTTTTGCTGTAAGAGTAATCAAAAACTTGTCGATATAAAAGTTGTAGATAATGTTAAAAAGATTTATAATAAATTTAAGCAGATTTGATATCTTGTGAATTGACAAAGTTATGAATTTTTAGCTCCTTGAGGCCATTTTTAATTATATCAAAAATTTGTCATACATAAATTTTTGGCCCTTTCCCTAGAAATAATAATAACTTTAAACTGATTCGATATGTATCATAATTAAGAAGTTAGTTTTTTTTCTGTTTTCACAAAAATCCTCCCTATTTCCACTCCTTGGTCCAATTTTGCCTGTTAATGAAGTTGACTGAGATTTTCTGCCCCTTGATTTTATGTATCAGTTTGGTAGAAATTAGTGCAGAATTATGGAAGTTATTGTGTCCATAAAAAAGTAATATATACATAGATAAATAGATAAAGTTTTGAACTGGGAGTGGTTTTGGGTTCTAGGGTCATGATCGGTGTAGATATGCAAATAGGTAGTATTTCTTACAAAATCTATCTAAAAAATATATATATATATAAATGTTAGACACTTTGATGAAATTTTTAAATTACAACAATAACTTATTTACAAGAACTAAAAAATGAACCCTGTAAGAAATCTGAAATTAAAACTTTAAATAAATGCTGCAACTCTACCTTATCATTTAATGTTATTAAACTAAATGTAACCTAATTAAAGTAGAGACTTCTGGAAGACTGTAGGGAATAGATGTAATCTATATCAGTACAAAAACCCTTAACGGGTTAAAAGTTGTGACGCAGCACTTTGTTTTGGCTCTATAAATTTTAAATATGGGTCTTAAAAGTAATGATATCAAATTTAAGTGACGCTATGTTAATAATTTTTTTTTAATCATAATTTTCTTTTTAGTTTTATATATATTCACAGGTGCAATTATTATCTTAATATGAAAAAAATATATAGAACTTATTCGCTGATGCTTTTTCATTCACATCTCTCATGAATTCAAAATATGGGTTTTAAAAGAAATGATATCAAAATTTGAGTGACACCTTGACGTGAATTTAATAGGACTCTTTTAAAATTCAATTTAAATTATTTTTGGTTTGTCTTCTAAAGTATATTTACACATACAAACAATACTTTTAATTTTTCAATACACTTTTAAATATATTACTTTCACTGAGCCTATATTATGTATTGAAATGTATTTATTTCAATAAATTGATTTATCTTCTGTGCCACGCTATCCAAAATCATAAGTAAAATTTATGTAAATGATTATTTTGCGTCATAGTATCCAAACAAAGGGAAATGTATGCAAGTGGATAATATGACGCAAAATAATCATTTGGAATATACTACATAGCAAAATAATCATTTTAGGAAACATTTATTTAACTGCGTTTTTTTTTTTTTTTTTAAGAGGACAGCCAAGGGTCGATGCATGCTTTACACTCACGCTAAAAAAAAAATTTAATCGGTTAAAAAAAAGAAAAAAGTCTCCAAACTTTGGGGACTGTTTTTTCTTTTATGGCAACCTGGCTATTAAGCTTGTATTTAGTAGCTTGGCGCAGTCTTGGAAATCGTGCCATCCAAACAGTCGCCAATCTTTTGTTTACATTTTAGCGTGAGTGTAACACATCTGTTCAGTTATTTTTCTTGAGGCCCATTTTGTGAAAAGTAAAGGTTACTTTTGTGAAATTTATTATATTTTAGTGAAAAATAACATTTTGTAACAAAAGTTGAAATTCAGTTACTCAAATTAGAACAAAGTACTTATTAACAAAAACTTTTTACATTTACAATCACTTTGCTGAAATTTTCCTCTCAAGTGAACTTGTTTGTTTACAAATTACACATTTTAAAACATCACAAAATAATAAATATTTAATAAATAGTAAGTTTTTATGGAATAGAATTTTGTGAAAGGATCTATTTTAGTAAAAAGAATTTTGTGGAGAGGCCCATTTTATCAAATTGATTTTTGTGAAGAGGTCCGTTTTATTAAATTGATTTTTCCCCAAATTTTACCTGGATCGACCCTTGACAGAGCAAAATATAAATATGTAAACTTTATTCTTAATAAAACAAACAAATAAACGGATATTTTTTTTATGTATATCAATATTTATTTACATCAAACTATCAATTATTTATTTTATTTATTTTTTTAATAATAGAAACTATTTCATTAGTTACGCTATTTTATTTTTATATTGAAATAAAAAAAATCCACGTGCTATTATTGCATGCTATTTGTAACTAATATTAAAAAAAAAGTTTTCGCCGGCGGAGGAAACAAATCGCACCAACGTGGTGTGTATATATATGACATCTGTGCGGTATTATTGATCAATAATACTATATTAATAAAATAGATTAGCAGTTTCACACAGCTTTTTCGCCAATCTTAAATTTTGCACGCATTAAAACATAAGAATGTTAGTAACAAAAAATTATTATAAATACAGGAAATAATCAAGTTAAAAAGCATTCTTACCTGAAGTATTGATATAAAAATTATAAAATGTGAAATTTTAGCTGTCGAGACAAACTAATAAATAAGAGCCAAGCCAAAGACAAACTAATAATAAGTAATAACAGCTAAGCCAAAGATACTACACTAGAAGATATGAAGCTTGGGCGAAGTCGTGACTGCGCCATCTATTGCCAGAATTGTGCAAATTGGATTTTTCAGCAAAGGGAATGTACTGCAAAAAAAGTTATCTTAAGGGGCAATATTCGTGTACGCCAAACATGAGGCCAAATGGTTGCAACAAGCTAACTTAACTCTTCGAATGGGGCATCTGCTGTAGAACCCAACTATAGTTTCGACGAAGTGAGAAAATGAAATAAATTTAACCTATTTATGAAATTATATAGAAAATTTAAGACAAGAAAATAAATTCCCTTTTTATATTAATAAAATAATTTTAAAGCAATTTACTAGTTCAAGAGTGCACCATTTATACGTCTCTCACTTATGCAGTTGTATTTATTTATATAATTTAGTCATTTATTAAACATTTTCTAGATAGGGAAGACTTATTACTTTTGTATTAATTACTGTATTCCCATTTGGGGGGGGGTATCCCATATTTTCTAATGATTACATTTTTCAACAGAAATAATTATTTGATTTAATTTTTACGTTTTTCCCTCCCTTAAAAATAAAAATAAATAAAAAATTCTGAAATATACTTTTTTTATATTATTCTAGTCCAAATTCTGAACTTAGATATGTGCTTTTCCATATTTTTTCTTAATAATTTTTCGCTATTGTTAGATGCAGTATATATATATATATATATAATGATGATACATTTAGTCAGAAGATTATTTTTAGATCATTTTAATTTGTCATTAGATTATTATCATTATTATTTTCAAATAATCTTAATTAAAAAAATGTATTATTAGCAAAATCTTGTATTTATATAGTTTATTATTTATCCATTTATTTAAATATTTTAAATGATTTTAATAATAATAATAATAAATAGACATATTAATTTATATTAAGTACTTAATATAAATGTAATTTAGTAACATTACAATTTTATTATTATCGTCGCACCGTCATTATACATTAATAAACTGAAATTAATTTTAAATTATACGTTTTTCTTATTCAAGTTTTTTAGTTCGAACCAGATTCATCAAAATAATATAGGTCAATAAAAAAATAATAAGTGTACATTTTTCAGTACAAGCCAAAAAAAAAAGTACAAAGTCTCCTGCTAATCCTAAATACCGTATTGAATCTTTCTCTGTAGAAAAGCGAGCACCGATGGCTGAATGGTTATGATAACAGACAGGAAGCGGCTAAATGAACTAGTTGAGAGTTCTGTCCCCAGTGAGGGTCAGCGCCTTTCGGAATTTTTTGGGGTTTTTTATTTTTTTAATTCTTTTTATATTTCTTATTTATACTTAAAATTTCTTTTCAATTTTAAGATAACGTGTGTATATGTATTCTAATTTTTTTTCTCGTATTTTGCAACAGAAATTGTGCCTCTGCTTCTAATTTCTTTAACTAATGAATATATCTATTCCAGTCTATAAAAAATAAATAATAGTTATAACATTAATTATATTTTTTACCTAGGTGCCTACGATTTAGAAATATGCATTTATCTTTTCTAAATATAATGAAAAATACACCTTGTTAATTTAACGATTCTTTCTAATACAAAAAAGAAAACAAAAACGCGAACATATCCCACTTTTTGATTGACTAGAATTGGCGACTTATCGCTATCAGATTTAATCCGAGTATCCGGGCGAGCGCGCCAATCAGTTCACCCTGTAATGCAACTTTGCTGTATCGCATATCCTTTGCCGAAAGCCGTTTTACATTAAGTCTACGGAACTTTCACATCTTCTAGTGTATAGAATCTTTGGCTAAGCCAAAGCTAAACTACTGTGGCTAAACTATATAATCAACCGATTGGTTGGTTGGCATGGCTAGAGACTTTGCCCACTGTATACTAGCAAAAAAACAATTTCTTATTAAAAATTTTGAAATCATAAATACCAATAATAAATACAATCTAATTTTATACATGTAATTACGAATTTCTCGTTTTTAAAATTAAAGATAATTCATTTTTCTACCAAATGCAGATTAAAAATATGAATTATTTGCATCCGAACAAGAAAGAAAAAAAAATTAACCATAATTTAATTTAATACATATTTTGGATTGTATAATAAACTGTTTTCATATTAAAAAAAAAAAATCTAAATAGTTCTTCAGCCACATATGATTGTGAAATCGCCTTTAACTATAACCGTGATACCCATGAACATCCTGACCGCGCAGGAATAAAAAAGGGTGAAAAGGCCGAAAATCTTTAATGTTAGTCTACCAGAAAAAGCATAAGAAAAGAGTCCGATTTTGAAGCTGGATTATATAAAAAACAAGAGTTTTCCTACGTTAGCTCAAAATCTTACTCTCTTCATCTAAAAGCGATTAATATAATATATTAATTTAAAAAAAATCGTTCGATCCATTTTCGAGATAACACCTCTGTGCCCATTACACCATTACATTTTCCATTTTCGCTTAAAAATTGGTTTCCAGATCTCAAAATCTACTGCATGTAGAAATCTATAAATTTCAGGATAGAGTTAGGCCATAGATATAAGACTAATGTGAAAAAATCGAAACGGTATGCCTCATATTTACTGAGATATTAAATGTCGGCGTTTCGATTTTCCTTTGATGTCCTGCTAGCTGTATATATGAGAGTGACGGAATCTTCGGTTTTGGGCTTACGGTTTTCGGTTTTTCGCTGCGTCACTCAAGAGACTACCGTCTCTTATGATATATTTACACATATATATATGTACATATATCACTGGCGCCCGGCTAACCGAAAAGTGCTTTTTTTTTATTCAAATGCAAACTATATTGATGGCAATATACTTCTATTTACTTCTACATATATGAAATTTCGTTCCGGCAGCTTATAACTCGAGTTCTGCTGAATAGATTTTCGTAGAACTTAAGCTGTTAGATAGATAATTTTTCAAGACTACCGTCTCTTATGATAATAAAACCGTAAGTCATGTGACTGTCATCAACAGTTCCGGGATGTCCGCTTTTTTTTTCATATGCCAGGCGGCCATTTTTATTCAAATTTATTTTTTCAAATAAAACTGCATGAAAGTTACATTTTTGGAAATATCGTTCAAAATAAATTAATATTTGAGAGAGGACTTATATTCAATTATGTATATATTCTGCAATAACTTCAGTTAAAATTAGGTTCGCAATTCAAATTCTCTATCCATGAAAGTAAACAACAACAGAAAAAGAAAAACATTCATGCGTCGTGAACGTTTAAAATATTAAACCATGGATGTAATCTTTTGTAAAGCAAGTTCTCCGCGAATGAATTTTTGGACCGCTACCTGGTGTCAAAAAAAAAAAATCGCACCAGTGAGACAATCAAAGTTTACCATAATTATGTGCTATACATTTCAAGTTCCTTCCGTATCTTTTCTTGCCGTAAGCTGAATGTAATACAACTTATGCAATACTATTTAATGAATCAAATTTCGAAACGATTTGTCAGTTAATTTGGTATTTATGTGTTATGGAAAGAGAGCCAGGAAGAGAGATCACCGAAAATGATTATTAGTCACCAATCATATTTACCATTGTTAATGACCAATCGCGTTCAAAACAGTAATTTAATATACATTTATAAAATACATAACATCATTAAGTACTTTTATGTTATTTGGGCGAAAATCCCACCAATAGCATTTTTAAAATGGAACAGCTTTCGCGGACGCATCGGGGTTGGCGCGATTTTTGTTTTGCGCCATTTTGGCAAAAAAAACCCATTTTCAGGTACTTGTAAGAGATTGCTAAAACAGCATGCTACTTTTACTTTATTATGAAATATTTTATTTTATATTAAAAAACACACAATTTTATTATAAAACATACGCAATGATCAATTTATTATTAAACACACAATATTTAATTTATTATAAAACAAACGGAATCTGCTCTATCCGGTTTCCATACCAAGCAAAGTCTAGCCGAAACTGCCGGGTTGCCCACGCATAAAATCGCCATCTTGGCGCCAAAATGATACGCCGGTGCGTCTGCGACAGCTGTACCCAAAATTACGTGTAATAATATGCAGCCCGATTATGGCAAATTATTCAAAACATTTTAGATGAGAATAATGATAGATTTTCTAATCTTCAGAAATCGAATCTACAGCCAAAGTTAGCGAGAAACAAACAAAAAAAAAATATTAGCAACAATATGGTACTTAAAAAAACCTTTCACAAAATAGACTTCATTGCATCAAATCGTATTAACTAAAATACGTCAATTGGCAATGGACCCAATTACGGAAAATTACTTAAGATGTTTAAGAATCTCCACAATAGCGAATATATTGCAACTGATAAGCAAACGGTCATGAAGCATGAATGTTTAATTGGGTTAAGCGGTTTTTGTCAAGAAAGATGAAATACATAACACAAAATATGCGAAATGCTACCATGATGGCAAAAGCTCTTGATTTGTCTATTAGAATCTTCCGGTTTGGTGAAGGATTAAAAAAAAATTATGAATAAAAGTAACGTGTTACAATGCTTAACATGCATTTAAGGGAGACCAAACTGGTCGCCAGTGGCGGCTAGTAGGGAAAATAATAAATACCTCAGACTTTTGCCACCAGGGCAAAAGAGGCACCCCAGACAGAGTTTGGACAGTAAAAAAAGGCATATAAACTAATTTTAAAAAAAAATTCTTTCTATTGTTTAACTTTTTTTTAAGTCCTTAGTACATATGAAAGAATAAGAAAGAAAATCTTTTTAAAATTTAAATTAAAAATTTAAATTACCAGTTTCTTTTTTCTAACTTTTAATTCTAATACTCAAAACTAAATTTGCCCATGTTAAATTTGTTTCTCAGTCCAACATTTATTACTTAAAGGCCTTAAATTCGAATTAAAATGCAGCTTTATTTTTTCTGTGGTTAGATCTACAAGAGCATTGCTCAGGCAGCTTTACACAGACTAGCTCATTTATCAATCAAAAGATCCCAGTCTAATTAAATTTAAAGTTCCACAAAATTTAACTCCTTAGTCCCCTACTGGGAAATATCGGAAGTACGGAATAATGCTGCTGTACACGAGAAAAACATGCGTTTTTTTTGGTAAAATAATGGCTTATAATATTCTCAACACTCGCTGGCACATTTTTAGAATAATGAAGGGCTAAAAGCTTTCAGACTCTTGTACACTCAGGCCTAACTTTAAAAAAGGATGATCATGTAACATAAAAGGAATAAAAGTCAGGTCCCAACAAACTTGTCTGTATTTATTTATTTTCTCACTAAATACGATTAGAAGACGATCAAATGGTGAAGTAACAAAAAAATAATGTCCAAGAGAAAATTTCACGTACATAATTGTTCTTTTATCAATTTTCATTGTTACTCTCCTTGAGAGATGGGTAATATTACAAATTTTGAAAGCATATTTTGATGTTTGCTATTAACTATGTTTCAGATATTTCCCTAAATATTTAATAATCAAAAGCCTCACTTCATCTTTTACTTATCCCAAATGCCTTGGTTATAGAAGAAATTATAGGTGAAAAATAGGGCAAGCAATTAAATGGGATATGAACAGAGTTCTTTATAAATTTTTAAGTTAATGCCAAGTTGGCACTATTTTTGGCACTTATTTTAGTGCAGAATTTATGAGTATTTAACCAAATATCACTAAAGTTGGCCATCATTCTGTGACTTTTGGCTAAAAGGAAAGTTTCATGCATCATAACTGTATAACAGACTAACAAACTAAATTCATATATTTCTTTTAGTAATCTATTAAAATTCTGCTGAGTTCACAATCTTATAACACCATAAGAATACAACAATAACTAGTCATAGATGTTAATGTATCCAAAATGTTTTGTCTGGTCCTGTAAAAGAATTATAATTATTATATACAAAATTTTCAATAAAAAACATGTAGTGTATTTCAATAATAAATATAAATTTCACTGATTTTCTAATAGTGTGTCTTTAAAATTTCCCTGATAGTAATATATCTTAATCATTTTGTGCTACTCTGTAAAAGAGTTATAAATACTAGGGCTGTGAGTCGGTGGGAAAAATGACTGACTCCTGAAATTTAAAATCAACTGACTCAGACTCTAACCCCATGATGGCTAAAGTACAAGCCAGTTGGGTGGGTTTCTATTATTCAGATTGTTTCATTGCTTTCATTTTTTTTAATTTTTTTTTTTTGAAATAGTAATAGTCACTTTATTCAATTTGTCATTAAATAAAAGAAATATTACTAATTAAAAAAAAATGGTAGCAATCAAGCAGTCAGAATTTAAAAAAATACCCAACTGGCAACACTGCAACCTACTGGCACATTCCTGTTTGACCTTAAAGCATGTGATGTGCATATCGACCGATGGTGCTTTTCTTGTATGAATCATGGGCGTAAGCTGTGATAGGCTGTCAACACCAGGACCCAGTTACTGCAGCAGCAAACTTCCAGCAATATTTTAGAATACAAATTTTGCCTTTTTTAAACAGATTTTTTTTTTTTTTTTTAAATAGGAAACATTATCTATATATTTAAAACGAAAAGCGCATTCTGTCAAATTTCCACACGAATATCATCTCTTTACACATGCGTCAATGTTTTTTGAAGGCTTCTTCCCTCATAAACGAGAAACTTGATTGATTAGCATGTTTAGCCTTGGGGGAATGAAAAGGGTTGATTGAAAGACCTTCTAATATATTTTTGCTCTGAGGTTGAAAGCTAAAGGTTTTTTTTAAAGAACTCATGTTTCTACTACTAAATATGCCTATTTTTTCACAAAATTTTAAAGAGAGCTTGGAGACAGTTATATTTATAACCGATTGAAATGTCAGCGAGTTCAGAAGATGAGAACTATTTTTTTATGGCTATGTTAAAAGAGCCAACGTGAAAACAAACAAAAAAGCAAGAAGAAAACATTTCTTTTACAACTCGATAACACTATTTTTTCACAAAATTTTTACACAGGCTGTAAAATTGTTTTTTTTATCACCCATAAAGATTTTAAAGAGTTTGGGCAAAAAGAACTTTTTATTTTAAAATTATGAAACGACCCTTCGTAAAAAGAAAACAAGAAAATGAGTGCTTTTATCACTTAATATTAATATTTTTTCGCGAATTTCTCATCTTAAAATATGATTTCATACAAAATCGAGTTAAAGATATAAAATAATAAAAACTTGATTTTTTTAAAAAAAATTATTATTATTACGGGCCTGGGCAATGCCGGGTGAGGTCAGCTAGTTTTTATAAAATACCTGTGGAACTTTGCCCCTGCATTAATCGGCTCTGGTCAAGACTGAAAATATTTTGAACATCTTCCCTCCCTCCCAAAATACTCTATGTGCACTCACACAAAAACACAATGTGCATTAAATTTTATATGTGGTAAAATATAATTATGTCAAAACTGTACAAAAACTGTATGTAACATATTTATATGCATGTAAATTGTAATTGAAAAGTTCAATTTGAAACTATTAGAAATAGAAATAGAAACAACAGTTAAAGTTAGTCTAATAAATCTCTAAAATTTACTTTGAACAACACACACAAAGATCTGTCAGTTGAATCTAAACATATATTATTCTGGTATGTCATTTTAAGGCAATAATCAAAATATTTTATGCTGAATATGGGACAGGAAATGCCAAATATATATTATACCAAAATATGGGCAAAAGGATGTTTAATTTTGGTTTTACATCCATTCCTGCAGACCCCAAAAATAAAAGATGAAAATTTTACAATTTAAGCATCATTTGAAGTTTCCAGAACCCCAAAAATTACGAGGAAACGCATGAAAAATAAAAACAAAAATTTTACTATTTTATCGTTAATTCTGTGCTCTCGGCTTCGTAAAAAAAAGTGCAATTTTTTTTCTTTTCACCATTATTAATTGTACAATCTTCGGTGAAATCTAAAAAGAAAACAAAATGGAAATTTTAATATTTCAAATCCTGCTGACTTGGAAAAAAAATACAAAAAGTTATAATTTTGGAGTTATTTCATGTCCTCCAAATGCAAAAAATTCCGATGTAAGGGAAGAAAAATAAACATGAAAATTTTACTGTTTCAGAAATAATTCCGGTTATGAAAATTCGAAAGAAAAGATGAAAATTTTATATTTACAGCATGAATTTTACAATTTCTTACAGACTTGAAAATCAAAAGAAGAAAAATAATGGAAATTTCATTATTTCATCATTATTTCGAATACCACAGACTCAGGAAAAAATTACAATTTCACTCTTTCATGTGCACGAAAAAAAGAAGGAGAAAATTTACAATTTCGACATTACTCCTGGTTCCACAGACCCGAAAAATCTGAGAAAAAGAAAAGGGAAAAAGGTTTCTGTTACAATGATATTTCGGGTTCTGTAAACTCAAAAAATAGCAGAAATTTCCAATTTTTGCATTACTTCGGATTCTGTAAACTAAAAAAAATGAGAGAAAGGACTATATACTAAATGTAAAATATCAACTAGAGTTTTCAATTAAAAACAGTTTTCATATATGCTGTACACCAGACAGTATATTAGGCCTTTTTACCTGGTTTGCCAGGTATATATAGTCTAAAAATAATAATTGGGTTTATAAATTTAAAATTACATAGAATTGGTTTAATTTCACTTCAAACTGTCCAAAAAACAAGCTAGAGTCGGAGTCGGCCTGTTTTTTAAGGACTCCAACTCTGACTTTTTTGCCCCAAAATAGACCTGACTCTGACTCCACAGCCCTGATAAATGCTATACATACATACTATTCTTAATAGGAAATATGCTAGCAGAATATATTTAAATTTTAATGCTATCCACACTCTAAAAGTCTCAGTTTAAAGCAATACAAAACATTTTACAGATTCATTAGAACACTTACCATCCATAATGTGACATTGTAAACAGAATATAAATAATACACATAGCATCTTCAATAGGAACTGTGCTATATGTGACCATAACAGCATATTTAAATTTTGTTATTGTATATGTTCTAAAAAGGCTTGGTTAAGATATATTGGCTAAATGAATAGTCTCCCCCCTTTTCCCTTCTTTCTGCACAAGTTACTTAATAATTTTGTTACTCATTAATTTTGATTTCTGTTTGAATTTTATAATCAAATAATGTTATTTTGTTTATTTATACAGATGTTTTTCTTTATTTCAGAATTTTACTTGGATATTAGAAAGGCTAAAATTATTTACTGCATCCTTATTAATATGCCTTTGATGATATTATGTATAAAAAAAATATATTTGTCTACTTGATGTATATAGCTTTTGTAACAGAAATAAATTATTTCTTTTTAAATTGTTATGGTGTAACTGTATGTAAAATATTTTAATACACCTTTGTATATTTACCTTATTATTCATAATAAAGTATTATTTTATAAATTAATTTGTTTAGAGTGCCTTATTCTGTACAATTTACCATATTTTTAATCAATTTTTGAAAAATTTAATAAATGTTTAAAAGGATTTTTTTGAAAAAATTATTTGATTTCTTTGGTGTACTGTACTGAAACAGAAAATAACATTAGATTTCCTCCATTATGTATTGTATTTTAGTAATTTGAAATAAACACAGTAAATCAAGAAAGAAGAATAGCAAATTGTGAATTGGTATTTTATTATTTTTATCATATTAATTGGAAAAGAAATCATTAAAGGAATACAAAATTTCCATCTGAGTGAAAAAGTGTTCAATAAAGGAGTTGAACCTCTGGCTTAATTTGCCACTTCACTAACTGAACTATCTTGAACATCTCTGGATACCACTATTCAGACAATGTTTAGGCATTAATATCCGGTCTGCTATTTTATGCTGATTAACAGATTAAACCTCAGGTAATGTAACTCCATTAATTATTTATTCTCCAACATACTTTTATGTACCATTAAAGAAAATTTAATTAAACCGTCTATTAATAAAAGTAGATTTTACTTTTCATACAAAATACTCTGCTCGATCACATTTAGAAAGCACAGTGAAACACTCGAAGTAAAATATTTTTTTAAGTGGTTATTTTCTCAACCATTTACATAGGTGTAGCTTTTCTCTTGTTAAAAAGGGTTTTATAAAAAATTTGCAACTACAAAAACTTTTCCATTTACGGATAGGATCACAATACATTTATTTACATTGTTTTGATAAGAATTGTGAGATTTCGGCAACAGTATTTTTTGATAATTAATCATAATTGTTCTTGTAAATATTTTACAAAAAGACCTATAACTACAAATTTATTAAATCAGTTTTAATGAAAAACTTACCTAAATTTTATATTATTATATGAATTTTCTAATTTATCTTCAGACATTATGGAAGATAATTATTAAGGTGGAGCAATTTCTTAATTCATAACCTGGCGTGTAAAGGGTGTTAAATGATGGTTACAGGTATACTTTTACTAGTAGAATTTTTTCAACTGAGTGCAAAAGTGTGCAGTCCAGAAGTTGAACCCACTTTGCCAACTAAGCTATCGTGGATAACTCTGTGATTTTACACAGCTCAACAGAATAAACCTCAGGTAATGGTGAAGTATTGGCATATTAAGTCAGAGATCCTGGGTTCAACTCTTGGCCAGAACAATTTATACTGGTAAAAGTGACTTTGATCGAAATCTTTTAATATAATGTTAATTCACAAGTCCGACTGTAAGTCAAGTGCATACTATTATTATTATTATGAAAAGTTTTTATTCTCCTGAAATCTTTTAATAGCATTTCCAGGTTTGCAAAAACAGATGCAAAGAAGTAAGAAAAACTGCTTCTTATATTCAAATTATCTAATTTGTAGCAATTATCTTGCTACAATTTTTTTTTTTATATGACTGATTTTCGGGGTTGATGCAGTTTTTGAGGGGTGATGGGATTCATTTTGTGAAAAGTAAAATTTATTTTTGTGAAAATTAAAATCTTGTAACAAAAGAGGATATCCAGTTACTCAAATTTGAACCAAGCATTTATTAATTATATATAATATATGTTTCCTTAAGTCCTTTTGCTAGTTTTCCTTTCTGGTGAACTTGTTTTGTTTGTAACTTGCACATTTTAAAACCTAACAAAACTAGTCGTTGGAGGCCACCGTAATACTTACCCATCATGGATATGCATAACGTAAAATATTAAAATAAAAAATGTGTAAACTACTAATAAAATGCATTGCAATTCAAATAAAATCGTGGCTTGATGATGTCATAAACTTTAAAGGCTCGATTACTGAATTGCTTAAAAGAAACATCCTTATAACTCCAAAAAAAAAATAATCCTATTAAGTAGTGGTTTATTGCATCTGATTAAGCGTCTTATTTCCAATTAAAATATATCTTTGAATTGAAATTTGGATGACATACAGGGTAATGAAAAATTGAAGAGTGTGGAAAATAGGATTACAAATATCTCGGCAACCAATTATCCGATCGACTTCAGGCTTTATGCAAAATTTATGTTTTTTTATTTTCTTTTATATTCTCTCCTTAAAATAAACAATTTCAAAAATTTTTATACACCTTTTATCAGAACGAATATTTCGAGAGTCCGAAAAAAATAGTTCCGGTTAATCGAGGTTACTGAAATTCAATTAGCTTCTTCCCATTATTACATACTATGTACATACCTAATTTCAAGTCTCTATCTCAATTTGTTCGGGAGATAGAGCGTTTACAGACACACAGACAGACAGCAATTTTTTTTTTTTTTCTAAAAATATGTTTTTCGGAATCTTCAGTGTCTGAAACGTGTAAATCCGTCGAAATTTTTTTTTTTCGATTTTCAAAACGATTACAAGACTTATTCTATACTACGTATGATGGGTAAGTAATAAAAATAATTAAAGAAGAGTATGCTTTTAGGGAATGATGGAATTTTGTTAAAGGGTCTATTTTATTAAGAGGGTTTTTGTTAAGGGACCTGTTTTATTAAGAGGAGTTTTGTGAAGAGGACTGTTTTATTAAGAGGATTTGTGTGAAGGAGCCCTAAATAGGCTCGAATTTTTGCCTGAATCGACCCCTGGGTTTGCAAAAACTTCTTTGTGATGGAAGAAACAACCACCTCCACTTTTAGTTTCTGCCCATGAAAAGTAGAGAAAGGGGTAAAAAATGTGATTTTGGTTAAAATCTTTTATTTTAATTATGTCAACTATATAGTCAAGTGTGTGTAACTGTTATTATTTTTATAGAAACTTTTGTTTACATGAAAAAAATTTTAAGAGTATATTCAGGTGTTTGAATAAAGATGCAAAGAAGTAGTGAAAACAGCTTCTTATAATCAAATTGTGTAATTTAGTGATTCTGATTCTACAAAAAAGTATTTTATCTGACTCTAATTTGAAAAGAAGAAAAAAACTATGTGATGGAGGAAAACCAATTTCATTAGATTAACTGAACACTTTTAATTTAATAAGAATTTTTATAGTTAAAATTGCCACAATTCATGCATATTTTAGTTTATTAGAGAAGAACACTAAAAGAGCAGCAAATTCATTAAAATAGTTGAAAATAAACTTACACAGCATGATACAGTTTAACAAATAAATAAAATAATAATTAAAAAACTAGTATGTTTCACAAAACTATCCACAAAGTCATCCATCACAAAACTTTCTTTCATATAAATCAAATTGTCTGTAACCAAAATTATATGACAATCTATTCTCATATAAATCAAATCATCTGCAACCAAAATTATATGGCAATCTATTCGTTCTTGAGAAATAGCTATTGCGGAAACAGTGAAAAACAGAGCACAGCAGTGACACCTGGTGAGCGGTATACACCCAAATTTAATAAGGATCTGTTTCTGTCAAGATCTAACGGAATATGAAGCTTGGTTAAATTCCATGCATTAGTTTCTGAGATATGACTATTGCGGAAATTGTGAAAATTGCAGCATAGCAGCGCCACCTGTTAAGCAATTTACACCAAAACATAATCAGCAACTATTTATGTCAAGGTCTAACATAGTAGGAAATTTGGTAAAATTCTGGGCATTAGTTCTTGAGATATAGCTATCATGGAAAGCATGAAAAATGCAGCATAGCAGTGTCACCTGTTGGGTGATTTGCACCAAAATCTAATCAGCACCAATTTATGTCAAGGTCTAATAGAATATGAAGTTTGATTTAATTCTTGAGATAGAGTACCCACAAAATTTGTGTCGCATGCAGACAGACATTTTCGAAAAACAGTCAAATCGTATATTTCTTTTAAATGCTAAAAGGTGTAAATTAATAACATAATATAGAGTAAAATAACTTTTATTAGATTGTTGACATGTTTCGGCTCACTATGAGACATTTCCAAAAACAAATGAGAATATTCTATAATTGCACAGTCTTTGAAGTTATTATTTGAAATGTTATTTAATTCAAATAATAACTCAAAGACCGTGCGATTTTATAATATTCTCATTTGTTTTTGAAAACGGCTCGGAGTGAGCTGAAACATGTCAACAATCTAATAAAAGTTATTTTACTGTATATTATGCTGTTAATTTACACCTTTTAGCATTTAAAAGAAATATATTTTTACAAGGTATATTTCATGAATCCAATACTTTCGTCTTGTAGATAAAAGAAGTAAAAATGTACTCAGTTTAAACTAAAAATTTTAGGCATTTAAAAATGGAAGCAATAAATGTTTCTTTACCTAAGCAACTGACCACTTGTGTTTGGGGTTATAGTATTTCATAATGTTCATAGATGGCAGCACCACAAAATAGTGTATTAAAAAGTCGTCAATAAAATAACTGTGCCGTCTTTTTTTTTTTTTTTTTTACACTTTTACTTTTGAAATTGGTTCTGAAACTGAAAGTGTCCTCAGAGAGAGAGAAAAAAAAACTGCAAACAAAATCGAAAAGGTACGAAGCGTACCAGTTAGACATCGACCTCAGATACCATATGCAAAAAATAAATAAGTGCCAATCACAAAACTTTCTTCTATCTCACACATGTCAATACTTCAAAAGCGTAATTTTTATAAGTAGGCATTTTAGACTCCAAAACTGCAGCCTAGCAGCACCACCTATTATATGATATACACGAAAACCTAATGAGCACCAACTTATGTCAAGGTCTTCTATCTACTATCTACTATATTATAAAAGCCAAACGTGTCCATGCGTAACGCATACGTCATTTTGCGAATGGCAACAGCTGACGATGACATTTCGGTTTTGTGATTTTTACTATTGCAATTTTTTTAATTTCTAAACATAGCACATTTTCAATTTTTACACCGTTATATGAGGAAAAAAAATTACTTTCAAATGCAATTTGTTTGAAAACTATATCTTAATTGCCTGACATATTATGGCTTATAAAATAATTTTTAAGCATGAATTTTGAAACGCCCAATAAACAAATGGAAGAATGCTGCCATTATAAATTTTTTAAATAGTTACAGGTAGTAAAATTAATGAATTTTGAAATAAAAACGTCACAAGAATAGGGTGCCTTTATATGAGAGTAGCGTTATACCGAATACAAAATTGGATTAGTTCAGACGATTTTGGAGAAAAGGAAGCTTTGTAATAATTTAAAAATTCAAAAGAAAATTATTTGTTTACACCATAAACAAACATCGGATATTTTAACAGATAATATAAAATATAAACAGAAGATATTGTTTTAGATATTGCATTTTTATGAATAAAATATAAAAAAATTATTTCACAAATTTAATAAAAATGCATATAAAAAGTTAATATGAGCAGTAAGAAACAACGTTTTAATTCATATTTCATCAGTATTACAAATAATGTTAACGGTCATTGCGAAGTTGGAAAAAACGAATATACATGAAATTCGTTAATATCGCGATCCCTATATCGCATGCATAAGATAATAAGTTAACAAAGAAGCATCACTGGATACAGCCAAATCCCTGTATTAATAATACCAAAAAAATAAAAAATAAACCAAACCCTTGAAATTCGTTAATGTTGCGATCACTATATCGCATGTATGAACGCTTAGTACAAAAAAAAAAAAAAAAAAAAAAACTGGATGGATACTGCATGTATGAGCGCTTCACGCACAAGAAAAGCAAAGAAACAGTAAAAAAAAAAAATCACCATATGCAGCAACTTTGACGAATAAAAATATGAAAAAAATTAGATTTAGGGAAAAAAATGGTTTTCGCCTGCATTCTGTAACCCGGGAAGCCCGGGTTCGATTCCCTAGTATATATAAAACAGGAAATTTCGTTCCCTTCCTTTATAACTCGAGTTCCGCTGAATGGATATTGATGGAACTTGCGTTGTTCGATAGATAATTTTTCAGGGAAGGTTTTAGTAGATAACATGTTGTTCTACGTACATTAGTTACAGAATTATGATAGAAAGTTCTGTTATTTTGACCGAAAAGGTTACCACTGCTAATTTTTTGGCGACCATTATTGTTGTAGAAAGAATTGAAAAGACTATACATCTCGAAAAATAAAAGAAAAAACTGTTGCTAATTTTATTTAAAAAAAGAAAACAGTTTTGATTAGAGATAATATTATAAAACGAAAATATTTAATTTAAACATGATTGGGAATGTTCGTAATACTTAAAAAATTATTCAATAGGCAAGATTGCTATTGAAACAATATTTGGCGATATATCTTTTGTTTTTGGCGATTTTGATTTTACTTTTGACTCCAAACAATTTGATTTTAAGCCAAAAGGTGTTTTTTTTTTTTTGCAGAAAGAATTGAAATGGCTGTACAACTGTAAAAATAAAAGAAAAAACTGTTACTAATTTATTAAAAAAAAGAAAGAAAAGAAAAACAGTTTTAATGAGAGTTTTTAAGCCAAAACGTGTTTTTTCAAGTGTACGACAGCATTTTTGCAGTATTTTTTTTTGGTATTTTTCGGTTAGCCGGGCGCCAGTGATAGACTGATAGATATATACATGTATATATACACACACATATATATACATATATATATATATACACATATGTCTACACAAATACATATATATACATACATATATATACACTTATATGTATGAATATACACATATCTATACGTATATACATATCAGTACAAAAACCCTTAACGGGTTAAAAGTTGTGACGCAGCACTTTGTTTTGGCTCTATAAATTTTAAATATGGGTCTTAAAAGTAATGATATCAAATTTAAGTGACGCTATGTTAATAATTTTTTTTTAATCATAATTTTCTTTTTAGTTTTATATATATTCACAGGTGCAATTATTATCTTAATATGAAAAAAATATATAGAACTTATTCGCTGATGGTTTTTCATTCACATCTCTCATGAATTCAAAATATGGGTTTTAAAAGCGAACCAAAAGCGAAAAACCGAAAACCGTAAGCCCAAAACCGAAGATTCCGTCACTCTCATATATACAGCTAGCAGGACATCAAAGGAAAATCGAAACGCCGACATTTAATATCTCAGTAAATATGAGGCATACCGTTTCGATTTTTTCACATTAGTCTTATATCTATGGCCTAACTCTATCCTGAAATTTATAGATTTCTACATGCAGTAGATTTTGAGATCTGGAAACCAATTTTTAAGCGAAAATGGAAAATGTAATGGTGTAATGGGCACAGAGGTGTTATCTCGAAAATGGATCGAACGATTTTTTTTAAATTAATATATTATATTAATCGCTTTTAGATGAAGAGAGTAAGATTTTGAGTTAACGTAGGAAAACTCTTGTTTTTTATATAATCCAGCTTCAAAATCGGACTCTTTTCTTATGCTTTTTCTGGTAGACTAACATTAAAGATTTTCGGCCTTTTCACCCTTTTTTATTCCTGCGCGGTCAGGATGTTCATGGGTATCACGGTTATAGTTAAAGGCGATTTCGCAATCATATGTGGCTGAAGAACTATTTAGATTTTTTTTTTTTTAATATGAAAACAGTTTATTATACAATCCAAAATATGTATTAAATTAAATTATGGTTAAAGTGTTTTTCTTTCTTGTTCGGATGCAAATAATTCATATTTTTAATCTGCATTTGGTAGAAAAATGAATTATCTTTAATTTTAAAAACGAGAAATTCGTAATTACATGTATAAAATTAGATTGTATTTATTATTGGTATTTATGATTTCAAAATTTTTAATAAGAAATTGTTTTTTTGCTAGTATACAGTGGGCAAAGTCTCTAGCCATGCCAACCAACCAATCGGTTGATTATATAGTTTAGCCACAGTAGTTTAGCTTTGGCTTAGCCAAAGATTCTATACACTAGAAGATGTGAAAGTTCCGTAGACTTAATGTAAAACGGCTTTCGGCAAAGGATATGCGATACAGCAAAGTTGCATTACAGGGTGAACTGATTGGCGCGCTCGCCCGGATACTCGGATTAAATCTAATAGCGATAAGTCGCCAATTCTAGTCAATCAAAAAGTGGGATATGTTCGCGTTTTTGTTTTCTTTTTTGTATTAGAAAGAATCGTTAAATTAACAAGGTATATTTTTCATTATATTTAGAAAAGATAAATGCATATTTCTAAATTGTAGGCACCTAGGTAAAAAATATCATTAATGTTATAACTATTATTTATTTTTTATAGACTGGAATAGATATATTCATTAGTTAAAGAAATTAGAAGCAGAGGCACAATTTCTGTTGCAAAATACGAGAAAAAAAATTAGAATACATATACACACGTTATCTTAAAATTGAAAAGAAATTTTAAGTATAAATAAGAAATATAAAAAGAATTAAAAAAATAAAAAACCCCAAAAAATTCCGAAAGGCGCTGACCCTCACTGGGGACAGAACCCTCAACTAGTTCATTTAGCCGCTTCCTGTCTGTTATCATAACCATTCAGCGCCATCGGTGCTCGTTTTTCTACAGAGAAAGATTCAATACGGTATTTAGGATTAGCAGGAGACTTTGTACTTTTTTTTTTGGCTTGTACTGAAAAATGTACACTTATTATTTTTTTATTGACCTATATTATTTTGATGAATCTGGTTCGAACTAAAAAACTTGAATAAGAAAAACGTATAATTTAAAATTAATTTCAGTTTATTAATGTATAATGACGGTGCGATGATAATAATAAAATTGTAATATTACTAAATTACATTTATATTAAGTACTTAATATAAATTAATATGTCTATTTATTATTATTATTATTAAAATCATTTAAAATATTTAAATAAATGGATAAATAATAAACTATATAAATACAAGATTTTGCTAATAATACATTTTTTTAATTAAGATTATTTGAAAATAATAATGATAATAATCTAATGACAAATTAAAATGATCTAAAAATAATCTTCTGACTAAATGTATCATCATTATATATATATACTGCATCTAACAATAACGAAAAATTATTAAGAAAAAATATGGAAAAGCACATATCTAAGTTCAGAATTTGGACTAGAATAATATAAAAAAAAGTATATTTCAGAATTTTTTATTTATTATTATTTTTAAGGGAGGGAAAAACGTAAAAATTAAATCAAATAATTATTTCTGTTGAAATATGTAATCATTAGAAAATATGGGATCCTCCCCCCCCCCCCCCCCCCCAATGGGAATACAGTAATTAATACAAAAGTAATGTCTTCCCTATCTAGAAAATGTTTAATAAATGACTAAATTATATAAATAAATACAACTGCATAAGTGAGAGACGTATAAATGGTGCACTCTTGAACTAGTAAATTGCTTTAAAAATTATTTTATTAATATAAAAAGGGAATTTATTTTCTTGTCTTAAATTTTCTATATAATTTCATAAATAGGTTAAACTTATTTCATTTTCTCGCTTCGTCGAAACTATAGTTGGGTTTTACAGCAGATGCCCCATTCGAAATTCGAAGAGTTAAGTTAGCTTGTTGCAACCATTTGGCCTCATGTTTGGCGTACACGAATATTGCCCCTTAAGATAACTTTTTTTGCAGTACATTCCCTTTGCTGAAAAATCCAATTTGCACAATTCTGGCAATAGATGGCGCAGTCACGACTTCGCCCAAGCTTCATATCTTCTAGTGTAGTATCTTTGTTGCAACCATTTGGCCTCATGTTTGGCGTACACGAATATTGCCCTATTTATTTTATTTATTTTTTTAATAATAGAAACTATTTCATTAGTTACGCTATTTTATTTTTATATTGAAATAAAAAAAATCCACGTGCTATTATTGCATGCTATTTGTAACTAATATTAAAAAAAAAGTTTTCGCCGGCGGAGGAAAAAAAATCGCACCAACGTGGTGCGTATATATATGACATCTGTGCGGTATTATTGATCAATAATACTATATTAATAAAATAGATTAGCAGTTTCACACAGCTTTTTCGCCAATCTTAAATTTTGCACGCATTAAAACATAAGAATGTTAGTAACAAAAAATTATTATAAATACAGGAAATAATCAAGTTAAAAAGCATTCTTACCTGAAGTATTGATATAAAAATTATAAAATGTGAAATTTTAGCTGTCGAGACAAACTAATAAATAAGAGCCAAGCCAAAGACAAACTAATAATAAGTAATAACAGCTAAGCCAAAGATACTACACTAGAAGATATGAAGCTTCGTGTAC
This sequence comes from Maratus michaelseni, assembly GCA_963931845.1. NCBI lineage: Eukaryota > Metazoa > Arthropoda > Arachnida > Araneae > Salticidae > Maratus > Maratus michaelseni. Next base: position 134,093,945 of record OZ007600.1, read on the forward strand.
GCCAAACATGAGGCCAAATGGTTGCAACAAGCTAACTTAACTCTTCGAATGGGGCATCTGCTGTAGAACCCAACTATAGTTTCGACGAAGTGAGAAAATGAAATAAATTTAACCTATTTATGAAATTATCTATAGAAAATTTAAGACAAGAAAATAAATTCCCTTTTTATATTAATAAAATAATTTTAAAGCAATTTACTAGTTCAAGAGTGCACCATTTATACGTCTCTCACTTATGCAGTTGTATTTATTTATATAATTTAGTCATTTATTAAACATTTTCTAGATAGGGAAGACTTATTACTTTTGTATTAATTACTGTATTCCCATTGGGGGGGGGGGGGGGGTATCCCATATTTTCTAATGATTACATTTTTCAACAGAAATAATTATTTGATTTAATTTTTACGTTTTTCCCTCCCTTAAAAATAAAAATAAATAAAAAATTCTGAAATATACTTTTTTTATATTATTCTAGTCCAAATTCTGAACTTAGATATGTGCTTTTCCATATTTTTTCTTAATAATTTTTCGTTATTGTTAGATGCAGTATATATATATATATATATATATAATGATGATACATTTAGTCAGAAGATTATTTTTAGATCATTTTAATTTGTCATTAGATTATTATCATTATTATTTTCAAATAATCTTAATTAAAAAAATGTATTATTAGCAAAATCTTGTATTTATATAGTTTATTATTTATCCATTTATTTAAATATTTTAAATGATTTTAATAATAATAATAATAAATAGACATATTAATTTATATTAAGTACTTAATATAAATGTAATTTAGTAATATTACAATTTTATTATTATCGTCGCACCGTCATTATACATTAATAAACTGAAATTAATTTTAAATTATACGTTTTTCTTATTCAAGTTTTTTAGTTCGAACCAGATTCATCAAAATAATATAGGTCAATAAAAAAAATAATAAGTGTACATTTTTCAGTACAAGCCAAAAAAAAAAGTACAAAGTCTCCTGCTAATCCTAAATACCGTATTGAATCTTTCTCTGTAGAAAAACGAGCACCGATGGCTGAATGGTTATGATAACAGACAGGAAGCGGCTAAATGAACTAGTTGAGGGTTCTGTCCCCAGTGAGGGTCAGCGCCTTTCGGAATTTTTTGGGGTTTTTTATTTTTTTAATTCTTTTTATATTTCTTATTTATACTTAAAATTTCTTTTCAATTTTAAGATAACGTGTGTATATGTATTCTAATTTTTTTTCTCGTATTTTGCAACAGAAATTGTGCCTCTGCTTCTAATTTCTTTAACTAATGAATATATCTATTCCAGTCTATAAAAAATAAATAATAGTTATAACATTAATGATATTTTTTACCTAGGTGCCTACGATTTAGAAATATGCATTTATCTTTTCTAAATATAATGAAAAATACACCTTGTTAATTTAACGATTCTTTCTAATACAAAAAAGAAAACAAAAACGCGAACATATCCCACTTTTTGATTGACTAGAATTGGCGACTTATCGCTATTAGATTTAATCCGAGTATCCGGGCGAGCGCGCCAATCAGTTCACCCTGTAATGCAACTTTGCTGTATCGCATATCCTTTGCCGAAAGCCGTTTTACATTAAGTCTACGGAACTTTCACATCTTCTAGTGTATAGAATCTTTGGCTAAGCCAAAGCTAAACTACTGTGGCTAAACTATATAATCAACCGATTGGTTGGTTGGCATGGCTAGAGACTTTGCCCACTGTATACTAGCAAAAAAACAATTTCTTATTAAAAATTTTGAAATCATAAATACCAATAATAAATACAATCTAATTTTATACATGTAATTACGAATTTCTCGTTTTTAAAATTAAAGATAATTCATTTTTCTACCAAATGCAGATTAAAAATATGAATTATTTGCATCCGAACAAGAAAGAAAAAAAATTTAAACATAATTTAATTTAATACATATTTTGGATTGTATAATAAACTGTTTTCATATTAAAAAAAAAAAAATCTAAATAGTTCTTCAGCCACATATGATTGCGAAATCGCCTTTTACTATAACCGTGATACCCATGAACATCCTGACCGCGCAGGAATAAAAAAGGGTGAAAAGGCCGAAAATCTTTAATGTTAGTCTACTAGAAAAAGTATAAGAAAAGAGTCCGATTTTGAAGCTGGATTATATAAAAAACAAGAGTTTTCCTACGTTAGCTCAAAATCTTACTCTCTTCATCTAAAAGCGATTAATATAATATATTAATTTTAAAAAAATCGTTCGATCCATTTTCGAGATAACACCTCTGTGCCCATTACACCATTACATTTTCCATTTTCGCTTAAAAATTGGTTTCCAGATCTCAAAATCTACTGCATGTAGAAATCTATAAATTTCAGGATAGAGTTAGGCCATAGATATAAGACTAATGTGAAAAAATCGAAACGGTATGCCTCATATTTACTGAGATATTAAATGTCGGCGTTTCGATTTTCCTTTGATGTCCTGCTAGCTGTATATATGAGAGTGACGGAATCTTCGGTTTTGGGCTTACGGTTTTCGGTTTTTCGCTGCGTCACTCAAGAGACTACCGTCTCTTATGATATTTTCGAATAATAATGTCAAAACTCATAATTGACATATAAATACAATCTTATAAAGGTGCCATGAATAACTTCGCGACGAGCGTCCCGTATAGGTGACGTATAAGGTTATCAAAATCCTTGATTATTGATACCAGTAAATTTGAATAGAAAATTTTGTCATTCAATCGAAGAATTTCTGCAATTAAATTGGATTTAAAAAAATTTCTGAATAATCGATGATAAAAGATTAAAATTTCTTTATGTCGAAAGGGGTTAATAGTGCATAATGTCTTGTTGCATTATGTTCGAACTAATGATAAATACTATATAATTATTTATAAAATATAATAAATTTACATTAAGTAAAAGTTTGAAAAAAAAAAAGTATTAATAAATAAAGATTTTTGTCTGTTAGTCTGTCTGCTTCTTTGTTAGTTGACGAGGCTAGGCTAAATCTATCGCACGTAAACATTTGAAAATTTGGATAAAGATAGACAAAGACAGATGTGAATGCATTTTCGGCATAGATATTTCATTTTTTGATAATTAGCTTAATTAGACATTCCTTGTACAAAATCTCCTTTGCATAACATTATCTTACAAGCGAGATTTTATCAGAGATTTACTGAATCTAGGGTCGTAGAAATGTGTTCCACCCCCCCCCCCCCCCCCCAAAAAAAAAAAATAATAAAAATAAAAAATAAATAAATAATCGGGCCTTCCGTTCAGATTCTGGAGAAATATTTTTATTGAATTTTCCATATTAATTTCATTTATAACAATACCAACGGAGCTTCGCTCTCTTTACTGATCAGTTTTTCATAGAAGAACCTGGCAATACCTTCGGCAACGTATACCCGTGCGATCTACATCCGCTCTGGTCTCGAATCAAACAAACCTTGAGTTATTGTGGATTTTTTTTAATTTCGTCCCAGATTAAATTCAAATTTTCAACATCTTCTTCATATTGTGTTTAGGAACAACGTACTTATGTATACATATTCTTCTAACTTGTATTTAATCGTGACACTAGCAAAATTTACATTTCCCCCTTTCAGAAAAAATTGTCATAAAATCGCCGCGATACTCTAAAAATCTCATAAAAAATCGTAGAGAACAGAGTTTACTATATTGAGCTAAAAGATTGAAAACGAATTTTTTTTTTGCGAATGTCAAAAAGTCGCCATAAAAAGAAAAGAAAAAAAAACATGAAAATTTTGCAAAAAATTTAAAAATCAGAGAGAACAAAATTTATTATACTAAGCAAAAAGATTGAAATCGGATTATTTCTGCAAATTAAAAAATCGCCGCAAAACGCAAAAAAAAAAAAAAAAAAAACCAACAAAAACGCTAAAAGTGGCATAAAAATTTCGCGGAAAATTAAAAAACTCCCATGACAAAATTTACTATATTAAGGTAAAATATTGAAAACAGATTATTTTTACGAATGTTAAAAAAAGTCTTAAAACACAAAAGAAAAAAAACACTAAAAATCGCAGACACGTACCCCCCACCCCCCACAAAACTATATGCATAATTTAAGCCATGCAGGTACCTTCCTCTCAAATCTAGTAACTCTGCATCCTACAGTCACTTCAGAGAACTCTGAATGGACAGACAGGCACACAAACATCTGTCTTTATCATTCATATTTGCTGACCCACCCGGCGTTGGCCAGGCCCGTCAAAAAATCGTTCAAAACGCGAAAATATTTTAAAATTTTCATGATTTTTAGAAACTGTTGCACGAGCTCCGACTAAACTTTATTTAAAAGGGAACACATTTTACTATATTCGGCTAATAGAAATAAACTTTTACTGATGTGGAAAATTGCCGCGAAAAAATTCCGAAAATCGCAAAAATTAAATAGAAGACAAAATTTTCTATAATGGGGTATAAGATTAAAACAGGATACTTTTATGAATGACGAAAATTCGTCGCAAAACGCGAAAAATATCTAAAAATCGCATAAAAAATTTTACGAAAAATTCAAAAATCGCTATACGAATTCCGAATAAACTTTATTGAATAAAAGACAAGTTTACTATAGTGGACTAAAACATTAAAACCGGATTTATTTTTAATGTAGAAAAACCACCTCAAAAAAAAAAAAAATAAATAAAAAAAAATAAATCTCTAAAAATTAAAAAATCGCAGAGTGTACAATTTAGTATATAGTGGACTAAAACATAGTAACCCAAAATCTTTCACGAATGTTAAAAAATCACAGCGGAACACGAAAAAACGGTTCCGCTCTCAAAGCTGGTAGACGTGGAGGTGCTGGGTTCGAATCCCATCGCGCCCGTCGGCCGCATCGTTTGGAGTTTTCCGTGGTTTTCTTCGGACTTTCGGTAACCTTGTATAAATATGGGTTAGTTTCCCTTATAAAAACCTCCCCATGCTATGGGCCCATCTCCTCGGCGTATATACCTCGAGTAGATAATCGACTGTAATAAACAATACCATCAGTCTTTTATCCCAATTTACTGAATTTTGTCCTCGGCTAATTTTGAATTTTTTGTGATTTTAGCTTTTTTTTCGTGTTAAATCTGTCGTGATTTTTTTGACATTCGTAAAAGAAATCCTGTTTTAATCTTTTTGCCCAGTATAATATTTTATCCTCTTCGATTTTGAATTTTTTACGCGTTCCGCGGAGATATCTGATATTCATAAATGCAATTCGGTTTCAATCTTTTATCCCAATATATAATAAATTTTGTTCTATGCGATTTTTAATTTTTTACAGATATATTACGCGATTTTTCTACAATCGTAAAAGGAACATTCTTTTATCTGAATATAGTAAATTTTGTCTTCTAAGATTTTTGAATTTTTCGTGAATTTTTTCTGATTTTTGTTCGCTTTTTTTCACGTTTTGCGGTGATTTTTTTGGCATCTGTAGAAGGAATCTGGTTTCAAACGTTTAGTTTAATTTTAAAAAATTGTTCTCTGGGATTTTTTAATATTTTGCGAATTTTTTATGCGATTTTCAGCGTTTTGTGGCTTTTGACATTCATAAAAAGAATCCAGTATCTTTTTTCTTTCTTTCTTTTCCTTTTTTCTCTTTGCTAAATATAGTAAATGTTACACTCTACTATTCTTGAATTGTTTGTGTAATTTTTACCTTTTCGCATTTTGCGGTTATTTTTTCACATTTTTTTCTGAAACTGAAGAACTGTTCGGTAGATTTAAGTACTCTCATGATTAAACTGAAGTTGGAAGAATAACAACGTGACACTATAATAGGAAGAAATTGATTCCTATGACAATGTGAACGACGATGCTGCAGTTTTTTATTTTAATCTGGATCAAAAGATAAGCCGCAATAATTCAGATTCGTTATATTTGATAACGGAGTGGGGATATCCCACACAGGTCTATACTGTCAAAGGCAGTGGGCCCTCCAAACCCAGGTTCGTTTGGGAGAAACTGGCCAGCGATATATTAAATAATTACAAAATATAATTTATATAATTAGATTTGTAATTTATAGAGATAAGAGAAACCGATTAAAAAAGAGCAACAGGTTGAACATAAGGGGATGGCTGCTACTGTAATCACGCTGGTCCCCACTTATTGGGGTCCCGAATGAAATTAAAAAGCATTTTTTTAAACCTTTGAATAAAAAAAATGGAGCATTAAAGTTTTGAACCTTTCATCCCACACCTTTTAGCTCCCCCCCCCACCCACCACCCACAAAAAAAAAAAAAAAAAAAAAAAACTAAAATAAGATTTATTTTTTAAATAGAATTTACAGCCTCCAAAAATTTTTCTATCTGGGGATTTTTATAAAGAAAGGGGGCTACAGAAAGAAAGCGACCATCTGCTTTGGTTGAAGGAAGTAATAGTAGAAATTATTGCAATTCCAGTAAGAAAAATGATAATTACCAATACCTACTTTTTCAAAATTTGATCAAGATCTTTAATGAAAAAATGAATTTGATTAAAACATAAACTAAAATTTTATTTAAAGATATTTCTTTTTCAAATAATTTTAAAAGTTAAACTTCGTTATTCTTCCCAAAGGTCTGTAATAGCTGACTATTGGGCCCCTGACTTTGCCCAGCCCAGTACGGTTAGGGCCGGGCCTGGGTTTGGAAATTTTGGCCCGTGCAGATCTCTATTGTGAGGTCCGGTACAGATGTTTTGAGGGGCCCTCTCCCATTCCCTACATATAGTATATGCATATACATAATACAAAATCTGTCTTTACAGCACCCTTTTTAGCTTAAAAGGTCTTTTTGTAGTGTCCAATATAATTGTACCCCTTATCGCCTTCTGGGAATTACTGAAAGCTAATCCCTGATAAAACGACAATGCCTAATGAGACATGGAGTTCTAGTCCAGAGGCTCTTTTGCCTCAAGGTATATAGGCTGCGGTTGGTCCTTTCTAAGAAAACAGGAAGTTTCTCCGTTCCTGTTTATTTGGAAAAAGAATGATCAAGGACGTGACGTGACAATTTGTCCCCTCAGTATAGGACAAGAGATAACTTCTAGAAAATGATTTTTTTTTTTTTTTTTCCAAGTGAACTTGTAAAAGAAAGAAAATGTACTTGCAAATTCAGATTTGGAACATTATATAATTTCTTTTTTTTCTTTTTTCGTTCAGTCTGGTCCGGGCCCCCTTTGCTCCCAGGCCCCTGGGCAGTTACCCCCTGTGCCCCCCCTCTCGCCGGCCCTGGAAATAATGACTACTTAAGATAAATGATAGCTCTAAAAGAGCATGACTGACTGTTGTTAACAACATTTAGGTTACCAATTCTTGTTATAATATTAAGAACAAAGTAGAAGTAACACAGGGGACAAATATTAGGGGACACAAGAATTTTCCTTATAAAATGAAAACATATCTAAAAATATATATTTAAAGTATGTAGATATAATAATAAGACTACAGAGACTTAAAAAATATAATCAGACATAGCTTTTAAAATATATATAGTGAAAAAATGATGGTTTGAAAATAAAAAATTGCTCATGGGACAAGGCTTTTTATAGGATACAATTTTAAGTAAAGCTATTTAAAAAGTAATAAATTGCAATTTATCTAAAATTTCAGAATTGCATTAAAGAAAAATATTTCTGAAATATCTTTTCAAGTATTTGAATTTAATTTTGGAACAAAATTGTGGGAAATATAACCTTACAAAGTGTCGGACCCCAAAAGGGTGCTTTATTTTTGGAATGACCCATCCCCGATCGACAAAATTCATGATTTTTACATACCCGATCGATGAAATTCATGATTTTTACGTACATTATCCATGAAATTCAGGATTCTTATGCGCCGATCAATAAAATTCATAATTTTTATGTGCGCGATCGACAAAATTCATAATTTTTACGTGCCCACTCAAAGAAATTCATGATTTTCCCACGCATAATCGACAACATTCGTGATTTTTACGCACCAGATTGATAAAATTTATGATTTTTACATGCCCGATCGACGAAGTTATGATTTTTACATGTTCGATTGATGAAATTCATGATTTTTTCATGCCTTATTGACGAAATTCGTGATTTTCCTGCACCCGATCAATAGAATTTATGATTTTTACATGTTCGATTGACAAAATTCATGATTTTTACATACCGATTGATGAAATTCATGATTTTTTCATGCCCTATTGACGAAATTTGTGATTTTCCTGCACCCGATCGATGAAATTTATGATTTTTACGTGTTCGATTGATGAAATTCATGATTTTTACATTCCCGACTGACGAAATTCATGATTTTTTCGTGCCCTATCGACGAAATTCGTGATTGTGTTGTGCCGTCGCATTCACTTGACAATAGAAGCATTACATGTGTTTGTTATGTCATCAAGTAGTTTTGGCATTTACCTGTATTTTTCATTATTTTTTACTGATTTATTAGTTATTTCTTTAATTAAAAAAACATTCAATGCATCATTCAATGATGGTGCCATGATATTAAGAGAAAAAGCATTAAAAAAATGTTGCGATGCATAATTACATACACTAAGTCAGTTTCAACTGACGTCACAAACATTTATTCACCAGCCAAGAGGGATAATTAAGAAAAATAATGTACTTTTTTTTGTGTTTTCATTAGTATATTGTAAGTTTTATTGTTGAAACTTACTAATAGACTTGACACTTTTCCAAATTTCTTGTTTTTTTTTTTTTTTAGATTTCAATGGCAACATTTTTCATTTGTTTATTTGGTGATAGTTTTTCTTTTTATGAAAAGTGGTCGACGGAATAATGGAGAAGTACCAGAAATATTTTAAAGTACAATAGATTTTTTAGTCAAATAAAGGGGTTTAATCTGGCAAACAATTTTCTTCAGTATTTATCTAAGATGCAAAAAAGTATTTAGCTTTTCTTTAAAGTGTGTGTGTGTGGGGGGGGGGGAAACTTGTACTGTTGATTACTTTGAGAAATCGAAGATCTAAAATTTCAAATTGATGTTATGTAATTATTGCCCTGCAAACATTTGCATAAAAATTAAAACGTTTTAATTTTAATATTTATATTATTTTTGCTCTTTATCCAAAAACGTATGGACACATTTTTGCAAAATGTGAAAAAAAAATTAATCCAGATTAAATTTTAAACAGTCAAATATTAAATTAAAAACAAAATATGAAAAAGATCTTTATAACACAATTTGGTACTTTTCAGTTAGCCGGGCACCAGTGAAATATATATATATGTGTGTGTATAATACATATACATATGTGAATATATATGTATGTTTATATATAGATATGTGTGTATATATATGTATATATATTTATATTTCTCTGGCGCCCGGCTAACCAGAAAGTACCCACAATTTTATATAATGAACACCACCTCAGATGTAAAAAAGGGTTGGCAAAAAACCAGGTTTCTTTTAAATACCATTTCCTATTGCATATATTTGCATAATTGTTCATAAAAATAAACATTGTTGAATATTATATTATATAAGTAATATAACTTCATTTGAAAACAATAAATTAAATAATTACAGTCAGTTATGTAGAAAATTGAAACTATTTGTAATTTAGGCACCATTAGTAACAGCTATGGCTTATGTGAAAATAATAACGTTTTTCTACACATGCTACTTCTACTGTATATTGGTATGTTCCAGACATATTTGGCCATGCTTACAAAGTAAGTTTAATGATGTGTGAAATGTTGTCTATGTAGCACAAAATTCTATAATATGCAAAACTTCTTGTCTCAAGATGTACATTATAAAGATCTTAAACTGTATATTCATATCTATAGCTATTGATATCTGCAAGGCAAGTGCAAGAAGACAATCTTACTGTTAGCAAGTATCATTGGCAGGGACGGAAGCAGGACGGATGCTTGAAAATTATTTTAAAAACCATTTTAAAAAAATTATAAATTCATATACAGTTTTCAAGAACATTGCATTTGAAAAAAACATTTTTTTAATGCAATTTTTATGCAACAAAAATTTGTTATCTCAAATACTTTTAAATAGTAACTATTTCATTTAAGTGTTAGATGGTATAAAGTTATTTCATATATAATAGAGATATTTTATTGACTTCTCTTCATTTGAATCAGTAAAGTAAACAACAAATGTAAAACCATATCTGTATATCACTGCAAATATATAAAAAGAAAAACAAAGATACAATTCTAAAAATAAAAAGTTTTTAGACATTGATAACAATATCATTGGGGAAGGGGGTCGATGAATGATAATGTATATCATAAAGGTGGAGGGGGGGGGGGGTAGTTTCAAATTTACCAAAAAGTTGATATTGTTATATATGTACAGCCCCATATTTAGAAATTGAAAGCTTTTCTATTAAGTAACATTTTAGTAATGATCAATCTTTTCCCAAATTGATAATAAATAAACATCTTAAAATTAGATATTAGCCACAGTATAAAAATTAATATTTAGACTGAGTAATTTGAAATGAAAAAAAAAAGTGTAAATAATTATTTTGACAAACGAATCTGTTTTCGGAAATTTTATAGACTTTGAATATATAGTGAATGTCTCACAAAACTATTCAAACATCAATTTACAATGAGGAAAGAATGACATTTTTAAGTTAGATATTGGTTAGCAATAGATAAATTGAATATATATCTACTTTTTTTTTTTTTTTTTCCCAACGATTAAGAGTAGATGGAGATGATTGAAAAATAATTATAAAAAAAGGTTCACATACTGAAATAACTGATATAACATTCTTAAAATGATAAAAACCTTGAAACTTCTTTTATTTTTTTTTTATGGAGGAATATAGAATATCATTTACTTAAATGTAATTGTGCTTGTATGCAAAATGAAAATATCACAAAAACAGGAAGATTCGTTACCTAATTTCACAGAGGAAAGAATTAAGAAAAAAAAATATCTATATTTAAAAAGGAGAAATAGGAGGCTGGAGAAACACAGAATGTCAACTGCATTGGAGATTGCATTTTCAATGTTAAATTTTGAAAGAATTTTTTTCCTATTTTTTTTTTCTTTTCCCAATGTAATGAATCTTCATCATATGTAACATTTAAATTTTGGCTTTTACTCAAATAGACACAAAAAGGGTATAGTGCATATATCTTAAATTAACAAAAGTTTAATATTAAGAACTATTTGTTGCTTAAAAATAAAAACACTATCAATACATCATTGAAGAATGTTTATGTATGTTTTATGAATATAAACAATGCAAATGCAGTATTTGGTAAACATAAATAACAGTTTGAAGGAGAAGCAAGTATCATTGGCAGGGATGGAAGCAGGACAGATGCTTGAAAATTATTTTAAAAACGAAAAAATTTAACAAATTCAGATACAGTTTTCAAGAACATTGCATTTGAAAAAACATTTTTTTTACCTATTTGACGGTGTGAAATTTAAAATTGTGTGCTGTTCAGAATTTAAATTGCACTAAAAGAATAAAATTATTTGTCAGGTTAGGTGTTGCCAGAATCAAAATGGTGCCAGCATTACTCACAGAAATGTTTATGCTTTATAATATAGATTTTATTAAAGGCTTGTTTATATAAAATGTACTTTATTTTTTTTATTATCATTGAATAAGTAAACTTTTTTTATATTTGTCAATTTATTCAAATAAAATCTCAATTTGTTAGATATTTACTAGAAGAGCAATTAATATGAGTTAAATTAATTTTAAGCTTTATTCTATTGATTGTGAAAGGTTTTTTCGTGTGTGTGGAGTGAAGGAGGGGGAGGGGGGAGAGAAAAATGTTGATATATACTATTGCTTATATAATGTTTAAAAAATAATAAATATATAGTTGGGAATAACATGAATTAGGCAAAAATTTTTACTTTCCAGCATATTCCTTAAATAATTCAATTATTTACATATTGAATCAATATGTATTTTCTAAATAAGAAATATAAAGAATTTTCAGAATAGGACAATCGAGCACTACATTTTTCTTGGAGAATGATAAAAATATTAATTTTGAGGAAGTTTTAGAAGTGGAGATACAGTAGAACCCTGGTTATTTTAATCCTGATTATTCAAAAAGTGGTTTAAACAAATGAACCTGATTTAAATATATGAAACATACCTAAAGTAAACAAAAAAGATTAAAAATAAAAACACTTTATCGATACATCATTGAAGAATATTTATGTATGTTTTATGACTATATACAATACAAATGCAGTATTTGGTAAACATAAATAACAGTTTGAAGGAGAAGCAAGTTTCATTGGCAAGGATGGAACCAGGACAGACTCTTGAAAATTATTTTAAAAACCATAAAAAAAATTAGTAAATTCAGGTACAGTTTTCAAGCAAAAATTGCATTTGATAAAACATTTTGTTTTCCTATTTGACGTGTAAAAATTAAAAACTTATTTTATTTTAAATTTACCATTAAACAAAATAGAACGTATTTCTGAGATAATACATTATATATATATGTAGCTTCATGCATAATATATTATTACAATAAATAAAGCATATTGGAAAAATAAATACCAGACAATGCTTTACTTTGACCATTGAAATTTTTTTATATTCAAAATATGCAGTAATTTTCTTTTGATATTCAGTTTTTGACATCACTTCAAAACGAGTTTGGCAACGCATCTTATTTTGGAAAATATCAAAAGGATTTTTGCATTTTACTTAAAAATAGCTTTTGGGTCTAAAAAATTGATTGTTTACATTCAATAAATACGCAATTATTGTAATAGCAATATGTATTTTGCAAGCTGACATAGATATGTGCAAAGCCACTGTATTTTACATTCATTTACCAAAATAATGCTTTAGAGATAATTGCACTTTGTAACTATTAACCAAATATTAACTATTTTGAAGTTCCCTCCTTCCTCCCCCCCCCCCCCCACAAACAACTGTAGAAAAACTTGAAGAGTTTTTGGATCACTTTTTATCTTGTGTATGCTAAAGAACAATTACATAATGAGGTATCCTGTCACACATTTTATTAAGCCTACAAAAAGCAGAATATTTTGAGACTCATTTCTACAGATATAAATCCTGAAGAAAATCTAATATTTGGACCACTTTTTATACCTATATCTTGAAAAAAATTTGAGAATTATTTATGTAGACTAATTCTGAAGAATATCTGTAGGCCCACCTTTAAGCCTACATTTGCAGAAAATTTTGAGGATAATCTCTGCAGAAAATCTGTAGGTATTTGGCCCACTTTTAAGCCTATATTTGCAGAAAATTTTGAGGATAATTTCTGCAGAAAATCTGTAGAAAATATTCTTAAGAAAATCTGTAGGTATTTGGCCCACTTTTAAGCCTACATTTGCAGAAAATTTTGAGGATAATTTCTGCAGAAAATCTCTAGATTTTTATTCTGCAGAAAATTTGCAGAAAAAAAGTGGGCCAAATACCTACAGATTTTCTACAGATATTTTTTTAAGATAATCTTCAGATTTTTTTTTAGTGGGGATTCTAAGCTTCTAACTGTTAAATTTACCTCTGCTTATATTTAATATATCTTTATAAATACTTTAACTTTAAACATTAATTACATCAAAAATAGCTAGCTGCGCACTGTCAGATAAATCTATGCTTTCGTCCAGTTTCAATAAAAATCATTCACATTTTACAGGTCAGATTGGGCTTGAGATTCCAAATCACGAGAAATTTTTTCAACTCTCCTGTTTACCGTTTGATGTTAAAGTTGAAGTTTTTCTATGGATGAGATTATTTCAGATTTATTTTTCATTTCATCAAAGAGAGATTCGGCTGCACAAAGCATTGTCTCTTTTGAAATTTCCCCATCACTAAAATCTTTTTTCTTCCTAGCTAGTAAATGGGCGATTTTAAATGATGCGACAGTGACATTTGTTGATTGAATCATAGGTTTGTAGAAACATTTTTCTTGACCAGCTAAAAGGGATTTTAACTCTTGTAATTTTTCCCTTTTACTTCTGAATTCAGGGGAAAATCCAAGTCAGAATGTGAATGCATTGTACTATCAGTTTCCCCCAGGTTTAAAAAAAGGGCAGGGTGCTGCTGGTGAGAAAAGGGTACTTTTTTTATTCTTAAGGACACTTTTTGGATTTTTGAGGGCACATTTCAGATTCTTAAGGCCACTTTTTTAATTGTTAAAGGTATTCTTTTGGTTTTTAAAGCCACTTTTGACATTTCAAAGTCAAAAATTCGTTTTAAGACAACATTGAGTCAGTTTTTACTATGAAAGCAAATTTTTTAATGCAAAAAGGAGAAAGGGTACTTTTTTTACTGATGTGATGACAAGAAGGAAGCTAATTATTTTACTGGAGGGGGCAGGAAGGGTGCTAATTCTTTTAATAAGGGGCAAGAAGGGTGCTATTTTGTAAAGCAAAGGACAGGCATGGTGCAGCACCCTTCTAAAATTGTCTGGGGGAAACTCTGGTACTATAATGATGTTCAATATTGTTTTTTTTAGGAATGGAAACACTATTGTTGCAAATTAAACACACAGGATTACCTTTACATTCGACAAAAAATATTTGCTCTCCCAGTCATTATTAAAAATATATGTCCTATGTCTTTTTTGCCATTATTTTAGAATAATTCCAGGGGTCACATTCACTCAGGAAGAATTGGAGCAGTCAAAAACAGCTTTTGGAGCAGGAAAGTGAGTTTTTGGAGCAACAAAAAACGACTTGTGGAGCAGGAAAAGTCTTCTTTTGAAAATAAATTCAGTATCACCATTGTACCAACACATATGTTGAAATCTCATACAGTACAAAATCTATACTCCGGACCTCAACGATTCCAAATTTCGGATCATTTGCCATAAAAAACAAAGAAATGAAAACTAATTTAACCCTCCCTTACTCCATGAAATATTTATATCAGGAATACTAACTAGTATGGTGTGGCCATCACAAAATATTCTTCTATATAAATCAAATCATCTGCAACAAAAATTAAATGCCAATGTATTCGAGCTTGAGATATAGCTATCGCAGAAATCATGAAAACAAAACATAGCAGCGACACTTGTCGGACAGTATGCACCCAAAATTAATAAGGATCTATTTAGGTCAAGGTCTAACAGAGTCTGAAATTTCATGAAATTCTGTGCATTAGTTCTTGAGATATAGATATTGCACAAATCATGAAAAATGCAGCATAGCAATGCCCCCTGTCAGACAATTTAAACCAAAACCTAATCAGCATTTATTTATGTCAAAGTGTAAATCGGAATTTTGAAAAAATTCCGTGCATTAGTTCTTGAGGTATAGCTATCAAGGAAATCATGAAAAATGCAGCATAGCAGCTCCACTTGTTGGGCAGTTTACACCAAAACTTAATTAGCACAATTTATGTCAAAGTCTAACTAAATCTGAAGTTTGTTTAAATTACATATTTCAGTTCTTGAGATAGGGTGCAAACAAACAAAAACAGCAATTACTTACAAAAAGTCCTTTTCCTAAATATAATTCGAAATTGCAGAGTGTCCTGTTTCAGGTCACGGTACCTGATTCCAACCCGCGCTTCCGTTGCAGATCGGGTTGGCTTTAAATGCTTCGGGTTGATCTGATTTTTCAAAAGTAAGTCCTGAATATTTTTCCAATAAAAAAATTATATATTTTTTTCCATAACGACCAATTTTTAGAAAATACGACTGATTAACAAAATTTGCAATTTTTTTCAGTCACTGATTGGCGAAATTTACAACTTTTTCTGCGATCGATTCACGAATTTCACAGTTTTCTATCGTGATCGTTGGACAGAAATTGCAGTTTTATTTCAAGAAAATCAGTTTTATTTCGCAATCACCTTACGAAAATTGCAGTTTTATTTCGCGATCGTCTGACGAAAATCACAGGTTTTTTTCGCGGTCACTTGCTGATAATCGTAGTTTTATTTCTCCAATTTATGACAAAAATCTTGATTTTATTTTGCAACCGTCTCACGAAAATCACGGTTTCATTTCTCGATCGTCTGATGAAAATTGCAGTTTTATTTCGCAGTCGTTTGACGGAAATCACGGTTTTATTTTACGATTATTTGACAAAAATTATGGTTTTATTTCAAGATTGTTTGACGAAAATTACGGTTTTATTTCACAATTGCTTGATGAAAATTACGGCTTTATTTTGTGAATGTTTGATGAAAATTGCAGTCTTATTTCGCAGTCACTTGTCGAAAATAGTTTTAAATGGAGGTCGCTTGCCGAAAATCGGTTTTATTTTGTGATCGTCAGATGAAAATTTCAGTTTTATTTAGCGATCGTTTCACGAAAATCGTGGTATTATTTCTCGGTCACTTACCGAAAATCATGGTTTTTACTTTGAGGTCGCTTGCTGAAAATCGAGGTTTTACTTCGAGGTCGTCTGACGAAAATTGCAGCTTATTTCGTGGAAATCACGGTTTTATTTCGATTGTTTGACGAAAATCGTGGTATTATTTCTCAGTCACTTGCCGAAAATAATGGTTTTACTTCGAGGTCGCTTGCCGAAAATCGAGGTTTTATTTTGCGATCATTGACGAAAATTGCAGTTTTATTTCGCAGTCATTTGACAAAAAATCATGGTTTTATTTTGTGATCGTTTGACGAAAATAGCGGTCTTATTTCGCAGTCAATCGCCGAAAATCGAGGTTTTATTTCGTGATCGTCGACGAAAATTGCAGTTTCAATTTGCAATCGTTTGACGAAAATAGCAATATTATTTCTCGGTCGCTTGCCAAATATCATGATTTTACTTCAAGTTCGCTTGCCGAAAACCAAGGTTTTATTTTGTGAGAGTCCGATGAAAATCGCCGATTTTTTCTGTGATCACTTGACGAAAATCTTGATTTCAGATCGTGGATTGGATTTTTTTTTAATTAAAAAAGGGGAAATCTGCCGTTCGGCGGAAAAATGGCATTCCTGGGAAGAAAATGGCACAAAGAAATCACATTTAAACGTTAAATGATTCATTCATTGTCTTAATTAAAACGTTCCATCTCAGCCCTCTTATAGTAAAAATGCTTATCTGCCCCTTCTATATCTACCCTTCCTCTTAGAGTACGATCTTATGTCCCCCTCCATGACGTACTTCCATGGGTGAAAGTCAAAAATTTCACAGGACTGAAATATTTTAACATGTTTCCATAACACTTACATAATGTAAATAACTCTGACGTAACGTAATATTGAAACCCTAAATTTTCGAGTAATAGGTATAATATTATATATAATAAATATATCAACGAAAAACTTAAAATAACATTAAATAAAGAATAATAAACAAATTATAATATTATGGTTATAGTAATAACTGAACGTTTGACTTTTCTCATTTCCTTAAAAGAAAACCAGCATGTTTGTTTACAATAAAATACCCTGACCCAAATCACAATGTAGGCATTTTTATTAAATAAACAAAAATTTTTTCATTCAAATAAAAATTTTTAAAACATACCAGTAAGATGAAACTTGTCAATTTATAGATGTTGATGTTAGCAATTATGTGAAAAAATAAGATGATACACAAAATAATTTAAAAAGTGAAATAAGTTTACCACAGTTCACATTGTTTTAAAGTCTAAGTCTAAATATGTAGAAATGATAAAATGGAATGCATTCTGGCGATTGCTAACATTGAGTCAGAAATGAATTTATCACAGTTCACACTTGAAAGTCAAAGTCTAAAACTATAAAAATAATAAAATGGATTCTGCAATTCTAAAATATGATTCATTTTGAAAAAATAAGTAGAAACTTATGGTTTTGTATCAGTTTTTAGCAATAGTAAATGAAAAAAAAAAAAAAAAAAAAAAAAAGAGACTCAAAATTGAAAGTTATCAAATGATGGCCTTATAAAAGTAATAATGAAATAGATTTTGGCAATTCCAGAAAGAAAATATTGAAATTTATGGTTTCTTGACAGTTTCCACTTGAAAAAGTTTGTTATTTACAGATGGCTTCAAAGCTCTTGCAGGTTTATGAACTTTTCAGCTGGTCTTTTGGATGGATTTTAACACATAGACAATGTTACTTTCATTTACTCATTGACATTATTTTACTCTTTGGAATAACAGTGAATGATTCAGAAATGAATTTATCACAGTTCACACTATGTTTTAAAAAGTCTTAAAAACATAAAAATGATAAAATGGATTCTGCACTTCCAAAAAAAATTATTAATTTTGAAAAATATGTCATTTTTGAAAAATAAGTAGAGAAGAGATTTATGGTTTTCAATCAGTTTTTAGCAAGCAATACTAAATGAATAATAGACTCAAAATTGAAAGTTATCAAAATATCTTTAAAAAATAATAAAATAGGTTTTGGCAGCTCCAGAAAGAAAATATTGAAATTTATGGTTTCTTGATAGTTTTCACTTGAAAAAATGTTTTATTTTCAGATGGCTTCAAAGCTTTTGCAGGTTTATGAACTTTTCAGTTGATCTTTTGGATGGATTTTAACACATAGACAATGTTACTTTCTCGCATATTATTTTACTCTTTGGAAGAACAGTGAATGATTCAGAAATCAATTTAATACAGTTCACAGTATGTTTTAAATCAGTTTAAAAACATAATGATAAAATGGATTCTGCACTTCCAAAAAAATGATTCATTTTGAAAAATAAGTAGAGAAGAGATTTATGGTTTTCAATCAGTTTTTAGCAAGCAATACTAAATGAAAAAATAGACTCAAAATTGAAAGCTATCAAAATATCTTTAAAAAATAATAAAATAGGTTTTGGCAGCTTCAGAAAGAAAATATTGAAATTTATGGTTTCTTGATAGTTTTCATTTGAAAAAAAAGTTTTACTTTCAGATGGCTTCAAAGCTTTTGCAGGTTTATGAACTTTTCAGTTGATCTTTTGGATGGATTTTAACACATAGACAATGTTACTTTCTCGCATATTATTTTACTCTTTGGAAGAACAGTGAATGATTCAGAAATCAATTTAATACAGTTCACAGTATGTTTTAAATCAGTTTAAAAACATAATGATAAAATGGATTCTGCACTTCCAAAAAAATGATTCATTTTGAAAAATAAGTAGAGAAGAGATTTATGGTTTTCAATCAGTTTTTAGCAAGCAATACTAAATGAAAAAATAGACTCAAAATTGAAAGCTATCAAAATATCTTTAAAAAATAATAAAATAGGTTTTGGCAGCTTCAGAAAGAAAATATTGAAATTATGGTTTCTTGATAGTTTTCACTTGAAAAAAAAGTTTTACTTTCAGATGGCTTCAAAGCTTTTGCAGTTTATGAACTTTTCAGTTGATCTTTTGGATGGATTTTAACACATAGACAATGTTACTTTCTCAGATATTATTTTACTCTTTGGAAGAACAGTGAATGATTCAGAAATCAATTTAATACAGTTCACAGTATGTTTTAAATCAGTTTAAAAACATAATGATAAAATGGATTCTGCACTTCCAAAAAAAAAAAATGATTCATTTTGAAAAATAAGTAGAGAAGAGATTTATGGTTTTCTATCAGTTTTTAGCAAGCAATACTAAAAGAAAAAATAGACTCAAAATTGAAAGTTATCAAAAAGCTTTATAAAATAATAAAATAGGTTTTGGCAATGCAGAAAGTAAATGATTTTTCATTATTGAAATGAAATGAATATTGAAATTTATGGTTTTTTGACAGTTTTTGTTTGAAAAAAGTTTGTGACAGATGACTTTAAAGCTTTTGCAGGTTTTTTATTAATTTGATTCAGAGCAGACCTTTTGTATGAATTTTTAACAGATGTTATTTTCTCAGATATTTTAGATTCTTTGGAAGTACAAGTTGCTGAAATGTGTGTTTCATTTTTATCTTGTTTGTCAGTTTTTGGCAAAGCTTTTTGAGTAGCTGGTACTATTGAAGTGCTATCTTTTGGAGGAAGTGGGCAGGAAGTAGAAGGTACACAATCAGGTTGGATTTTCTATTTTCTCAGATGTACTTTTCATACCTGAACTTTTTGTAAATTTTTTCAGCTTTCTTGCTGACATGAAGCATGGGCTGTATGAATAGCTTTCCGCATATTTATAGATGGTTGTAATTCAATTGCTTTAATTTTTCGTCTACGTAAATTATATTTAATGGTGGAGATAGCTTCGTAATTCTCCACAGTCAGGACACTTCTGTCTTCAGTTATTATGTCATCCATGATATTGAAGCTGCCTTCAACTAAGGGACCAGAAAAGGGTGTCAGTAGTGCCTTGACAAAAAATGATAAACATTTGTACTTCAAATTGCCTTCATGCTGCAAATTGAAGATACGTGCCCACCAGTCTAAATCAATTCTGGAATTTTTATTTGAGTTAGAAAAAAAAGCAGTTGCTTCCAACTCATCCAATTCTGGATCACTTGTGTGCTGCCTTATCTCCTCTAACAGTAATGCTTTGTCAGTAACAACATTAGTTAAAGCTTCAGCAAGCTTTTGAAATGCTACAAAGGTCGTGCTTTTTTTCCCTTAAAGTTGAATTTAATGCAGAAAACCATGTAAGAGCTTTATTTTCTACTGGCAACTTGTTTACTAAATATTTTGCAGTAGTTGTATATGCTTTCCTTAAATTTGCATAGAAATTTTTTAGCCATACTTTATTTTGAGAATTGAGCATTTCTCGAAGTGCAAATTTTCCAAAATTCATGAATCTATCTTCATACTGTATTTTGAGATCTTCACAGTTTAGTTTTACCATGTCTTTCATGGTATTTGGGAGAAATTCCGGTTTGATGAAGAAAGAAAAAAAAAATTCCTGCATAAAGAATATATTTCTTCATGGATTACATGAATCATGGGTTTTTCGTGTTGAAATTTTTTCACATACAAATTAAACTGCATTAGCACTCCTCTATAAAATTGCAACATAAATAAATATCTACGCTCAGTGCTAAATAAAACATTCAAAATTCTTTCTTTTCTTTCTGCATTTGCATTTTTTAAGTTTTGTTTCGATAGAATATCATGGACAACTTTTATTCGATTCTGTTCTGCAAGGGATATTTTTCTTTGATCATATATATTATGCAGAATATGCCGTTCAGTTTCTTTTCCTTCTGGAGTCAAGAAACCAAAATAAAATACTTTTAAAGCATTGTTAAGTTTATGAAGCCTTTCACAAACTGTCAAAATTTGCAAAAACCTATTGTCTATAAATCTAATAAGATTAAGCACATTATCATAATTTAGGATAGATTGAATCTCACCAAAAAGTTCCTTTGCTTTAGGAGAATCGGGTATGTCATAATACAAATCGCTGGAAATTCCTTCTATATAACTATCAAAATGAGAGAAGAATTTTTTTGCTGCATTGTGAACAATGTGAACTGTATCACCATGAATGTCCAACAGATCTGGATTGGCTTTACGCAATAAAGTTTCGAGTTCAGCTTTACACCCTCTCATTGTGTTACAATTATCTAATAAACAGCTGATGACTTGATTGTGATTGAGTCCACATTCATTTAGTATATCACTTACATGATTGAAAATATTTTTAGATGTACTGATATTTTCCTTCCTCGAACCTAAATGATCAGTCACAACCATATTTTCTGCATCATAAAAAAAACGAACAAAAATATTTATAATCTTATAAAAGGCATTGGTTGTTCCTTCATCAATATTTAAGGAAAAAAAAAATCCTATTAATTTGCTTACCAATTCTTGCTTCAAGCATTTGGCCTGCCATGTGTATTGATGTATGTTGCACTAGTCCGTGAAAACTGCAATCTTGATAATGCCAATTTATCTTTGTCCAAAAATTTTGAAAGATCAACCAGGTCATGAGCTAAAGAAAATGGTAGCATCTTTTCACTTAAAAATGCTGCTACCACAGCTTTTTGATCTGCAACCCGATCAGCTACCGATGCACTGGCAATGAGTGGCTTAGCACCTGCAACAGTTTGCGTTAAGTTCCAATTTTTGATGAACTTTATGTCTACTGTGCTTAAATAATGATTTCTTACCATTACTGCTATAATTAAGTGTCATATTGCAGACAATGCAATAGCAACAGCCCATTTAATTTAATTTTCGGCATCACGTGCCAATGTTATTGCCTTACACGTCCCATTCATGAAGCCAGGCAAATCTCCATTTGTTTTTCAGTCTGGTATCATTTACTTTTAAAGCATCGGATTCTTCAATAAATTCGATTCCTTGCATCTTTAATTCAGTTCCATCCAATACTTAAAATATTTTGAAGTCATAAAAACGAAAAAAAGAAAGGCAGGGACAAACAGTAAAACAAGCGGCGTGTCGGATCGGATTCCACAACAATCACCTCTCACCTCGCTTTCCGTAAGTGGTTTTAACTACTGCACATTCCATTTCACGCAACTTGCAGCACACAGAGAGGAGAAGTTTCTTTTCTGCTGCTCCTTTAGCGCATGCTCAAAGAAAAGTAGTACTCTGGGAACTTGGGAATTAGCATACGTGTAGCAAGCAGCTGCAGACAACAGTTGAAAACAAAGTAAATAAGATACACGGACGCGGTCTTCGGCTCGGGCATGCTTTTCCCAATTAAAATATTCGTTGCTAAGAAAGATTTATTTTTATTTTTGTACTACAAATTCAAGCCAGAAACGAATATTTTCTTTCGTCACATTCCGTCTTCCCAAATAAAAAAAAATTACGGAATTCCATCCCGTTCCGTCTTTCCAAAAAAAAAAAAAAATACGGAATTCCATCCCAGGCCGGAAAACTTTTACCCCTGCGTACTTCCGGTGCGATGCTCTTCTCAGAGCATATTTTAAGGAATTCTCACTGGGCGACAATAGGTTTGATCTGTTGTCCCAAGCAAATATCTATAAATTCAGCCCCCCCCCCCCCCCCCCCCCCCCCGATAACTGCAAACCAAATAATTAGAATATCGATTTCTATAATTCTGTTTTATTAATTCTGTCTATTTTACTTCTTGTGTACCTGGTAAGTAAATAATGATGTCTTCATTGAATCATGTAAACCCGTTCATTTATAGCTAGGTAGCATTAAAGAAAGTCTACATTCACAGTTCAGACTAATTGTTATGTTAGTTATATATATAGATCAAACATAACATTCAACCTACCAAATTTCTGTACCTAATTAAAAATTTATGTATGAAATTTATCACTAAAATTATGTTAAAATGCTGCTTACCTTTTACTGTTTCTACACTTGACTTTTGTACATAACATTATTACATCTACCAATTTGGTATTTGGAGCCTGGAATAAATTTTCAAATTGAAGAGCAAATTTGACCGGAATAATTAAATATTTGTTTTTAATTTCCCGTAACTATATAGTTTTACACCCAAAGTGGAACTAATCAAAAAGATTTTCCTCTTGCTGTTTAAAAACATTAAATAAAAAAAAATACTTTAACATCTTTAGCCTTTCAGAAATTACTGTATTTTTAAAAGAGTAGAACTAAACAAGGAAATCGATTTTACTCTTCATGTTTAAAAAAAATCAAATTCTAACTGTAAAATATTTCCAAAATACTCCAGAAATATTTACAATAGTTTCAAATTTTTATACAAAGGACTTTCTTATGGAAATAATGTAATTAAACAAGGAAATCGATTCGTTCTTTATATTTAATGAGTTAAAATTTATTAAATTTTTATAATGGTTTTAAAATGTTACAATAATAATTAAAATAGTTAAATTTTTTCTTACAAGTGATTATCAATTGCAAAGAATTTTTTGGCAAACTCTTGTGTTTGATGGACGTCTTTGTCTGGAAGCTTTCTCCTTCTTTCTTTGCTCTCTAGGAACCTTGCAAAAGTAGGTCTTGGATCATAAAAAGCTGTTCCAATTCCATTAAGAGCAATAAACATTCTTGAGTTTAATGCTTCTCTTGATAGTCCCGACTGTTTGTTAGATTTAAGCGTTGTATGTATGGACACAGCTCTTTCTGAGCCAGCGCTGTGAGGTGTTAAAGAAACATATGATCGTACCAAATTGTTAAAAACTGAGTGGGGTTGAGACGCATTAAAGTAGTGATAGAGTCTTGCTGTTGATGAGGTCATATCTGATGGAGCAGGCAGTTTTTCAGACGTGTATAAAGCAACCACATCATCGGTAAAATTGGCAACTTTGTCTTTACCAAAAAGGTTCTCAACATCAAGGTGGGGTGCACGAACACCTTCTGTGGAGATGCTCATTTGATCCTGTTCCAATCTTTGAGAAACAAATTCTTTGCAACTCAATACAGTTTCTTTTCTCACTGCAGACCAACATCTCTTAGTAGAAACTAATGAGTTGCAAATTTTACGCCTGCGAGAATTTTCTTCAACATCCGAGTCATTTTCAGATTCCTTAGTACCTTCATCTATGTCCATCAACTGTTCTTCGTATCCACCAGGATAACACCCATCTTCAATAAGATTCAAAGCATTCGTAAAAATTTTCTTTGACAATTCTATGTCAGGCAATGTAATGAAAGACCTTTGACTATCTTTCTGAAGTTTTTCAAAGTGCTTCAGCAGATCTAGCATTAGGCAAGTCATGCGTTGTTGCTCACCATCTTTCATCCATAATCGGAGGAACCCGCGAGCAGAAGCTTTTTCAGTTTTTGATGAGTCGGATTGATGGTTCACAATGTTTTTGCATAAAAGGAAGATTGTGCCATACTGCTTTAGCTAAGTTTTTTAAGTCTTCCACGAACCGCACTTTAAATACGCAGCGGAACAAAAAGCAGTTTGGTTTTCTATTTCAGTTATTTTTTTTAAGTTTTTCAAAGCGTAGAGCAGAAGCCCGATAAAATGTTGCTACAGATTTTATATTGGATTTCCAATGCCGAACTCAATAACTGATGATTCCAAATCAGACATAGTTAAGTCGGACCTGTGAGCAACGCACCAAATGCATAGCAAGTTTCTGCCCAAGTATTGTTTTATACGAACCCAGAGGCCGCTGTTTTTGTCAGTATTTGCACTTTCCTCATCAGTAGTTAAGCCTGCCAACTTATTTTTCGCGACACTCTCAATGCCCAAGTTCTCAAATACGATTTTGACAGAATCCATGAGGCCTTCATTCAAATGAAAAAATTATATATTTGATACTAACGAATTAATTTGTTCATTTTTATACGAAAAAGATAAAATTGATATTAGAGATGTAATTGTAGACTACTTATCCATAAATGTATTATGGATTAATTATCTCTTACTTCGCATCTGGTTTTGAATATTTCGGGTTGACTTGTGTCGGGCTCAGGCTGACGATTTTTATTATTTATTTATTTATTTTATTATTATTTTTTTGTCGTGTTGTAACGAAAAATATTTTAGGACTAATTATTTTTTAATGTTACATATATATATATATATATATGATTTTAAAAGCTACATTATTTTATTAAAATGTTTCTAGGTCGATCGCTGCGTGAATTTGAAAAACGTGAAGTTACAATTGTGAAGATGAAAAATAATAATTTGTATACGCTGCCGAAGGCAGTGGGGCCCCAACTCTAAGTTCGTCTTGAGGCCATGATGCAGTGGATGAAGGTGGATGGATTCAGTGGTGGGATTCAGCTGGTTCGCACCAATTGTTAATTTGTGTGGAATTCGGCGAACTGATTGTTAAAATACTTCAAATGCGAAAATCGTATGTACTTTAATTTACTTTTTTTTTTTAATGTGCATCTGCACAACAGCATTTTTTAAATGTAACACTGTGACATTTTCTAAATTGTTTCATTTAATAAAATAATGTTTAATTTGAAAAAAAAAAATCTTCTTCAGTCCTGTGAGAATCTAATTTAACTTAACAAAAAACATTGAAATTTTGAAGAATTTGGAGATCTAAATCGGCAGCCTAGGATAACTCCCTGGTTATATAGCATGCTTATTCAACATTTCTTAAATTTCTGCTATTCGTGCATTATCGTTATTGAATTATCAGGTTTTGATTCATTTTCTGATAGAAATTTTGATCAGGATTTGATGATTGTCTAATATTTATTAAACAAATTACGTCCTTATAGGAAAACATGTTTCAGGATTTTTTTTTCCATCTTACTTAAAGATCAAAGTTTATGTTGTTATTTTAATGTAAAGTGTTTCATAATCTATGTGTGATGCTTCATTTTCTCTTATTGTTTATGCATCAAAAATCATTCGTGAAGTGAATCGGTTGTTATATTATTTGAATCCCATCACTGGATGGATTGTCGGAAAATAAATCTTTCAAGCAGAAACACAAAGGTCACAACAACGAAATGTTTCCAGGGGTGATTGTGACACAAGGTTAAAAACCCTGAAAATTATTGACACACAGGTGAAAAATCCTGAAAATTACCGATGCAAAATACTGATATCCATTTACACCATAACTTATTATATAACTGCATTTCTCTGTGGCCCTTTGATGAAATTCGCATTGTTTCCACGATCCTTCAACAAAAATCATGTTTTTTTTTACATTCTTTTGACGAAAATCAAGTTTTTCTATGGCTGTTTGACGAAATTTGAGTTTTTATTGCAATCTGTCAACGAAATTAGCCATTTCTCAGATCGTTTGATGAATTTCGCTTTTTTTTCTTTGGACAAAATTTGCGATTTTTCCGCAATCCTTCGACGAAATTTGCCGTTTCTTCGACGAAATTGACCGTTTTTTCCCACGATCCTTTGACTAAGTTGGCGTTTTCTCCGTAACCCTTCGGCAAAATTCGCATTTTTCCGTGATCCTTCGACGAAATTTGCCGTTTTTTCGAGATACTTCGGCGAAATTTTCCGCTTTTTCGAGATCATTCGACAAAATTTACCATTTTTTGACGATCCTTCGACGAAATTTACCGTTTTTTGGCGATCCTTCGACGAAATTTGCCGTTTTTTCGCGATCTGTCGGCAGAATTCTCCGTTTTTCGCGATCTGACGACGAAATCTGCCGTTTCTTCGACGAAATTGACCGTTTTTTCCACGATCCTTTGACTAAGTTGGCGTTTTCTCCGTAACCCTTCAGCAAAATTCGCATTTCTCCGCGATCCTTCGACGAAATTTGCCGTTTTTTCGCGATCTGTCGGCAGAATTCTCCGTTTTTCGCGATCTGACGACGAAATCTGCCGTTTCTTCGACGAAATTGACCGTTTTTTCCACGATCCTTTGACTAAGTTGGCGTTTTCTCCTTAACCCTTCAGCAAAATTCGCATTTCTCCGCGATCCTTCGACGAAATTTGCCGTTTTTTCGAGTTTATTCGACGAAATTTACCGTTTTTTGACGATCCTTCGACGAAATTTGCCGTTTTTTGACGATCCTTCGACGAAATTTGCCTTTTTTTGCGATCCTTCGACGAAATTTGCCATTTTTTCGCGTCTGTCGGCAGAATTCTCCGTTTTTCGCGATCCGACGACGAAATTTGTCGTTTCTTCGACGAAATTGACCGTTTTTTCCACGATCCTTTGACTAAGTTAGCGTTTTCTCCGTAACCCTTCGGCAAAATTCGCATTTTTCCGCGATCCTTCAACAAAACATGTTTTTTTGACGAAATTCACGTTTTTTCACGGCCTTTTGACTAACTTTGCGTTTTTTCTGCAATCTGTCAACGAAATTAGTCATTTTTCGCGATCTTTAAATGAATTTCACGGTTTTTCGACGAAATTCGCCGTTTTTTTAACGATCCTTCGACGAAGTTTGCCGTTTTCTCGCGTAAGTTACGCGCTATAGCGCGTCCGCGGCATCGCTGTATGTTTTTAGTCTGCATGTGCCCTAAAAAGTCTGCGACGCCCGTCGCATACATTCTGCCACAGGGACCGTAAAATTATCCCATAAATATAGAATCTTAACTGTATGTTACGAAAAATCTGATTTTTTTTAGATATTGAGTCAGGCGTGGTTTAATGGATTTCCCACGGGCCGGGCCTGTTTTCACTGAATTTTGTACGGGCCGGGAAAAGGTAGCTTTCGATCGGCCAGGCCCCGGAAAATCAGGCCGTGCAGACCCCTAATCTACAGTCTACTTATTTTTTTCTTCTTTTCAAATTATGGTCTACCGAGAGCCATTTCGCCATAGAAAAGCGCAAATTTCGAGGGGAAGGGTATTGAATGAAGGCTTACGAAAAATATGCACTCATTGACATCTGGTGCAGCCCATAACAGAATTTGGGGAGGATCAGCATTGTTAAACGAAAGGGAGGTGGGGGGGGAGATGAAGATTCATACTCAGGTATCTTTTAAAAGACTGGTTTTTGTCTCCTGGTTAGTTGTAGGACAAAGAATATCTTTTGGTATCGGTATTCTCGTTTATATTCTTTGGTTAAAACAAGACAAGGGGTAAAAGGAAAACGCAGGGCAGAGGGTTTGCTAGTTTCACTCCGATCAGGCACTGGGTAAAGGTTGCCGTAACTGAAACGTTTATCGCCAATTTGGCGAATGTTTTGCTATTTTTGCAACATATTTTCAGTTTCGATTAGTTTTTTCCGCTAAACAGGATGATTTTATGACCCCAGAAGAGCCAAAAGAAAAACCCGGAAATCCCCGGAGCACAATCACCCCTGATGTTTCTCATAGGCCATAGGTCACACGGCACTTCCCGCCATCCCAGCCTCCCTCATATTGTATCGTACTGTCCTTGCCTATACTCAGTATCTGCTATAAAGACTGTCGCCAGTCATATTATCTGAAGCACAAAGACAGTTTTTGTTATTAAAAGATTTTTTATTTAAAAAATGGCCGTCCCCATTCCCTGTCACTGGGCGACAATAATTTCATACTGGGCGACACTAGTGTCGCCTACTTTATATGTTATTTTATGCCCTTGGCTCTTCTCGCTTCTCTCCGCCGCACTTAGAGCTCCTATAGTATGTGCTAAATCATACCGCCATTTAACAACCCAATGGACCAAACACCAAGCTAAAACCGGTTAACTTACCACAGTGGCGCAAGTGACAATGACAGGGACGGCAAACACCTAAAATAATGCTGAGTTGGGTTACAATATGGCTGTTATTTTGGATAACAAGATGGATATGCATCAGCTTCCCTTATAGGAACCTTAGGCGCACTGGCTTTCATTCGATCTTGAGCATACACTGCGAACGGCGCTGGCATAGAATGCCCATTATTTATTTACTTATAATTGATGAAAATAATGCTGAAAATGTAATTTGTAATTTTTTTCCAATTAAATCTTAAATCAATAAAATGGTTTGGAGAGTTATATGACTGTGTCATCCATTTCAGTTAAAAAAAATTAATAAAAGAATTATTATTATTAATTAAGATTCTGCAGTGTATGCTCACTCTATGAATTTGGAATAAATTTTTTATCATATATATTTTCTGGTCTTACATTCCCCACAAACATATACTATTTTTTCTTTAACTTTCTCCTTTTCTTGCCTTATTGGACGAAATCACTATCTTTTCTTTGGGATATTCTCCCTTTTTTAATTTCATTTGAGACTGATTATATCCTAGCATCAAAACTATATTTGTCCAATATTTTTGTATTGGCTAAATTGTGATGAAATATTGCTTTAACATTAGGGTGTTTTCATTTTCACAAATAAATACTTTACCCTTTAAACATAACTATTTTCAGTGAATGTAATATCGGTTTCAATATAAGCAGTATTTCTTTGCAACTAAGATATATATGCTGATCATGTATCAGTTTTCTGTAAAAAAATATTTTCTTGAAAATAAATTTTAATACTAGAACACAACTTTTCAAACAAAATGTTCAAATTTGAGGCATAAAAATATAATGTAACATTTAATTATTATCTCAAATCATTGTGTTGATATTTCCTCACACATTTATGATTATCTTTTGATAAATAAATATATATGAAAATTTCAGATCATCTTAGGTTTCAAGGAATCAGACAGTGCTTTTCACTTTTCAAAAACACCACTTCAAAATTGCAGTCAAACTTGGATGATTTAAAGAGGAATCCTAGACAAGACAGTCATAGAAAGTTAGTAATCGGA
The DNA here is from genome assembly GCA_963931845.1 of Maratus michaelseni. Classification (NCBI taxonomy): domain Eukaryota; kingdom Metazoa; phylum Arthropoda; class Arachnida; order Araneae; family Salticidae; genus Maratus; species Maratus michaelseni. The sequence goes on from OZ007600.1 coordinate 134,123,862, forward strand.
TACCACTTATCTCTAGTGAAAAATGTACCCCATTAAATTGAAAAAAAAAAAAAGGGGGGGTGCTAAATCATTGGCATGCATGTACGAATGTTAATGAATTTGTTCTTGAAAGATCAGAAGGAAAAAAATTGACAGCATTCTTAAATTTTAAAAACATGATTGATATTTTTAGAATTTCTGTGAGATGTCTAAAAATCTATTAAGGGCCTACTTAAGTTACGTGAAAACACTTGGAAGCTAATATTAAATCTCATGGAGCTAATTTATTATTCTTTAAAAATTTCTTGTTTGCATTTCATTTTCTTTTTTTCATGAGGATCTTACAATTTTTTAACCTTTTTTGAAACTGAAAGCATCCTCATAAAAATAAACAGCAGCCAAACTCAAAAAAGCTCAAATGTACAACGTTAGACACAGATCTCAGACATCTTATGTGAAAAATCATGTAAAAATAGAAACATGAGAATGCATGCATATATGAATAGCAAACATGAAATAATTTGAAAAGAACACTCCCATAGGTTTAACATGATTTTGTGAGCGTCTTAACATGACTGAAATAGGCTCTTAAGCAATTTAACTTATATCTTATGTGCATAATGATTGATAAATCCTTATTATTTGTTTAGATCTTTTAAATATATCATGCTCTGGATCAGGATAATAGACATAAGCAAGAAGAATAATGCCTTTGTGTAAAACTGTTATGGTGTAAGATTTCACCCAATCAAGCAAATGATGAGAATCTAAATTTCCTACTTTTTGAAACATTTGCAAAATCATTTGTAACACTTATGACTAATATATTCAGATACTCAAAATCTCAAAAATGAAACATTTTTATCCTTTTCATAAAAACACAACATACTTCAGGAAGTAAGGACAAAGTTTGTATTTTAAATTCATTCCAAGACACTGATACAAACATAAATGGTCACTAGTTATCAACCATTTAAAATAGAAACATGTAATATCTGTATTAAAAGAAAATATGGTCAATATTTGGAATATAAATAAATTAAAATTTGGCACATGCATGAATGAAAAAGATTTTTTATTTTATTGAAGTTTCAAAATGCAAAGATAGCTATCTAAAAATAGATTTGTTTCGTAGAATTTTTTTTTTGTCAACAAGCATAACTTAAAGCAATTTCAGTATTTAACCAAATAAAACAAAGTAATGCACATTAATAAGAAATGTATTCAAAAGTACAGTTTATATGAAATAACTTTTTATTTCTAAGCCATGATTATATTTTTCGTCATGTTTTACAATTTCTAACTTGGATCTATTGGCAACAACAAAAGGATGTTCTTCAAAAGATTCAACAAAACCTTCTTTAACATAGACATTCTGTAAGGACTGGCATGAATGGAGGAGGGAAACAACACCCTCACAAGTCACATAGGCAGAATGTTGGAGGCAGATTGTCTTTAGTTCAGAAAATACTGAGCTACTAAAATTTAAATCATGGTCTTTTAGATTAACCGTGCACATGCATAATTTTTTTAAATTAAGTCCATGATTCTTTATTGCTGTAAAAGTCTTGGAAGTCATATCGGTGTATCCTATATTTAACACATGTAACTGATTCAAGAAAGAAATGTCATCGTCAAACCAATAATCCTTTATACTTGAACCAAATAAATGCAATTCTTTCAGGTAGGGCATTCTTGAAAATGGGGGCTTATTCAGGGGGCCATCATTAGATTTACAATTAAAGACATCTAAAATCTCAATTTTAGAAATACCATTCGATTCACCTATTGAACGACAATCAGGAAATATACACTGACAAAATACCAATTTCTTTACATCCTGTAAAAACTGAGTGCATACATCTATAGCTGAGGAAAAACTGTCTGAGAATTTAGATCTAGTAAAAAATAATGCTTCAATACGAGGACACTTTTCTTGCAAACTTGCACAAAATTCCAAAAAATCCAAATTTCCATTCTTCTTAGAAAATATTAATCTCATGGAAGTTACACAAGGTGGTAGTCTATTAATGAGAGATTTAATTACAATAGTCGAGGATCTATGAGGTTGCATAAATTGCACATTCACTTTTTTCCATAAAACTTCGCTCCTTGTCAGCACATTCCATCTTCTGCACACTCTGTAATAAGAAAAGAAAATGTAAACATGAAAATGCTTATTTGTACTTACACTTGATTCTGTAATTTGAACTATTAAATCACACTGTATTTGAAACCAGAGAAATAAAGAATATTTATAATAATTCATATATTAAATTATTTTAAAAATATCATAATGTATATAGGGGAGAATTGGGAGAGTTGATCCCTAGGGAGACTCGATCTCTAGGTCTAAAACCAGGGAAAAAATGCAATTAGGTCTCTGAAACTGGCAACACTAATAAAGTGATTCCTTATCAACAGATTTGACAGCAGAATTTCATTTACCCATTTTTATTTTTGTTGTAAGAAAAGAATATCTGATTTCTTACAATCAAACTTCTTTTTCAGTAGGTAGTTTATGTTTCTTATTTTTTGCTAAATATAACTAAATTACTTAAGTTGATTGATATAATTTACTAACATTCCTTACTGCTTAAATGTCATTATTTAAATCTAATACAGTTTCTTTACTTTTGATTTAACAATTATTTTTCCAACACATGCACATTAGGGACACTTGATACCCATTGTATGGGGAGACTTGATCCTGGGGATCAAGTGTCCCCAAAGTTAAGCAAAATTAATGTTAAATTTTATTAACCCCTACTCCTAATTGTGACTTTCAAGACACATTTAGACAATATCAATATTATTTAGACTATGGTTACCTTGATTTTGGATGGTTGACAAAGATAGAAAGCTACCATATAGCTGCAGATGATGATTAGCAAGCACATGGTGACTGTGCAAGGTTTGTTTTGTTGTTACTTTTGGATTATTTTTAAGTCAGAAACCTATTTATAAATTAGAAAAGTATAATTCCATTTAATATGTGTTATGTAACCAAGTCTTAAACACCCTATGTCCATATATATATTGAGCTAAAAATTTAATTTGTGCAATAAAGAATTTATTTTATTGCAGTGATTAAGAACTCTGTGTTTATCTTTACTTGTTACAGTCATGCCACATATTTATAAACCTAAAAACATGTTCAACCCAGAAAAAGCATCAATGTTGCAGACTTACAGGCAACAGTGAAGGCTATAATAGATGGATCCAGTTTTAAAAGTGCAGAAAAATCCATTCATATTAATGTGATGACTTTAAAACGTTATGTGAGAAAACAAAAATCTGAATAAAGTGACATTTCTTATGAATCAAATTATAAGCATTCCCAAATATTTTCAGTTAAGAATGATCTTTAGTGTGTATATTTTAAAACATCAAGTAAATTAGATCATGGACTTACTCCTATACACACTAATCATCCTGCTCAACTAATAACAATTTATCGAATTTCTGAATTGAACGGAATTGCCTATCCTAAAGCCAAGATGCCAACTAACATAATAAATGGATTTTAAATCACTTGCATATATCCCTTAAAAAGGAATAATTTTTTATAAAGATGATTTTTTATCATCTTTCATCACAGATCAACCATTAACCCCAACAAGCAGTAATACAATTACAGTTAAACCAAACATAGTGACTCCAGAAGACATACAAACCTTCCCTAAAGTTTAATTATCCAAAATGGGAAAATAAATGGAAAATTTTGACAAGCACACCAACTAAAAGACAGATTGAAGAAGAAATATAAGATCGCCGACTGAATAAAAAACATAAATCAAGAAAAACTCATTTCATCTCAAGAAAGAAAAGTAAAAACACTAAAAATGAAAGGCCCTGAATCTTCAGAAAGTGAGAGCAGTTGAAGTGTTCATGATTCAACCGAGCCAGATTCACTTGATGAACATTCTCATGAAATTATCGAAGATCCACAAAATTTGTCAATTGATGAAAGTGACTTTGTCATTGTGTGATTTCTGGGAAAGAAGAAAATTAGTCATTTCGAAAAATTGTAAAGAAGATTTCATAATCTGAATGCAAAATCAATTTTCTAAGAAAAAGAAGATTTAATTCCGACCAACTTATTTATTCAGGAAATGTTTACATTAGTGTTGACGAACATTGTCACCTAAACCAGTCATGCTTGGTGGAACTTTTCAAACTGCAACAATTTTAACATTTATGCTTGACTTTTAAAGCTTTGAAAATGTTTTTTGATCATTCATTTTAGCAATAATAATCATTCATATGGAAAACAGTGATTTTTATCAAATGTAGAATTTTTTGTGTGTTTTTCTCCATTTTTTACATGTTAGTCAACAATAAATTTGATTTCTACAACTTAATTTGAATCATTTCAATGCATCTGCTTCAAGGATCAAGTCTCCCTGTAAGTGGGGAGACTTGATCCTTTTTTTGTTTTTTGGAAAATAATTTATATTTATTTTAAAAATGGTTTTTCAAAAATAAAAAAATTGCTACAACATTAAAGACACATAAGCCTTTAATAATAACTAGAAACATTTAATTTTTTTTTTTTTTTCAAAATAAAAATAAAAAACTGAAAAAGGGATCAAGTCTTTCCTATATTTTAAAAATGAATATCATTATTTTAAAACACGAGTTACATTCCAAATAGGGCAGTAAAAACAAATGACATTATCAATAGACAGAGAATTTTACTCGTAAGGAAATTTATTTATGGAATCTTACTTTTTTTTTTCTCATAGAGAATGTGAAACTGTCATAATTAGCAACTCCATTCAGTACCTATCATGAATAAGCTGGAAGCTGTCTCGGTTTTCCAATAGATTAAAAGCCACAGCCCTCCTGGTCCAGCTCGTCGATGTCTAGAATTTAGCAGATTTAGCTTAAAACATTTTCTGCTAGGATATTATGTGTTCGTATCTGCCTCCTTCCCAACAATGCTAAAGGTGTATGTATATGTGTGTGTGTATGGGGGGGAGGGGAAGGAGTTGTGGTGAGTAACAGCAGTATACATGCTCAAGTTAATTCATCTTTTGCTTAAGTACATTGCTAACTGATGAGGACATTCTAATGATTGTGATGGTCGAAACACTTAATTGGAAACACAATCATTGACATTTTCTAAAGGAAAAAAACAAAAACATTTTCGATTATTGGGAACCATTGTAGGAACACCTGTAAATTGCATGCATTTAAAAATGATTAATTTATTTTTGCATCAGAAATAGTTATATTGTTGCATTCAGTAAACGAAAAAAATTAAGAATCTTCAAGAAATGTTTTGGGATATGATCATGTACATTATTGTTTGATTTTCTTTGAAAATATTTTATTGGAATGCAGAAAATTTAATAACAAATCTTATAAATAATATTAAGAGATCTAAATTAGTATTTTTTTCTAATGTTGGTCCAGAATCTTATTTTACAATACAAATCATTTTGAGGCTTTAAAAGAAAATCATGTGTACATACGTGGGATTTTCAGTTTAAAATATAATTATGTAAAAAAAAAAAAAAAAAAAAAAAATCAGTCATTTTTTTCTTTTCTTTTTGTGTGTGTGAAAGTGGAACCTCTTTGATTATAGCAATGCAATACTTGCAACAATATTTTCATCTCCCACAATTAAGTTGTTTTACTATTAGAAGAAAGCAAAGAAATTCTGATTAATTGCTTGAAACTTGAATAAGAATGTGAAAATTTTACGCTGTACAGATATTTTAAACCAATTTTCTGGACATGTAAATTATGAAAATGAAGTCACCATCTAGCAAGTAACTTTAATTAAAGACTAGATAGTCGGCGTCAAGATTTGACAGTGAACAATTTGAAAGTTTCATTGGAAAAATGTTTGAAAATTTACTTAGTTGCTTTTAAATTAAGTAAGTACAGTAATCCCTTAACATTCGCGGATTTAACATTCACGAGTTTTGATTATTCGCGAAATATAAAATGAAGAACATTTCAACATTCGCGAATACTTAACTTGGTTATTCGCAGATTTCGTTTTATAAAGAATTTTTTTTTTTTTAAGTGAACTTCCTTTGTTTTACCCGAAACATGATTTTATGCTAAAAATAGATTTTTTTGTTCAAGCTTAACATTTCTTCAATTTATATTGAAAGACCAAAACGCAAATTTTTTCTTCGAAGAATGTAATGCGCATGCTCCTAAGTTTTGTTTATCGTTTGAATTACGTAAGTCCCCGTAGAATAGATTTGTTCTTTCTATTCGCCTGTCTATTTTTTCTTCTCAGTGTTTAGCAAAGCTAAAAAAGAGAAACTTCATCATGTTGCCTACAACTAAAAGAGTGAAAAAAGTTTTGAACCTTTGCGAAAAAGTTAAAATTTTAGATGAATTCCGAATGGGAGAAAGAGCGTGCGCGGTCGGTCGTTATTTTAATATTAATGAATCTACGGTCCGATCAATTAAAAAAAAACGAAAAGGCTATCAGAGATAGCATCTCAGCAAGTGCACCAACTAGTGCAAAAACTGTATCGCAAATACAGAACAAGTCATTGGAAGAAACTAAAAATGCCTTAAGTATTTGGATAGAAGATATGAACCAGAAGCAAGTGCCGCTAAGTTCAGCTTTAATACGAGCCAAAGCTAAAAAAATATTTAACGCGATAAAAGTAAAGGATGATACTTTATTTGACTTCCAGGCAAGTAACGGATGGTTTGAAAATTTCAAACATAGGCATAGTTTACACAACATAAAGTTAGTTGGCGAATCGGCTTCTGCGGATTATGTAAGTGCTCAAAAATTTCCTGAAGAACTTACAAAAATTATTGAAAGAGGCGGATATGGTCCAGAACAACTGTTTAATGTCGACGAGACAGGCTTGTTCTGGAAGAAAATGCCGAAGAGGACTTTTCTTGCCAAAACAGAAAGCACAGCTCCAGGTTTTAAGGTAGCAAAAGATAGCGTATCTCTTCTGTTGTGTACCAATGCTAGAGGCGATTTTAAAGTAAAGCCTATGTTAATTTATAGATTGCAAAATCCTCGTGCTCTCAAAGGTAAAGATAAAAGCAAGTTGCCTGTTTTCTGGCGAGCAAATACCAAAGCATGGGTAACAAGCGTTTTGTTTCTGGATTGGTTTAATGATTGTTTTATTCATAAGGTGAAGAAATATCTTTCATCTAAAGTTCTACTCCTCATTGACAATGCTCTTGGACATCAACTGAGTTAAAAAGATGCCCATCTTGATGTCGAAGTGGTTTTTTTACCCCCTAATACGACTTCACTGATCCAACCGTTAGACCAAGGAATCATAGCTGCGTTCAAAGCTTACTACACAAGATCTTTCAAAAGAATTTTAGAATTGATTGAAGTAAATTCAGAAGCCACGGTCACATCAAGTTGGAAAATTTTCAACATAGCAGATTGCATTGCCGAAATTGATGCAGCAGGGATGGAACTTAATGAAAGTTCAATTAATTCTTGTTGGCGGAATATTTGGTCCCAAGTGGTACAAAAAGAAAATCAAATGCCTTCAATTTCCAAACCTATTGAAGAAATTGTGGAATTGGCTCATCTGGTCGGAGGTGATGGTTTCGACGACATAAGGAGAGAAGATGTAGAAGATCTGATAATATCCCATGATGATGGACTTACTAAAAAAAGAACTTTTAGAAATTCTTGAAGAAAAAATTACACAACCAGACAATGACACAGACGATGAGAGCAAGAATTGTGAAACTGGAGGTAAGCGTCTTTTTTTGTTATTTTTTAATGTTTTTTTTTTTTTTTTTTAAATTAAAAGTTCTAAAATTAAAATTTTTTATTGCAGGTGAAATATTTTCTGCAAAAAATGTCGCGGAAATTTTAAAATTACAACAACAACTTGTTGATAAAGCGATAGAATGTGATCCCTCGCTAGTGAGGAGTCTGAAATTTAAAAGAGAAATTGAGGCTGCAACTTTTCCTTACATGGAAATCCGTAAACAAAAGATCTCTTCTGCCAAGCAATCACATATTACTAGTTTTTTTCAGCCATCAACCAGCAAATAATCTTTTATAATATGTTTATAATTGGTCAAACTTATTTAGAGTATGTATTTTTAATATTTAATAAATATACTATTTAAATTTCAAATGTTTTTTCCAATAAAAAAAATCGTAAAACCTAACCCCCTTTTATGCATGGGAGGATACTCTCAACATTCGCGATTTTGACATTAGCGGAGATTTCCGTGAACCTAACCCTTGCGAATGTTAAGGGATTACTGTATTGAAAACTTGAAGAATTGTTATTGTGACATGTTGGAAATTTCACGTGCTCACAGACTCTGAAGATAAAGATAATCCCTTGTGAATGAAAGGCCTTTTGTGAATTGTCATTATTCAAGTAAGAGTTCTATACAGGAGGGTGACAGGTGGACGTGAATCGGCTAATCACTTACTTGGAGAAATGGGATAATCTCCTAAGAATGAAAAAGAGAACTATAGATTGGGGTGTTTCATTGTTAACTGGAGATAAGCCAGACGGGAGCAGTTGTGGTAGTGGAGGCAATGCTTTCTGAGAAATTCTTGGGATGCAAGGAAAGCCCCTAGGAAGTGAAATTGCAGACGGGACTTGGAGGTTGAACAAGCTAGAGTGAGGTTGTCTTTGAGCGGACTTCAGAATCGAGGATTTTCTGACGTTGTAATTTACAGCGTGGATATGATTATCATATCATTTTCATTTTAACTTTTGTTTTCCTTTTTTAATGTGTTAATTTAAAATAAAGTTTTTTTCGTTTCAAACGATAATGGATTTTATTAATTGTATATACGAGTGTCGACGTTACCACAGCTGTAGTATATATAATTATTTGGTGGCAGCAACTGGGATATGTAATCTAGAGTAAATTAGATTACGGATCTATGCGTTAACCTGATTAAACAGATGAAGAGCCAGTGGAAAAAGGATAAGCAGAATTGTGGAGTTTTGAAGTATAATTGGAGTCGTGTTTGTTCTCGGGAGTTCTAGCGAGTAGAGAACTGGTAAAAGAACTTTATCGACTAAAGCTATGAGGTGTATGAACAGTCAACTATAGACTTGGTGCTATTTGTGTGTGCTTCAAAATATATCAGTGGAATGAAGATATCCGGTGTACCATCTGAGTTGCCTACATACGGATCTAAGGTGAAATTAGTGCCTCATCAGTGAAATTAGTATCTTCAAATCTTCAAACATCTGTGTGAGTCATCTTTAAAAGTGCTTGGAAGCCTGGTATCAGTGTGGAGGAAATATCTGCATCTGGAGGTAAGCTCTTTTATGAAATCTTCTATAGAGGTCTGTTTTAAATTAAATTTTGTGTATAAATTTTAATTTTGGTGAACAAAACTCTGTGAGAAATTTAAGAATTCTAGGGAAGCTATTAATTTGGTACTTAAATTTTTAGTTAGAATTTTTATGTTTGTTGATTTTCTGGTATCTGTTAGGTATAATATTGGGTTAAGAAAATTATATACTTATGTACATGTTAAAATTTACTTGGGGTATAGTAAATTGTTATTGATTAATTGAGATTATTAATCAGGATATTTTAATCATAATTTTGTATAAAACTTTTGGAAATAAGAGTTTTGTTTATATGCATTTTATTTATTACAGTAATAAAGTTATAGCTTAAATTTATGGGTATACTGTTGGATGATTATGATTAATGTTTCAAAATAAATTGTTATACTGTACGGTTGGGTATAAAATATATTTTGGGGGATATACTCAGTTTGAAAGACGTCACTGTTGCATGAGAATTTGCTATATTAAAATTGTGTCGTTTTTGAATACATTATTATACGTTTAGTGAAAAAAATTCTATTTCTGTATTTATTGTATTATTGTAAATTGAATATATCTGATATTTGGAAATTTATTATATTTTGGGGGAAAATATGGCAGACTATTTGGTAAAATATAATAAAAGTGTCTTGCTATTATTAGCAGAGGAATTTGAGACCAGTGTGTCAAAAACATGTAAAAATCAAGCTATAATTCAGGCTATAGTTAGTGCTGAGGATTATAAAGAAAGTTACGCAAAACTTCGCTTGCAATATATTCTTGAACAGGAGGCAGAGCGGAAAGAACAGGAAAAACAAATCGAAAAAGATCGTAAAGAACAATTGAGACAAATTGAAAAAGATCGTAAAGAAAGAGAGAGGCAAACTGAATTAGATCGTAAAGAAAAAGAGAGGCAAATTGAATTAGATAGGATTGCGCAAGAGGACAAGCTTAGGAAATTTGAATTAGATAAACTTGAAAAGCAACTGGAGGTAGATAAACTCGAAAAACAACTTGAGGCAGATAAATTTGAAAAACAGCAACAACTTGAATTACAAAAACTCGAGAAACAACAGCAATTTGAATTAGAAAAATTGCGTATTCAAAATTCTGCGGATGTTGTTAGTGTTTCATCTAATGAATCAAATGTAAATTTTCATAGAACTCCTAAGGTAAATTTAAAGGATTTAGTTCCGCGCTTTGATTCTAAGTTAATTGATATAACTCTTTTCTTTATGATTTTTGAAAGGCAAGCCGAGAAAGCTAAAATTTCTCAGGAAGATTGGGTTAGTCAATAAATTCCTTTATTACCTTCTGATATTGCCGAAATTATAGTAAAACAACCGTCAGACAAATGTGATGATTTTCAACATATAAAGAAAGTTTTGTTAGATAGGTTTAGGCTAAGTACAGGCGCCTTAAAACAAAAATTTGAAACTCATCAAAGAAAATCTGGTGAATTATGGGTGGATCTGATTTATGAGTTAAGGGGTTATCTTGATAATTGGATAGAGTCATTAGAAGTAAGGGATTTTGATTCACTAAAAGAACTGATGCTCACGGAACAATTGAAAAAACGTGTCCCTTTTGAGATAAAAGAAAAATTTATGGATGATTGGGAGGAAATAAAGATTGCTTCTAAACTCGCGGAAAAATCGGATAAATTTGAGAGTATAAGAAGGGAATTTAAGAGGTCGGATACAAAACCTTGGAAAAAGAAATCTTTTCAGGATAATCAAAAAGATAACTTTAAATCTAAAATTAAGAATGAAGGTAAACCTAGATCGGAAATTGAGAGTACGAAAGAGAATGGGAAAACTGACCGATTTAAGAAAGACAATGCTTTCGAAACGCAGAGACAAGTCTAATGTTATAATTGTTTGGCAGTGGGTCACATCTGACAAAATTGTCCGGAATTGTTAAAAAGTAAATCCAATTATGAGGATAAAAGTATAGGTTGGATTATTACTAGTGATGGGAAAAGTGAAAATAATAGGGAAGGTGTGGAAACCGAATTACCTATGGTTGATTTATGCGTGAATGGTAAGAAAGTAAAAGCGATTAAGGACACAGGGGTGCAAATTGCGGTTTTTGATGCTAATGACATTCCGTGGAGTGCGAAGAAAGTGGGAAATGTCTTTCTCATACCGGCCCTCGGAAATAGACAAAAAGCTGATTTGGTGTCAGTGCCGGTTGCTTTGATAGAAGGTGAAAAAGAGTATGTTGAACAGAATATGGTGGTTGCAGTTGTGAGAAAACTAAATTCTCTACCACTTATAACACCAGCGGTTTATGAATTATTAAAGTTAGGAAATATAGATAAGCAGAATTCAGTGTGTAAACAAATGGAAAATCAGAGAGAATTAAAGGGGCAGGGAACCTTCAGATTGTCTAGCGATCATGAGTAAAAATTTGTTAGAAAAATGGTTGTAAATGAAATCTGTGAAAAGGATATTAAGTCTGTTAATGAGATAGAGGTAAATTCATCGGGAGACGTGACTGCTAGGAATTTGGAAAAAGGGTCTAAATTGATCGATACAAAAGATGATGCGGATAGTGATAAAAGGTCATGTAAGGGAGGTCAATTTCGGGAAAAGAATTCTGAGCATGATGTAAATATACCCAGGTATTTTGTTGGTAGTATGGGATTTATACATGTTAGAAATAGAATTAGAAAGAAATTGAGTTCACCTATGACTGTGGCCAGAAAAATTAACTCTGGGATGAAAGATAATAATAGAGTAAATTGGGGGGCTAAATGCCAAGAAAATGGATATGGAAATTCAAAGTTAAAAAGAATGGAGCATTCTGTTTTTAAAACAGATCACAAAGCAAGATTTATTAAAATCAAACAAGATTTGGATAGGAAAAATCATGATTATGAAGTTGTAAGGCGAAAATTATTGTCGAAAAGATTTTCTGACAGAAGTAATTAAGATATTGGTTTTCGGGAGAATTCTCTAAATTAAGTTTATTCTAAATTTGGGAGTGCTCATTATTGTAATATCTATATTGGGTTTATTTATCATTTAATGCTTAATATTTTCGTAATAGTAAAACTTCATTAATTTAATAATTGCATAATTTAGCATGCGTTCTTTTTGTTTGTAGAAGCGTCTAAATTTAGGCTTTTAAGCAAGTTTTTAAGAGAATTGTTTTAGACATTGTGTTGTAAATAGATTTTTTTTTTTAATTATTACTATTTTTTTTGTTAGAATCATGTAAATTGTAATCTGTATTTGGTATTATATGTATGTGAAATATTTCAAAATTGTTTCTTAGGGCATCAATTGTATAAATTATTCCTGGAATTATACTTAGGTATTGTAGGTAAGGGATTATAGTAAATCCTGTTGACAGTGTGGTCTATCAAATACCGAGTATGGGAATGTGTTTGTATTCTATAGGGATTTCATGTGTTATTCTAAATTCCTTTATACTATGGTGACCTCTTTAGAAGTTGATTGAAAGAGCTTATTCTATTCATGTATATGCCAAATTTCCTGCAGAAATTTTTCCTTAGGGGGGAGGAGTTATGACATGTTGGAAATTTCACGTGCTAACAGACTCGGAAGATAAAGATAATCCTTTGTGAATGAAAGGCCTTTTGTGAATTGTCACTATTCAAGTAAGAGTTCTATACAGGAGGGTGACGGGTAGACGTGAATCGGCTAATCACTTACTTGGAGAAATGGGATAATCTCCTAAGAATGAAAAAGAAAACTATAGATTGGGGTGTTTCATTGTTACCTGGAGATAAGCCAGACGGGAGCAGTTGTGGTAGTGGAAGCAATGCTTTCTGAGAAATTCCTGGGATGCAAGGAAAGCCCCTAGGAAGTGAAATTGCAGACTGGACTTGGAGGTTGAACAAGCTAGAGTGAGGTTGTCTTTGAGCGGACTTCAGAATTGAGGATTTTCTGACGTTGTAATTTACAGCGTGGATATAATTATCATATCATTTTCATTTTTACTTTTGTTTTCCTTTTTTAATGTGTTAATTTAAAATAGTTTTTTTCATTTCAAACGATAATGGATTTTATTAATTGTATATACGAGTGTCCACGTTACCACATTATATAGTGCAAGCTATTCCTATAATCGCCACCTATCCCTAAGGCGATAAATGGCGCTGTCAGTCCCAGATACTCAATTAATGAAGTTAAAGAATTTTAAAGCAGGAGTTTAACTAAAAATATTAAATGAGTAGGTCATTTATTTTTACTTGCTACAATCTCTCTCTCTTTTTAATGTATCAATATTTAGTATTTTGTAATTTTTTTTTAATTACATGATCTTTAAAATTGTTCATTAATTTTATTTTTATCAGCCTGACAAAAAGAACATGAACTTAAAATTTGCTGTTTGCCATTAATGATTTATAATATATATTTTTTAATTACTTGAATTTTATTTTACAATTTCATACATTATTTATATATTAAACCATGGATATCAAGGTGATTTCTATTATAGTTCTTACATTAATATTTTTCTTTTTACGAAAAATAATCACACACTTTTGTTAGTATATAAATATATCTTCTTGATAAGATATATTTATATGTTATATTATAGTCTATAATAGTCATTCAAAATATAGATAAAAGTTTAGATCAATTTATTTACTCGATAACTACATGAAAATCTTTTAATTTCAATAATTTTGATACAAAATTAGTAATTAAAAAAAATATTGTCGGCTGTTAAATTTTACTTAATTAAAAAGCATTCGAATAAAAAAAATACAAATTATATAACTTCTCCTCCTGAAGTAACATATGACATTATTGAAATGAATTAAATTATCACAAATAAAAAACAGAAATCATTCTGTCAGGAGTGGGGATCGAACCGACAATCTCACAGTTGAAACCCAGCATGTTGGACCCCTCAGCCACAGTAAACTCATTAAGAGTTACTCTAAAATTAAATACGTTCTGCGCATAAACATCGAATTTTCACTGAAAATTAAAATATTTGCTTGTCGCTTTAATATATAAGAGGGGCTTCCGTGGCCGAGTGGTTAAGATACCATTCTGCTAATCGCTTGAGAGTATATGAATCAGGTCAGCGAGTTTGACTCACGCCAGCTCCACTGCACGCACTTTGTGGTGCTCCCGGTTGTAACTCTCTGGTGTTGTAAATTTCCTTGTGGCTATCTGATCTAAGAAGATTTATGTAATTGTCGAAGTCATGTATGTGTTTCTGTGAATAAAAATATATATGGATCATTCGAGACAACAGCCTGTATAGCTATAGGTCTGAATGGAGAAAATTGAACACTTGATAACAAATTTAAGGAATTATACTCAAAAACAATTAAAAAAATCAAATTTTGTGGAAATAAAATGCTATTTTTATTTTTTAATGCAACCATCAAAACATTATTACTAAAAATATAATTCCTGCTTCATAATTTTATTTGGTGATCATTTTGGAAAGTTTTCAATCAAAATTTATCATTCCTTTGAAACACTGAAAATTTATTTAATGTGTAGCTTTTAAATAACACTAGAGTAAGTTATAGTAACTAAAGAGGATGTTCTTTTCATCTCATATACCTATGTGAAAGTGCTAAAATAGAAAAAAATATAAACATTTTTTTATAGGGCCTTGGCACTTTTTAAAATGGCGCTGGTACAATTCAGATTTAAGAGGACACCATTAAGATGTCAAAAGTTATGAAAGTTTTAAAAACTATCTGAAAAATTATTTGACTCATGTGTACAATATAATAAAGGTCTATTTAAAAAATTCAATCTTTTGAATTTTGCATTTTTAGAAAATTAAATATGTTTAATTTTTGTAATTTTCAAGTCATAAATGGATATATATATTTTTCACTATAAGTATGACACCAACATAAACTAAAAATGTAGGCAATTTTTTAAAAATTACTTATACAAATAGAGTCTAAATAAGTGAACTTAAATCGGAGCAAAACTTTCATCTTTTCAATAAATATTAAAATGTGAATATTTCATAAAAATCAGAAATTCAGACATTTTAAAAACAAACACAATTTTATGAGCATACTAAGGAAGAAAATTTATTTCACTTTGTGTACATTCATATACTATATAATAGGTTAAAAGCTCATGCAAATATATTTAGTCAATTTTGCAAAACAGTGTGCAAAAATTTTTCTAACTTATTGTGAGATTTTTCAAATTTCCCTGACTTTTGCAGTCCAGGGTGTTTATTCCAGATCAGAATTTCCTTGACATTTCCAGGTTTTCCATACCAATAAAAAAATACTCCAAGTATCGAGATTTTGTGATGTTACACACAAAAAATCTTTAACGTTGTGAATTTGAGAATGGAACTTTAACAACTGATTTTGAGGTACAAATTACTGATTTATTACAAAATATTTTGCAAAATTTACAAATTGTTGGACATTTTACATGTTAAACATTTTGCAGATACACACTTTCAGCATCAGGTTCTATCCATTTTGTCAAATCGGAATGAATTACTTTATCACATCAGTCACAGTTAAATACATAAATTTTAAGCTAACAAAAGTCAGTTCCCAAACAATGATAAGTAAACAAAGTGAAACACCTAATCAATCCTACAACATTCAGTAGAAAGTTTCAGTGAAGCTGGAACTGAAAATCTACGATTTACAAGGAAGGACCGAAAGGAGGTAGACAAAATGATTTGCACGAGAGGTTGAAATAGTCATTGACAGTACTTACGAAGTATAAAGATTGATTTTAATGGCTCTGCAATTTCAAATCCTTAGTTTTATAAGAAACATTTTCCTATTTTTTTCTTAAAAGTTCAAAATTTTCTAACTTTTTCTCAAAATTTTCAAATTTCCCTGACTTTTCTTCAAAACTGGTAAGTTTTCCCGACTTTTCCAGTCCATATAAATTTCCCTGAGTTTTCCAAGGGGCTAGACACCCCCCTGCCAGTCCATATAAATTTCCCAAGTTATCCAGGTAGTTAGACATCCTGTTTAATCTTAAGAATATGAGATTTGTTTCCAAATGATAAACAGCTAAAAAATAGATCAACTATTGTACTTTTTTATGTATTAAAATATTGTTTCTGATTATACATATAAATTACTTTTGCTTGTAAATGTATTAAATAAATTCTATAAAGATTGATTAACTTGCTTGTGTGTATGAAACAATTAATAGGTTGCAAGAACGTACATGTGCAAGTTTTTCTTCTTTCATCATGGCCATTTTCTCAACCTCGCCAAGACGAAAATATGGAAATAAAATGTAAAATTAAAATTTTTATTCTATATTTAGTTTTAATCAGAGTTATTCTGGTGTGTATGTAATACCTGCAACTTAAGACAGTTTTTAAAATTTTTATTATTGTTCGAGTTATTACTTTCATTCGAAAAATACCTTAAAAAACAGACAAAAGCTCAAAAAAAAAAATACATTTTGAGACTTCAAATATATTTTCTTTAAAACCATATCTTTGAAATTATAAGAGATTTTTATGCCTGCCTTAGTGAGATTTGTGAGTTCACAAGAAACAAATCAAACATTTGCTGCAAAAATGGAAAATTTTGAAACTTTGCTGGCAGCGGAGAGACATTTCACCTTTTGAAGGAAAATTACTTTATACACTGTGATAATGTTCAATGCACATGGAAAATCCAGAAAGTAAATTATGTTAACTAATGTAAAGAAACAAAAAAAAATATCTTTTATTCTACGTTAAAATGCATGTTTTATGCTTCATTTCAACATGACTGACGATTATGTTGAGGCTCTTATAGTAACATACATTACTTAGTACCTCCATATCAAAGAATAATGGAATCAAGCCTTTGATAAAAACTAAATTTGTTTGCAGCTCCAGTAACCGAAAATATGTGTCAACAAGACCTTTCAGGTGCAAAAAGAAAAAAGTCCTTCTGGCCTGTACCGGCAGGAAAAGGTAGCTTTCCTATGTCTTCGTGCTATTTTAGCTAATGTTACACGAACACAGCAAGCTAAAATGCAAAGAAAACGTTTACAAAAGATTCGTTAATATTGAATTACAATAAGAAATTCGCCAAATTATTGAGCTATTGCCAAATTGGCTTCATTTATGAAGACTTATTTTGGTCGCCAAATTTGGCGATATCTCACCAAATGTCGCTAAGTTTGGCGAAAAATTGGCGCTAACGGATATGAATATATAGTTTTATGCGTATGATTGGGAAAATGATAACAACAATGAAAATTTTTTTAATGTGTTGTCTTGTTTCATAATGTCAGCCACCCTAGAATTTCAAACTGCTCTATCTCAGCCATTTTTAAGAGAGAGTTAAAACAAAAAATGTTCTGGAATCCTTGTATCAAGGCCTAACACTTAATTAAAAAATAAATTTAAATTTTTAACTTTTTTGTATATTTTAGTTTTAAATCTTTAAGTGGCCGCCATCTTGAAACAAGATGGCAGACAAAGCTGGCCAACGAACTCGGTCGAGACATTGGTGAGCTTAATACACACAATTAGTTTTTATCGAAATTGAATCATAAGAGACGGTAGTCTCTTGAGTGACGCAGCGAAAAACCGAAAACAGTAAGCCCAAAACCGAAGATTCCGTCACTCTCATATATACAGCTAGCAGGACATCAAAGGAAAATCGAAACGCCGACATTTAATATCTCAGTAAATATGAGGCATACCGTTTTGATTTTTTCACATTAGTCTTATATCTATGGCCTAACTCTATCCTGAAATTTATAGATTTCTACATGCAGTAGATTTTGAGATCTGGAAACCAATTTTTAAGCGAAAATGGAAAATGTAATGGTGTAATGGGCACAGAGTTGTTATCTCGAAAATGGATCGAACGATTTTTTAAAAATTAATATATTATATTAATCAGTTTTAGATGAAGCGTTTAAGATATTGCGCTAACGTAGGAAAACTCTTGTTTTCAATATAATCCACTTTTAAAATCGGACTATTTTCTTATGCTTTTTCTGGTAGACTAACATTACAGATCTTCAGCCTTTTCACTGCTTTTTATTACTGCGCAATAAGGAAGCTCTTGCCTATTACGGTTACAGTTAAACGTTAAAGCATATCCATATCGCTGAAAAACTATTTAGATTCTTTTTTTTTTTTAATACGAAAACAGTTTTTAATGCAATTTTTAATATGTAATATATATGTATTAAATTAAATTATTGTTTCTATATTTTTCTTTTTTGTTATAATAAAGAACTTCTTATTTCAAAATCTTCATTAAGTCGAAAAATATTTAGATTCATTGATTAAAATATTGAAATATTTTATAATTATATATATACAATTTAATTGTTATTTATATATTTAATTTGTCATTTTTTAAAGGAAAAAAAGATTCAGATTTTTTTTTTTATCAGTTAATTTGAAACAGCCTCTAATCAACAAATCAATCATCTGTTTGTTTTCAACGAGTCTCGAATGTTGTTTTTGTAAGAATAACACTCATTTGAGGTATTTTATTATTTATTTATTGTTTGTTTACTTATTTTGATTAGATTGTCCTTTTAGAAATTGTCTTTTGGCGTAAATGGTGAGATAATTGTCAATAGTATTACCTGTTTTATCGTTAAAAATAATATAAGGAAGGTACTTGTTAGCTATATTTTCCAACTCTCCAAATCAAACTTTCCCATCATTCACCTCACACAAATTTAATAACTAAAACTTTTTATTTCAGTGTGATTGAAATACGTTTAATTGTGATGAAACTTTGGTATATTATATAGGGAATTTATATAACGTAAGTTTTCAGTTTTATGTATATAAAATTAGATATGATGTTTTCATTATGAAATACAATGTTTCTAATTTATGTTATGGCTTACTTTAACATTTTTGTTATTGACTAAGCCTATCATTACTATAGGGGAGACCAGTACACAGTGAACCTATGGACACAGTGGACCACCCCCTAATATTTTATTTATTTAAATTTTTTTTAAGCTTCTCTTCTATCCTAATAGACAACAGCACTACAATGATTATTTATAGCCTTCAGAAAGTATGTTTAGCTCAGATCGAACTATATTATCCTGCTTTGTTGTTTTGAGCTTCTAAAAGTAAAATTTTTCATCATATTTTTATTTTTTTAGTAATTAAAGGTTGTAGATAAATAAAATAAAACAGCTTTTTTGAAAAGCTAAGATACTTGTTTTTATTTTACTTTAAAGTTAATAAATTTAAAAGAAAGCTATAAACAATATTAATATGATTATTTATTGAACTTCAACATGGGGTACAGTGGACCACCCACTCCTGGGGCACAGTGGTCCACAATCCACTCTGCTCCTCTAATGCAGAATGTTCAAAATATGTAATAATTGCTTGTTTTCTATAAAGAAAGATTGTTTTAAAGTAGAATTAATTGTAAAATAAAGTAAACAAATAAAAATAACAATTTTTTTTAACATAGTAAGAAATATTTTGTTTTGTATTTACTGCCTTTGATAAATATAACTGTAGTCTAATTGTTGATGATTCTATTCAAGTAAGATTCATGAGATGCAAATTGAATGGAAATCAGTTTATTTCTCCCAAAACTGTAGATGAATCTGCTGTTGATGTCAATGATTTCATAATGTTGCGCGCAGACCCAAAATTATTTCTTGAAAATTCCAGGCTCAATCTTACTGATAAGTATTTTGGAATTTCATTTGCAAATTTTAATGTGAGCTGATTTTTTTTGTACTTAAGTAATAACTTCAACTAAATTGCAATTGTTCCTGTATTAATCTGTTATTATTTTCAAAATATAATTAATTTTTTGTTTTTGTTTCAAAATTTATATTACTATGTTATTTTGCGAATGAAGGGGCAACAAAAAAGAATTAGATTAATGAAAAATAGATTTATATTATATTTTAGATAATACCTAATAGTGGTCCACTGTACCCTGGTGGGTGGACCAGTGTATATATATATATATTTTTAATGTATTGAAAACTATGTTGTGAGAAAATTATGATGGATGTAAGAAGGTTTAAGGAATATTCAAAAATATTTTCATACAGATTGGCCAGTCTGTTAAAGAGAAAAAAAATTTTAACTGAAAAAGTGGTCCACTGTGTACCGGTCTCCCCTACCCGATTACATGAGATTTTGTTATTTGTATTGATATGTTTGTGTTTACGTATTTTATCAAGATTATATTTCAGCTATTTTTAAGTAAGTTTTTTAAGATACTATATAGCAATGTTAAAATGTTGGCTATACTTTATTAGCTTATGTTAAAGATTGGTCAGAAAAAAAAGGTTGGCGAGATTAAAAAATTTTGTCGATCAGCTAGTACTCGACTAACATAACAACAGGGCCGCTGGGATGGAATTTAATTTTTAAAAAGGACACATTTTGAACCGGTTTGTTTACAGTCCCATTTTATTAGTAGAATTTTGTGATAATTTACCGAATGACTGGCGAATTTTGCATTTTTTGTAAAAAAAAAATCTTTAGACTTAAAATTTTAAACAAAATCTCTTCATTCATTTCTTTAATTTGCAAATATTTTAAGTTTTCTTATTTAAAATACTGTGATTAAATGTCCAATCTAAGATTTCCCTTAGTTGAAAATTGTTATGACAGAAATTACACAACTGCAAAAATAATTGATTACTACAACAATGCATTTTCAGGGTTTTATTCCAATAAAATTAGCTATACAACAGAGGAAAGTTTAGTATAGTATAAAACTTCATACTATATTTACATTGCAGTAATTTGGAGAGTTGCAAAATATAGCTAACAAGTAAAACACAAATCTTCTTTAGTCTGCAGTTTTTAAAATACTTCCTAAATATTCACTCGACACGATGCAATTTCCTTACCTTGTATCATTTTTATCGATAAAACAGGTAATTGACAATCATCTCACCATTTAAGTAACAATCTAAAGTCAATTTCTAAAAGGACAAGAAAATCAAATCAAAATAAGTAAACAAACAATAAATAAATAATAAAATACCTAATATGAGTCTTATTCTTGTAAACAAGAATTTGCATTGCAATCACCGCTCATGAATACATGACACAAGCGATAGGTTAATTTATTGTTAATTGATAGTAGAGGTGCCCAATCTTTTTAGGCGAAGGGCCACTTAAAAAATTGTTGGGTTGTCGAGGACCACCATCAGTAGCACAGAGAGAATTTTGTTTCGAGGAGATGTTGGGTAGGGGGGGGGGGGATAATTAGCATTATCCATACATACAGCACTGTTTGGTTGCAAATTTGGAAGAATGCACCCACTAGATGGATTTGTGATTTTTATGCGGCTACTTGACAAAATTGTGATTTTTATGTGCCCGTTCTAAAAAATTCATGATTTTTATGTATAGGTTTCAACTTTTTTACTCAGTGGCCACTGGCCAGTACATGGATTTTTTTACTCCTGTTTTTCAGCAATGACCAATAACAAATTTACAAATACTTGATAAAAAATTTAAGAAATTTGTCAAACGATTGTGGAATAAACGGCGAAATTTGTCAAATAGTGTTGGGAAAGAAATCGCGACATTCGTCAAATGGTCTCGGGAAAGAAGTCAGGCATTGCAGGAAAAAAATTAATTATGTCTAACTGTCATGAAAAAATTAGAGAAATTCGTCAAATAGGTTCGGGAGAAAAAAATCACAAAATTCATCAAATGATCTCGGGAGAAAAATAGTGAAATTTGTCTAACAATCGCAGAACAGAATTGCAAAATTCGTCGAATAGCAGTGGGAAAAAAGTACACAATTTGTTTGTTCATGGAAAAAGTCGGGAAATTCATTAATCGATAGTCGATAAATCATGAAATTCATTAATCGATAGCAGAAAAATCTAAAATTCATTGATAGTGGAAAAATCACAAAATTCATCAACTGGTTTCAGGGGAAAATTTTTTTGAATATCGTCGAATGGCTTCGAGAAGAAAAAAAGTCACAATCCGTCAAATAATTTTGGGGAAAAAATCGTGAAATTCGCCAAATGGTTTCAAAATTTGTCGAGCGACAGCGGGGAAAAAATCTTTTTCCATTCAATCATCGCAATTGGGACTATTAAGTTTGACCAGTGGTGGCAGTAAAGTCAGTCGCCAAATTTTCAGTATTACTCGCCGATTGGCGAATGGCAATTTTGTCCTATATTTTTACATGCCTGATTGATGAAATTCAAGATTTTTACGTACCCGATTGATGACTTTCTTGATTTTTATGGATCCGTTTGACGAAATTAATGATTTTTATATGCCCGATAAACAAAATTCATGATTTTTATGCATGCGTTCAACAAAATTTATGATTTTCCTTCTCCCGATTCACAAAATTCATGTTTTTACTGTGCCTGATTGACAAAATTCGTATTTTCAACTGATATGCTTTCCATCGGCCATTTAATGAAATTGACAATTTTTCTTCTCTAGACAATGGCAAAATTTTCATTTTTTTTTTTTTTTTTTTACCGCTTGTTGAAATTTACAATTTTTTCACAAACATTCGATGGAATTCTTGATTTTTCCACGCCCAATATACGAAATTTGCAATTTTCCATGCCTATCGACAAAATTCATAATTTTGCAGAACCGATAGACAAAATTCATAATGTTTTCCCACAATCTATGGACAATTTGCAAATTTTTTCCGCGGCTGTTCGTTGAAATTCACGATCTTTCCATGCCATTCGATGAAATTCGTTGCTCGATCCATGAAATTTGCGATTTTAAGTGCCTTATTGACAAAATTTGCAGTTTTCTTCAACTGATTTACAAAATTTGTAATTTTTCCATGCCCATTCGACAAAATTTGCATCCAGTCGATGCAATTCATAATTTTATGCACCTGATCGATGAAATTCATATTTTCCTACGATCTATGGACAAAATTTGCACATTTTCTCATGAATTATTAAGGAAATTCGAAATTTTTGGATAGGTTGGCATGTATGGTCTCTGCGGGCCACCAATTACCCATCACGGGCCACAGGTTGTGCATTCCTAATCGTGATGCAGTTTGGCTCATTCGACTCGACCTCGATAGAACTTACTGATTTTAGTTTTACCACCAGGGGCAGTTATGTTCATATAGAACAGAGTGCGCCCCTGGCAGTGGAAGGGGAAATTAATGGATTTTGGAACTAACTCGAGTTCTACGGGTCCCATCACAACATGGTTTGATTCATTCAATTTGACATTGACAGGATATATCAATTTTAGTTTCAAGTTTGACCACCAGGGGGTGCATTCCTATCTCAGGTTCTATGGCCCCGATCATGACAAGGTATGGCTCACTCAACTCGAAATCGACAGCCTCAACAATTTCAGCTGTTTGTATAGAACAGAGTGCGCCCCCTGGTGGTGGAGCATGGAACTAACAGATTTTGCAGCTAACTTGAGTTCTATGGGTCCCATCACAATGCAGTTTGATTCATTTGACTCGACATCGACAGAATATATCGATTTTAGTTCCAAGTTTCACCACCAGGGGACTCTATCCTATCTCGTGTTCTATGGGCCCGATTACGATGAGGTATGGCTCATTCGACTTGAAATCGACAGCCTGAAAGATTTCAGCTATGTTTGTATAGAACAGAGTGCGCCCCCTGGTGGTGGAAGATGGAACTAACGGATTTTGCAGCTAACTCGAGTTCTATGGGTCCCATCACAATGCAGTTTGATTTATTCAACTGGACATCAACAGGATATATAGATTTTAGTTACAAGTTTCACCACCAGGGGGGCACTTTCCTATCTTGTGTTCTATGGGCCTGATCACGACGAGGTATGGCTCATTCGACTTGAAATCGACAGCCTGAAAGATTTCAGCTATGTTTGTATAGAACAGAATGTGCCCCCTGGTGGTGGAAGATGGAACTAACGGATTTTGCTGCTAACTCGAGTTCTATGGGTCCCATCACAATGCAGTTTGATTCATTCGACTCGACATCGACAGGATATATAGATTTTAGTTACAAGTTTCACTACCAGGGGACGCTTTCTTATCTCGGGTCCTATGCGCCCCATCACGACGAAGTATGGCTCATTCGACTCGAAATCGACAGCCTCAAAGATTTCAGCTATGTTTGTATGGAACAGAATACGCCCCCTGGTGGTGGAAGATGGAACTAATGGATTTTGCAGCTATCTCAAGTCCAATGGGTCCCATCACAATGCAGTTTGATTTATTCAACTGGACATCGACAGGATATATAGATTTTAGTTACAAGTTTCACCACCAGGGGGCGCTTTCCTAT
Organism: Maratus michaelseni; assembly: GCA_963931845.1. Classification (NCBI taxonomy): domain Eukaryota; kingdom Metazoa; phylum Arthropoda; class Arachnida; order Araneae; family Salticidae; genus Maratus; species Maratus michaelseni. The sequence goes on from OZ007600.1 coordinate 134,148,334, forward strand.
CTTGTGTTCTATGGGCCCGATCACGACGATGTATGGCTCATTTGACTCGGAATCAACAGCCTGAAAATTTTCAGCTATGTTTGTATAGAAAAGATTGCGCCCTTTGGCGGAGGAAGATGGAACAAACGGGTTTTGCCATGCATTTTCATCCTTCTAATTGTGTTACTCTCTCGCTGTATAATTTAAAAGTTGAGTCTTGGATTCCTCTCCCTGGGCCACCACCCTCATATTTTATTGGGGTCCAAGGGGTCTTTTTAGCATTTCTTTAAAATTTTATTCTAATGATTAATTTATACCCTATACTTAATTTCGACTAATTGACATTTTCATCAATAACCTTAAAAAAGTAATGATATCAGTACAAAAACCCTTAACGGGTTAAAAGTTGTGATGCAGCACTTTCTTTTGGCTCTATGAATTTTAAATATGGGTCTTAAAAGCAATGATATCAAATTTAAGTGACGCTATGTTAATAATTTTTTTTAAATCATAATTTTCTTTTTAGTTTTATTTATATTCACAGGTGCAATTATTATCTTAATATGAAAAAATATATAAAATTTATTCGCTGATGCTTTTTCATTCACATCTCTCATGAATTCAAAATATGGGTTTTAAAAGAAATGATATCAAAATTTGAGTGACACCTTGGCGTTAATTTAATAGGACTCTTTTAAAATTCAATTTAAATTATTTTTGGTTTGTCTTCTAAAGTCAGGGATGAGTCTGAGAAAAGAGCAAAAAAGAGGAAATGATGCGTGCGGTGAAAATTGAACAAAAAAGTTAAACCTGTGCGCGGGGTAAAAATCGAGCAAAAAAAGTGAAATGATACGCGAAATAAAATTTGTCATTATTTGAATTCAAATTGAAACATATATACATGTAATACAAAAATAAGAACACTAATAAATATAACAAATATGGCTAATTCAAAATTTTATTCAATAATTATCTGATGTAAATGACATATTAATATGAGAATTCCTCAAAAATTGTAAAACTATTCTTTAAAATTTTTATAAGCAAATACATTTAAAAACCTACATGCTTTCACTCAAAACATCAGTTAATACATATGGCTAATGTTTAACGTGCCACAGATACAAAAGCATTTGGTGAGAAGATCAATGTTGTAGCAAATTATTTATATGAAGGTCTAGCTATATTTTCCTACATAAAATTAGTTTTTAGGCAATGAAACTGAAAATACTACAAAAAAAAGATTTTAAAAACATAATTTTTACCTTTTTCCTTTTTTAAATCGTGCTCTCTAACAACACTAGCACTCACTAAAAATTTATTTTTAACATAATAGGTAATACAAGAGTAAATAGTCGCTGGATAAATCTTCAATGCAGAACTCTATCATGTGCAGATATTTACAATTTATCGGCCATTTCTTTCACAATTGTGGTTCTTTTTGTCCTTGTGCATAACTATTTTTACTACAGCACCATTCAGGAACATCTTTTTAAATAGGAATACTGCATGTTATAAAGCATTTAATGGTAAACTATGATCCACTAAAACTAAAAAAGACGAAAATAAATATTCCGATTTAATGATTCTTTGATCCATTCCATCAACAATTAATTTGATGGGTTGTAGATTATCTATATGATTTCGGCGTTACTATATCTGGTAAAATTGGAAATCAAAACAACGTGCCGTGCATTCAGTATACGGACTGTTTTTCACCCATAATACTTATTACTATCAAAATCTGCCTTTTGCGGCGCAATAATTAAATATAAATCAAAAAACAAATGACGAGATTAAACACTTAATCCATCATGAGATTTCAAATCTTACTATCTATTTCCGCGCAGCGTCAGTAAAAAGTAAACAAACACAGCACGGCTCATCTACACTACTTATCGAAAGCCACGACACTTCGTGCTCATTGGTCAGTTGAATCATGACTACTTCCACTGACCGAGGCTAACGAAAAAAGAAAGGCTACCGCAGTGCTTTCCGCAGGTCTTTTTTTACAGACCGCGGGGGTCACGTGATGCTCGAATCCACCAATGCAGGTGTACGAAAGGAGCATCACGTCACTCTAGCGGTCTGTAAAAAAAGATAAGTGGAATGGACCGCGGTAGCCTGTCTTTTTCGTTAGCCTCGTCCACTGACGATGTGACGTCAAACGTACTCACCAATCACAGAGGAGAAAGTGTTCAGGAGTTCTTCCGACAAATGGGTTGGTTCGTTGGTTGGCTGGTTCCGCTTGATGCATTAAAGAGAAATGCATCCGAGAAATAAGAAAAAAAAAAAGCGGAAATCTGCGGATTTTGAAAATAAGAAAAAAGCGGAAATCCGCGTTTCCGCGGAAAAGTGGCATCCCTGTAAAGTATATTTACACATACAAACAATACTTTTAATTTTTCAATACACTTTTAAATATATTACTTTCACTGAGACTATATTATGTATTGAAATGTATTTATTTCAATAAATTGATTTATCTTCTGTGCCACGCTATCCAAAATCATAAGTAAAATTTATGTAAATGATTATTTTGCGTCATAGTATCCAAACAAAGGGAAATGTATTCAAGTGGATAATATGACGCAAAATAATCATTTACATAAATTTTACTTATGATTTTGGATAGCATGGCAGAGAAGATAAATCAATTTATTGAAATAAATACATTTCAATACATAATATAGGCTCAGTGAAAGTAATATATTTAAAAGTGTATTGAAAAATTAAAAGTATTGTTTGTATGTGTAAATATACTTTAGAAGACAAACCAAAAATAATTTAAATTGAATTTTAAAAGAGTCCTATTAAATTAACGCCAAGGTGTCACTCAAATTTTGATATCATTTCTTTTAAAACCCATATTTTGAATTCATGAGAGATGTGAATGAAAAAGCATCAGCGAATAAATTTTATATATTTTTTCATATTAAGATAATAATTGCACCTGTGAATATAAATAAAACTAAAAAGAAAATTATGATTTAAAAAAAATTATTAACATAGCGTCACTTAAATTTGATATCATTGCTTTTAAGACCCATATTTAAAATTCATAGAGCCAAAAGAAAGTGCTGCGTCACAACTTTTAACCCGTTAAGGGTTTTTGTACTGATTATAAATACGAGCGTTATCGTATGACATAGGTCAGATATATATATCAGGGGTCTGTCCAGACTTTTTTCACAGGGTCCTGTTTTTGTGAAATTGTGAACAGCTTTTTATATTTGTGAGAAATCTAATCATAATTTTGTGAATTTGAAATGGTCGTTATATTCAGGTTCTTGTTTATGCATTTTTAATTAGATATATGGATATAAAATACATATATTTTCTTTATATATGTAAAAGTGACAGGTCAGATTTTACTTTTAAATGATTAATTTGTGAAATGTTTGGTTTAAAGATGGAAAAATTTTGTGAAAAACCTATTTGTAAGATAAATAATTTTGTGAAGGGTCCTGTTTTAAGGAAAATAATTTTGTGAAGGGTCCTGTTTTAGGGAAAACAATTTTGTGAAGGGTCCTTTTTTGAAATGAAAAATTTTGTGAAGAGTCCTTTAAAGGACCCAATTTTTTCTCAAACAGATCCCTGTATATGGATATATCTATATATATAAATCAACATTTGAACGGAGGGTGGTTTTGGGGTCTGGGGGTCATGATCGGTGAAAATATATCGAAAGTTTCTGGAACTGCTTTCCTCCGAACGGCTGCAATAGGTAGCTTTATATTTTTTTGTATTGAAAGCTACCTAAAAAAAGAGAGAGACAAAGAGATGAGGCAGTGCAGGTATTTATTATAGGGTGGATGAAAAAAAGCTTCAAAAATTGGTCGCTTAGAACAGTCCTTACAGTTATCCGTCTATAAATTTTTTCAGCAATCTTCGTAACACTGAATCCCTCATGATGTGTTTACCATTCATGCCAACAGCAGTGTGGTAAATTTGATGGGATTTTAAACTGCTGACACATTCTTTGCATTCAGAAGTTGTATGACTGAGATCACACGCTACTGATGTTTCAGTTTTCTTGAACATTATCCGATCTAAAACTGTAAATAGTAAATGTAATATGTGACAAACTATATAAAATGTTTAAATGAAATTAAATTTTTTTAGGAGGAGGGGAGGGGAATAATAAAGAGCCTAAACTTTATTATTCGAAATGCCGGAATACTGCTGAATATGTTCATTTACTATTATTATCTATTAATTGTTTTTATTTATAATCTTAGAATATATAAATAGCAAAAAGATGCCGATGAATTATATCTATTTTTAGACATTTAAAATATTGAACTCCTAGTAAAATAAAAGTTAATGTTTTGAAACCTATAACAGTTTTAAAATACAATTCTTTCAAAAGAATGAGCATAAGGGTTTATCTAATCTTGAAGATTTTAGCATAAAATGAAAATTTTATACAAGACTAGCAAGCTACGCCCACTACGCTGGTCAATTTCTCTTAACGAACCTATAATCAAACAAAATATTGACATTTCATAATTCACTTTTATATTTTAACAGAATAATAAGACTACTATAATTTGTAACTCGTGCTATAGCCAATATACACGTCGCTCTTATCATTATCTTTTTACGCATGAAGGTTTTGCTATGGTACTCCATTGTAAAATTTGGTAATTTTTGAAATTCAATCTTTGAAAATGGCATAATCATTAGATTTGAAATTTATATCAAGAAATATACAATTTTTTACCTTTCAAACGCAGTTTGTCTAACAATTTTCTGACAAATACTTTTCGAGCTATTATTTTTTTCAGTAACTTCAAATGTTTCATTTTCCGAGATTAATCTGTGGCAAAGATTAGCGAAAAACCCAGTCGTCAGCAACGCATAGCTTTATATTAAAGTGGATGTTGGAGCAGGGATTGTCACTATCACTTTTGAAATCGGTTCTGTAGTTCCAGAGATTCCATAGAAATTGTAATTTAGAATGATTTAAGAACGCTTTTCGCTCATTTCCCTCTTTTAAATTTCAAACTTTTTTTAATTTATTCTTAGAGAACATTTACATCTTATAAGTAACTATAATGCCAAAATTCAAATTTCTAGCTCCTTCAGTATAAAAAAAAAATTGCAATTTTAGAATGTTTTTCGCTCCTGCACCTCCCTGGGATTAGTGGCACCGACATAAAATATAGCCTATGTTGGAGCAGGGAGTGTCACCATCACTTTTGAAATCGGTTCAGTAGTTCCAGAGATTCCATAGAAATTGTAATTTAGAATGTTTTTAGAACGCTTTTCGTTCATCTCACCCTTTTAAATTTCGAATTTTTTTAGAATTTCTTCTTAGAGAGCATTTACATCTTATAAGTAACTACTATGCAGATGTCAGGACATGTCAGCAACACATAGCTTTATATTAAAGTGGATGTTGGAGCAGGGATTGTCACTATCACTTTTGAAATTGGTTTTGTAGTTCCAGAGATTCCATAGAAATTGTAATTTAGAATGTTTTTAGAACGCTGTTTTCTCATTTCACCCTTTTAAATTTCAAATTTTTTTTTCAATTTGTTCTTAGAGAGCATTACATTTTATAAGTAACTACAATGCCAAATTTAAAATTTCTAGCTCCTTCAGTATAAAAAAAAAATGAATTTTTAGAATGTTTTTTGCTCTTGCACCACCCTGGGATTAGTGGCACCGACGTAAAATATGGCCTATGTTGGAGCAGGGATTGTCATAAAAAATTTGCCACCATCACTTTTGAAAAGGTTTCGGTAGTTCCAGAGAATCCATAGAAATTGTAGTTTGGAATGTTTTTAGAATGCTTTTCGCTCATCTCACCCTTTTTAAATTTTGCATTTTTTTAGAATTGTTCTTAGAGAGCATTTACATCTTATAAGTAACTACCATGCTAAATTCCATATTTCTAGCTCCTTCAGTATAAAAAAAAATCGAAATTTTAGAACGTTTTTCACTTCTGCACCCCCGAGGGGGTAGTGGCACCAACATAAAATATAGCCTATGTTGGAGTAGGGATTGTCACAATCAATTTGCCACCATAACTTTTGAAATCACTTTAGTAGTTCCCCCTACAAACAAACAATCTTTACTACTTTATAATATTAGTATAGAAAAATAAATAGCATATGATCTTTGTATAGGGTCATTCCATGTCAAATCAACACACTGATTTTACTTTACCATTTCAAATTTGAATGAAATTTGGCACATAGTTACTTTTCATATAGATATAGAAAAACACCAAATGTTATCGAAAAATATGAACCCGTTTTGAAAATATAGCCCCATGAGTTCAAAAAATCAGTCAAAAAACCTTGACAGACAAATTTTCAAAATGACCCAGAAACTTTTTTAATTAAGCTAGAGGGATAAAATTGATGGCATTTTACAGCAATTTTCAAGACCTTTTCAATGATATATAACACAATTAGGGCTTAGAAAAATTAATTTTCATAAAATTTAGATTTAAAATTTGAATTTTTCAAAATGCGCCGCTTCAAAAATTTTCAAAAAATTTAAATAATACTTTATTTAGTACTGAAATGATTGTATGAGTTTGAAAGTGGGATCTTTATGGGTTCATGTTAAAACATTGCATTGAATACGGCATTCCTGATTAAAAAACACATAATTTACTTAATACAACATCTTTTAAAGCCTAGAAAACATTTAAAAAAATAATTTATTTGAGATTAATCACATATATATATATATATATATATATATATTTGAAAATATATGCAATGATGTATTGTAATGATGTGTTCCCGGATTAGAATATTTCAATGAATTCATATAATTCATTGCTGGTTAATTACATTTATTTAAGATATGAACATAATTACATTGGTCTTGTATAAATATCAAATAATTATCAGATCATATATTTATTGCTTGAAGTTATTGCACATTTTATTTATTTGTAAAACTTCATTTTCTGACAATCTGTATACTCTCCCTGTTGGAGTTGTAGGGTTTACTAAAGATACGATTTGAATGATTGAAACCCACAGTATATCTGGCCTACTTGGGTAAGAAAAAGAAGGTGAAGGTCCTGCTGGATGTAGAAAAGACACTTTTACTTCATCATCAGTTTCATTTTTTGCCAGCACATATGCAAGCCACCAGTTATGTTCATATAAAACACATACATAACCTCTTACTTCTGAAAGTTGAAGTCTGTCTTCCAATAAGAATACTTTCTCAATAACCGATTCAGATGCATGAGAAAATGTCTTAACTTTAATTTTTGATGTACTTGAGGCTACGGGAATAAATCCATGTAATTTCTGTGTACCTTTAATAGTAATGGATTTACTGAGACGATTTACTAGAAAATTTTCTGTATCGATGTATTCGTCTTGAGGGACATATAAAAAATTTACAGATGGAATATTTTCTACAGCCCATTGGTACAACTGCATTGGTGTCATAATTTGGTTTTCAGATGGGCGCTGTAAGCTTGCCCTGGCTGCTAACCTCTTTACTGTTCCACCGACACCATCACACGGTCCTTTACCATGTGCAGTGGCTGAAAAGTGCCACTCAGCTTCAATATTAAAATCGTTTTTGTGGAAACACAAGTTAGTGAAATTCTTCTTGTTTTTGTATTGGGCAGCTGAACCGTCGGAATAATAAAAGATCCTTTCAAACTTTGCTTTAAAAAAATCAATCATTTTTCTCTGGAAGCAATACACTGCTATTGTGTTATGTTCTAAGCATTCAGATATTACAACTAAACTCTGATGTTTAATATTTCCTTCACTGTTGTAATAAATCACAAAAGGGTGGACAGTGGCTTGTTTCACTGGTCCAGTGATAGCTTTGGACCTCATCTTGTAAAATAAATGTGTAGTTTTCAGAAAAGTCACACATTACAATATATTCTGAATCTATCAAATTGTTCTTGATTTCATTAATAAATAAAGTTTGCTGCTTAGCAATAAAATCATGCCGAGCAAGAACAAAAAGCTTTTCACAAAACAGATAAATAAACTCTGTTGCGGATTTCTCTAGAGTTTCTAAATTGCACCGATCAACAGAAATCCATTGTCGAAAAGTTACTTTTTCAACCATGTTCTTGTCAAATGCATTTTCTAACATGTCTTTAATTTTTCCACTTCCAGGACAAGATGAACATTCTCCCAAGTAACAAGCTATTGAAGCAGGATTACATAATATTTTAGCATGGCAATGTTTATATGTTTTTAATTTAACATCAGTTAATGCATCAAGTTTAGCATTTTCAATCATCAATTTCATATTTTGATGGGTAGTGCATACACAAACTGTATGAGTTCCACTTTGACCAGCTAGTATGCAATACTTAGGCCTGAGTTCAGCAAATTTAGAAAAACCTACCGAGTTCCACTTTGACCAGCTAGTATGCAATACTTAGGCCTGAGTTCAGCAAATTTAGAAAAACCTACCTTCATATTTGGAAATTTTTCTTTATATGTTCTGTAAGCTTCCATTAAATTACACAGAACTAAGCGTTTAGATAGTTTTACTTTCTCTCCATTTTCTGTTCGTACTGATATACAATCTTTCATCCCTGGCAATATTCTACTTATTTCATCACTTTCATAAAAAGCCTTTATGTTTTCAGCAATTTCTGCAGGAAGATCCAGGCTTCTGATTAGGACTTGCTAGAATGCCTTTGTCTTGCAAGAGTTTTTTTGATTTCCTGACCATATAATTAGGAGCATTGAACTCTCGCATAATTTTCCGTATACTCTATGTTTCAGGCAAGCAGGTCAGTATCATAATTTTTTTAACTTTTGAGGTACAGATAGAAAATTGAAATTTAAGATTGTTTAAAATTGCTTCTTCTGGTGTCTCAGTTTCACTATCTGAAGATCTTTCAGCATTTATAAAAAGTTCACGTCTCATTGCAGAATTTATCTTTTTGATTTTATTAGATGCATAACCTTTGCTTTGTGTTTTTCTTTTATCAATAGGAGACTCTCCCAGTTCATGTAATGAGACATTAGAGTTTTAACAATTTCAGACTTTGGAGTAAAATTTGGATCTACATATAAACTTTCAGAATCTTCATTTTCTTCAGATTTTCTTTTGGTCTAATTCATTCTTTTTCAAAAGATACAGCTGTTTTCTACAAGAATGGCAGACTTTTGCTGTTTTTGGCACATCTTTGTAATGATCTATCATCCAGTCTGTAACATCCCTTAATTTGCTTTTGTCTCTTATTCTGTGATTATTTTTCTTAAATGGATTGAAACACTGTCCAGTAAAATGCCTTTGATCAGCCATATTTTAAATTTCATACAAGATTAATCTTTTTACATAATATTTATATTATATTTTAATTGAATAAGCAATTTTTAATATTAAATATATATATATTAATTTTTAAGTATATACAAAATATTTTAAGTTTAAAAAATAAATATTTAACTTTCTAAAAGATACTATATTACAAAAATTAGAAAATTCAATATGTTCATTAGTTGTATAAATCTCAGTAGAAATCAAACACATCTGACAGAGCTTATCAGCTTACAGACTGAGTTAGAAAATTAGGGAGACTGATAGTCTGACTAACAAAACATATCTTGACATGCACTGTTCTGTAGAAGACTGTTTTGTTTGCAAAACATGTACAGCTCTGTTGAATTCTGATTGGAAATATTTTGTAATAAAACTTTCAATATGCAGTGTAATTAATTTTATAATCTTAAATTCAATAAATAATATAATTAAAATATATTTAATTATGATCTTTGCAATCACTCTAATAATATGGTAGGTATAAAATGAAAATTTAAAAATAAATGAAATACGCAAGGATTTCAAGCAATAAATACATACACTTATAATAATGTATTTGATATTATACAAAGCAAATATGATTACTTTCACATCTTAAATACATTATTATGTTTTTTTCCTATATTTTCTAGGCTTTAAAACATATTGTATTAAGTAATTAAGTGTTTTCTAATCAGGAATGATGTATTCAATGCAATATTTTAACATGAACCCATAAAGATCCCACTTTCAAACTCATACAATCATTTCAGTACTAAATAAAGTATTATTTAAAAATTTTTGAAGCGGCACATTTTGAAAAATTCAAATTTTAAATTTAAATTTTATGAAAATTAATTTTTCTAAGCCCTAATTGTGTTATGTATCATTGAAAAGGTCTTGAAAATTGCTGTAAAATGGCATCAATTTTATCTCTCTAGCTTAATTAGGAAGGTTTCTAGGTCATTTTGAAAATTGGTCTGTCAAGGTTTTTCAACTGATTTTTTGAACATTCAAGGGGCTATATTTTCAAAACGGATGGATATTCTTTGATAAAATTTGGTGTTTTTCTCTATCTATATGAAAAGTAACTATGCACTAAATTTCATCAAAATCTGAGAGGGTAAGGTAAATTTTTGTAGAAAATTGTGTTGATTTGACATGGAATGACCCTATACCCACTCTGTTTAATATTTATTCATGAAAGCTATAAATAAATTTTACATACTGTGCGATTTGACCCAGTTGTTTCTGTTTTAAATAACCAAAAATTTCCAAAATAACTTCATCAGGTAGGGAATTAATATCCAAATTATCATCGTTTGATTCTTTAACCTAGAAAAAAGTATAAAATTATGAGTGAAATAGAGATACATACGTGCATGCATTCTCTTTAACAGAATTTTTTTTTTTCAAGATTTAAATGATAAATAGATCTGAAATAAACTTTTAAAACATTTAACCAATGAACCAATGCGATGGGTATTGAGTTGTCTACGACAGTCGTAATCATGGAATGGACTCCGGCTGTGGAGTCGGAGTCGGACCCAGACCCATTTTAGGGCAAAAAGAGTCGGAGTCGCTAAAAACAAGCCAACTCCGACTCCAGCTAATGAAATTAAACCAACTATATGAAATTTTAAATTTATAAACTATTTCTTTTGGACAATTTATACCAGACAATCAAACTTGAGCTACCCAGGTTAAAGATGCTTGATGTAGAGTGTAGATGAAAAGTGTTTTTACTTTAAAACTCTAATAGATATTTTACATTTAGTATGTAGTTCTTTCTCTTAGATTTTGCAGGTCTGCAGATCTCATTGTGATGCAAAAATTGAAAATCTAAATGCCTGCTTTTTTTGGAGCCGGAAATAATGTTGAAAAAGATACTTTCTTCCTTTTTTCTCTTGTTTCCTATTGGATTTTTTGGTCTATGATACCAGAGGTAACACTGAAATTGTAAATTTCCTCCCCTTTTCTCATGTGCACAGGATCCAAAATAACTTGATTTTTTCCCCCTGAGTTCATGGTACCCAAAATAGTGATGAAATAGTGAAATTTGCATTATCTTTCATTTTTCGGTTTCGATAAATTCGGATTTTTCGGGTCTGCAGGACCTAAAATAAAGCTAAAATTATAAAATTAATAAGGTGAATAAATGTAAAATTTTCACTTTTTCTTTCGAATCCGTAGAAGTTGTTGTCCTCCAAACCCGAAATAACTTCAAAATTGTAACATATTTTCAAAGTCCGTGGGAATCGAAATAGTAAAATTTTACTTTTTTTTTTACTTCTTTTGATTTTGATATTTCGATTTTTTTTTTGTTTGAAGAGGACCCGAAATTGTAAAATTAATAATTCGTAAAATATGAAATTTTCGCTTTTTTGTTTGAAGCAATGGGAACCGAATTAATTTCGAAATAGTATACTTTTCATTTTTATTTCTTGGTAAGATATAAAGCCAAAATTGTACATTTTTGTTCCACTTTATTTTTTCTAAATTCAGATTGCTTGATTTCTATCACTTTTTATAAACAATAATATTTCCCTATTTAATGACAAATTAAATAAAACTTATATTACTATTTCAAAACAAGTGGAAACAATCAAGCTATCGGAATAAAAATAATCTACATACTGAAAATGATATATATCGCTAACGTGCACTATAAGATACTTACTATGGAATATGATGCAGATAGCGTTTATAGTCCATTTACAGGGACACACTAAATTAGTTGGTTACAGTACTGTCTATGAATAATAATTACTGGAAGTGGGTTTTCAGTTATTGTATACGTTTTCAAATTTAACTGTTTTTCGCATATTACTCTGTGTGTATAAATTCTGTAGATTACATACAGGGCTGTACAAAAGATCTCGAGTACATTTCCGTTTATTGACGGAAATTGCTGTAGAGAAATTTTCAACTATGCTATGCATATTCTAACCGAACAAAATTTTAGCATATTATGAATTATACATACATAGCTATACATAGTGTTGCAAGCAACACTAGTACATTACTCATCTCGGAGTCGGAGTCAGTCTCTCTAAAATTCCAGGAGTCAGAGTCAGAGTCGGTTACTTTTCTCACTGACTAGCCCTGGTCATAATGCTCGCATTTACACTTCATCAAAATTGATAGCATCGAATGTTCTTGGTGCATAGAAAGTTTTGCATAAAAAATTTAAAATTAGAAAAAATCATAGAATTAACTATATAATTTAACAGATTAAAAAGTATTTCTGTCAAATGAACTTTCAGTAACAGTCAAAATATTTTTAACTCTTTCCAGCATAGTAGTTGAAAAATATTTATAGATTTGGTTTGTTTGGCCGTTGTCTGTCCGAGATCTAACTTGCATAAATATACTCAAATTGCCATGTAATTTATACGAAGTTTACTATGCTAAGTTCATTATTGAAAATGAAGTGTGTAGTATTTATAGTTTGTTTACATGACACTCAAAAGACTCATTAGATTATGATCTATGGGGGGAAAATCATTTGCAATGTATTTAAATGATGTTACTCTATTTTAAACTCGTTGAAAATGATGTGCACTACATAATGCTTACTATAAAATAAGGTGTGCATAGCATTAATCATTCATTTACAGGGACACACAAAGCTATTCAGTTACAACACTGTCTATGAAGGATAATTCCTAAAACTACATTTTCAGTTCAATTCAAGTACTTTTCTGTTTATTGACGAAAATTACTGAAAGGAAATTTTCAGTTGATTTCTGCGACTCATAGTTTGGGAACAGCTGCCAAGACTATACATAATTTGGCTTTATGGGAACATTTTTCTAGTACAGCTGGGGAGGGGGGAATCCATTGCATATACACTGGCCTCCAAAAGTTAAGGTACAACATGTTTTTTGAAGCTTACCAGACAAAAAATGGCAGTCAGATTAAACTTCACAGTTTATATGAATGACAATAATAAGCTCTAAAAAAACTTTTGCAAAACTTATGGCTACCACTTTTATTTTATAGAAAAGAATAGGTATTTGTGAATGAAAGAAAAATATGCAATTACGAAGCTTTCGTAATTTTGCGTGTAAGTTTTGTTGTATTTGAACTATTGTTGCCAGTTTTGTTCACAACAGTCAGTAGGCTCTAGAAATGTCTAGAAGAAGTCGTTTGCACGATTCATTAAGGTGGCGGGCGGGCGGTAGGATGGATGGAAATGGGGTTGTCACATGCCGATACTGCTAGACGGCTCAATGTGTCTCGCAGTATAGTCCAACGACTCTGGGATCAGTATGAATCCGAAGATTTTGTGTCCAGAAGACATGTTCCAGGCCGCCCACATGTTACAACACCTACAGAAGACCGGTTTCTAACTCTTTAGGCCCGAAGGAGAAGATGCACTACTGTGCCGCAACTCATTGCAGACCACTTTGCAACATCAGGAAGAAGAATCTCTGCTACTATGGTGCGAAGACGTCTTCACAATGCAGGTCTCTATGCAAGGCGACTAGTTGTGAGTGTCCTCCTCAACAGACGACAGACAAGGGCCCACTTATGTTGGGCAAGAGAACATGTTTCCTGGACCAGACAACAGTGGGCTTCTGTACTCTTCACAGACGAGTCCAGATTCACACTGGAGAGCGATTCAGGACGTCTTCTAATCTGGAGAGAACAATGCACTCGATACCACTAATCAAACACTGTCGAAACACACAGGTACAGAAACATTGGAATCATGGTTTGGGCAGGGATCTCACTCGGAGGCCACACTGACCTGCATGTGTTCCATGGAGGAACTGTGACTGGTGCGAGATATCGGCATGAGACCCTTGATTCATATGTGTGCCCATATGCCGGTGCTATTGGCAATGGTTTCATTCTAATGGATGATAATACGAGACCACACCGAGCTGTGGTTGTTGAAGATTATCTTGAGGATCACGGTTCGGAGAGAATGGAATGGCTAGCTCACTCTCCAGACTTGAATCCGATAGAACATCTTTGGGACTATCTTGGAAGACAGGTTGCGGCTTTAAGTCCTCCTCCAAGGTCATTAAATGAGCTGGAACAAGGCTTACTCCAAGTCTGGTCAGCGTTACCTATTTCGGTGCCCGACAATTTAATTGAGAGCATGGAAAGTCTATGCCGCCAATGCATTCAAGTCCGTGGTGGACATATTTCGTATTAGAACCAGTTTTTTAATGTTTCTGTCACATTTTACTACATAATACTGCGATGTACTGATTTCTCCAAGAATGGTATTTTCCACCACGAGTGCTTTTATATTGTAATTTCATTTATACGTTTAACTTAAGTAAATTTCTATGTCGCATTTAATAAATAACAGTTTGGCGCACATTTCCTCCAAATTTGTTGTTTCTATATTCATTCATTTGCAAATTAGACGCAAAAAACCGGTTGTATCTTAACTTTTGGAGGCCAGTGTAATTACACATTTATAAATGCACAAAATACAATAAAATTGTGCAATTTTATTTCATTAAATTTAAACAAAATATAATATTTAACATTCATAATTAAATTATTTCATATTTTACATGTTATTTATTGATAACACCACACAGTATAATATAGGGGAGAATAGGATAAATCCGGGTATCCTACTTTCTTGATTATGGGTGTCGTTCACCATCTTAATTACATCCCTTAGCATCCCCTAGAGCAGTGTGTGATCGGCTTTTGAAGTGAGTTAACCTCTTTGTCCATGCACTGCAATTCGAAAGAAATTCACTTCAAAAGTTTTAATTTTTCACCATCTTTTCCGCTCTTCAAATAAATTCAGCCTGACGAACCAATTTTGTTAAGTAAACTATTTTTTTTCTATAGCTTTCATACAATATTTTGTTGTCAAGTAGAAGTCTGTACGTCCAGCTATCTAGGAAAACAACAATTTTAAATTTTGGTTGTCTGTTGAGGCAAAACTGGGTACCCATGGTTTTTTTATTGAATTCTGTAATGGATTGTTTCTTCACTCAACAGGTGGTCAAAGAGGAATTCAACGTCCAGTCTGCAAAGAGTGGGCACATGAGGAATGGAGCGGATACGAAAAGTAAAAGATATGCTTTAAAGTTCAATTGAAAATTTATTACAATAAAACTTTTTGTTGCCGGAAGTGTAAAAACTTAATTTCTAATTAGTACCCAGTTTTACCCTACCATCAAATTCGGAACTGTTTCAGATGGTGTCAGAAATTGTATTTTACCAAGTAGAGAAGAATTTTCCTGTGGCAACAGGTGTGGTTTTTCAATAACCCAGATGTCCCCAAACACTTCTGTGGGGTGTTCTGATTTTCCCACCCTTCTGGACTTTTGTCAACAATGGAAAACCATTAGGTACCTGGTTTTACCCTACTTTTCCTTACTAATAACATTTATTTGAATTATTTATTTATTTTTGTTATAACATTCTAGTAATCCTGATTTTTCAGCATACCTTTAGAAAGATAAATACCAGATTAAAGAAATCATACTGCGGTTACGAAACAAAATTATGCATTTCTGAATCAGACATATTTACATGCAGAATGGCTAAATATGTTTGAGAACTTAACTAATACTTTTAACACACATAAACAATAAATTAATAATATTAAATATATTACAGTGTAAAATGCTAACTCAACTACTATATGTAACAGAATTCACTTTCATTCTTTTAAATGAATCCTTTGAAAATACTTGCTAACATGTAAATATCTAAAGTAACACAAAACGTTAACATACATGTGCAAAAAAAAATAAAAAATAAAATCAAAGAAAATAGGTATGAGAAAATGTTTCTACATACCAACATAGTTGCAAGTTTGGTTGCTTTGTCAGTTCTGGGTTTTTTGTACAACTTTTTAATATCTTTCAAAGATACGGTTTCTTTTCTGCAATATAAAAAATAATAAGATAAAGTTCATTTTAAGAAAAATTAAACATCATTAGGTTATTTGTTGTTCGCATGATTCGATCAAAAATGAGAAATAGTTACACAAAGGAAAAAAAAATACTTACTCACAATTCTCCTCCACATCTACTTTACGTTTTATCCCTTTAGCAAAAACTTCTTGCGTTGTTGGAGCTACTTCATTATTTAAATTTTTATCACTTGTGTCAACTTCTGCAACAGAATTCATTTCTTTTTAAAAACTAAAATTTAATTTAATTTAATATTGAAACAAAGATACTTGAGCAATTAATCAATGGGGTAGAAGTTATAGGGGGTATTTTTTTAAATTCTACATTTCATATTTTAATAATGATGCTAATTAGCATGAAATAAAAAATTTTTCAAAAAGAATAGGTCCCTTTTTAAATTCACACAATTGACAACATTATTTCTGTGATAATATGTACATTATTTTTTTAAAGATAAATTCTATTTCTAATGAGAAACAGACGTAATCTATGTGATTGTGACTTGTATGAATCAAATGAAATAAGTTATTTTAGTTGTTGCAGATATACAATAGTTTTAGTATACAGTAGTTGTAGCAGGGCCGGCACTAGACATTTTTCCGCCTGAGGCGAACATTATTTTGCCGCCCCTATGACGTAATTGTTGTTTCTCTATTCAGATTTTTAAGAATAGCAAATAAATATGTTAACTATAATTTATTTTAAAAACAAATATATATCAAATTAATTTGCATTTTTAAATTTAAAATGATCAAATTACTTAAGAAATTTTGCATCTCTTAAAATATAACAACAGCTAGCTTGAAATTAAATTGATAAAACACATAATCGCATTCTAGTAATATTTACAAGAAAGTACCATATAAAGATTAAAACTGTGCACTTCAAAATGTCATTCGTCTTGCTTTTCTTTTGGGGAAAACATTTATTACATCGGCGTTATGAATATCATAAAAATTCCCAGTTACAGATAGCGAAGATATAAAGTTCAAAATAAGCATTATTAAAGCTGCTCGTCAGTAAACCCTCGCTAATGATAATCCTGGATGCATTCGTATATTTAAAATATCCCCTCTGAAAATTAACATTTTTGACTTCGGTTTTCTGTGTACACTTCATAAAGGATGTCTCTTTTATTCTTAGTTGTCAAAATATTTCTAAAATATGTACTTAATTTATAATTGTATGTGTGAAAATCTTAGAAAAACTGAATAAGATTTTAACACTTCACATAAAATGAAATATATATTTTAGAAACATTTTGACAGCTAAGAAAAAAAAAGAGACATCCTTTAAGAAGTGTACACAGAAAACAGAAGTAAAAAATGTTAATTTCCCGTACAGATATTTTAAATATACGGAATGCATACGCCCATAGGATTAACAATAACGGGGAGAATCGGGAAGTTTACTGACGGGCAGCCGTAAGCCATATATGTTAAATAATTAAAAAGCCAAATTACGCATAAAATTTGTATATGAATTTCAAAATACCAAAATAATGGTTACCAATAACATGTTATATATATTTTTGAAATCATATATACCAAAATAAAATCCCACATTGATGATATTAAAAAAAAACTATAAAAAATAAGACAAAACTTCAAAATGTAAATTGCCTTGATTTTTCTTTAGCAAAGTCATTTATTATAATATCGAAATCAGTATTATAAAACTATCACATTTTCAAGTCAAAAAGAGAAACATACTAAAACAAACTAAGCATGAAATTATTGCTTAAATTAGACATTATGATATGAAGAGAAATTTACATGATCATTTGAAATTACATGCATAAAGATTTGATTTCACATTAGTAATATTTACAGTGAAATAAATAATTCGATATTTTATTCACCTTGCATTTCCTTTCTCAAAATCTTTTATTATTCGCCCTAATAAAAATAATTGCACTTTATCTGCTAGAATAATCTTAATAAGCATTCTTAAACCAAAATCGATTTAAAAAAAAAAAGAGTTTAAACAATCAAATAATGTACGAATATCTTGCATAAAATTAAATGGAAAAATAATTATATCAAGAAGAAATTAAATACATATCTAATTGAAAATATACAATGTTATCAGCACTTAAAAAATAATTATATATCCAATTATATACACATGATATAGTGCGTTAAAAATATAATTATATACAAAATGGCATTACTAATTTAAAAAAAACACACATACATAAAACACAATTTAAAAAAAATTAAATCGGCACGCTTTTTCTTTGCAATATTGTTTATTGGGATGCCATAATTAATATTTTAAGCAATTGCATATTCAGATTCTAAAATAGCATTTCTAGAATATATGAAGCTTTCTTGAGGAAAACCCATTTAAAAAAATGAATGTAATCAATTTATGTTTAATCAAATTTTCAAATCACAAAATCAACAAACAGTGTTATCACAATCAAATAACGCGTATACACTTAAATAAAATTAGACAGTAGAATAGAGCAAATGACCACGGTGCATAAACTCCTTGGGATTTCCAAGGAGTCTGCACTACTATTTTTGTATGGATATATTTTATTTTATAATTAAATTGCAGAATTCGAAATCACCTTATTTAATCGTAGAATACGTAATATTTTTCTGTGAAAGGATGAAATTTTAGTAGAACTGTACGCACCCGGAAATTAAACATCCATTTGAAATTAAGTAGCAAAAATGCAATAATGTATTTATATTTACAAGAACACACACACACAAAAAAAAAAAAACTTGAGCTAAGCAACATAAAAAAATATTAAACAAGCAAACTTGTAGATGTATTAACTCATTGATAAATGTAAATGAAAAATACAATTACATCTTAACATCACACATTCATTTTACGTAAAATTAAAATATACACAAATGCAACCAAGTATTAGTAATAATTACAAGAACTCGAGATGACAAGAATTAAGCAATTTTTTTAAAATTTTAACATGCCTTGCCTTTTCTTTCGCAAAATCATTAATTACGTCATCATAATTAATATTAGAAGCAATTACATTTTCAATTGCGAGTATTGCTAAATTGGATAATCGCTCTTGAGCCATTGTAGACCTTAAGTAATTTTTTATAATTTTTAATTTTGAAAATGAGCATTCACTACTACAAACCGTTATTGGCAAAGTTAAAAGAATTCTTATGCAAATAAAAATATTTGGAAATACTTCAATTAATTTATTTTTATGAATGTGATTTAAAACGTCAACGGCTGTCATTCCCCTTTTTACGATATTCCTAAAAACTAGTAATTCACTATATAAATTATCTAACTCTATATCATCGGTTAAATGAGTATGTAATGCTTTGCAGTTATTAAAAATATCGGTCGAGTTTACGTCGGTTAATACAGGAATATCATATAAAAATTGGAAAATGTTACTATGGTCGTTCAACTGTTTAAATCTCTCAGTGATGGAACTTTGGCATATGTCTATGAGATAGTTAAACACCTCGATTTCAAATTTTTTTGCTGGGTCATCAATGGGAGTGTCTGGTCCTTCGTAAGCGAATAATTTACTCTTACGTCTAATTCTTACAGAGCACAAAGGCTCAAATTCGCTATTTATTTCCATTTCGTTTGCGATTTCTTTCGCGGAAGTCACAATTTGTTGAAAGCCGTTAAGGCGAAAGTCTTTTAAGTAGAGATTTATCGATTCTAAAACCTTAATACATTCTGGTATTATCATATTCGGACTTTCTAGAAGTTTTGACGCAATATTAATTTTTGTTAAAATCTCATGCCAAAGAACTACACTGCAAACAAATTTAAATGTCGATATTTTATTGGCCAGTGATTTACTCTTACACACTGTCTCACTGTCTCTTGTTTTGTCAAATGAAATTTCTACTAACGTGTCATATATGTTGTGTAAATCATATCTCAAAGGCTTTACAGCTTCAACCCGACTTTCCCATCGAGTCGTACTAACACATTTTAAAGTTAGAGAAGTTATATGCTTTTTTAATACTGACCATCTGGCCGTAGCCGTTGAAAAAAAAAACGAAGAACTCTTGAATAAGTAAAAAAAAAAATTGCACAATTCCCCGGATTTTTTAGCAGCATCGTTTATAACCAAGTTTAATGAATGGCATGAACAAGGAACAAAAAAAGCTTTAGGGTTTTCATCTAAAATGCATTTTTGCACACCTGAATGAGATCCTTTCATATTTGCTCCGTTGTCATAACCCTGACCACGAATATTTTCTACTTTGAGGCCTAAGTTTTCTATTTCATTTAAAATAAGCGCAGTTAATCCAGCCCCAGTTGAATCTGTTATGGGTAAAAAACTAACAAAATATTCTTTAGGCACGTACAGTTCATCATTCTCTTTCGTTACAATTCGAACAACAAGCGACATTTGTTCAATTCTACTAGCATCCGGAGTACAATCTAATATTAAACTGTAATATTTAGCTTCCTTAATTTTTGAAATTATAGTATCTCGAACTTTTTGACCTATTAAATTAATTACACTGTTTTGGATATCTTTGCTTAAATAATGAACATTAGTACGATTCTTTGAGGATTTTTCTAAATGATAATAAAGTTCTGGAAAAAATTTAGCTAACAATTTTTGAAATTATAGTATCTCGAACTTTTTGACCTATTAAATTAATTACACTGTTTTGGATATCTTTGCTTAAATAATGAACATTAGTACGATTCTTTGAGGATTTTTCTAAATGATAATAAAGTTCTGGAAAAAATTTAGCTAACAATTCTAAAATTTTTAAAAAGTTACCATTATTTGATTGAAATGGCACGTCTGATGAGCCTCTCAGAGCAAGCATTTGGGTTGCACAAAGTTGAACCGTTCCAACAATTGCTTTTAAGATCTCTCGCCAACGCTGTTTTTGTATTTCCAACAAACGCTGGTGTTCTTTATCAATTGTTTGACATTTTTGTAACCTACTATTCAATTCTATCCATTTTCCGAAACATTCAATGTGATTCTTAGAACATTCATGAAATTTTAGAGTGCGTGAAATATTTTTCCAATCATTAAAACCGTTTACAGACAAGTTTATAGCCACATGATCAGCATTATTAAATAAAGTGCAGCAAAAGCAAAACACACAATCTTTTTTTACACTGTAGATTAACCATGTTCTTTTGAATTTTTCACCATTAGACATTACTCTTTGATAATAAAATTCAGAAAAGTGTCTTCCATGAACGTCGCGTGGAAAACTGAAGCCTTTAATCTGCACTGGACCTTTTTCGATTATCAACTGACGTTGTAAACTTCTTAAGTTTTTCCAGTCCGCGGGATCATCAGATATTATTTCAAAGGTAGTTTGACATGGGAGGTTTTCATCTTCAAATATTTCATTCTTGCCTTTATCATGTTCATTTTTAACATTTGAAAAATCTTCAATTAAGGAAAGTCCCGCGATGCCTCTTTGTTTCTCTTGATTCATTTCGGATATATCTTCATGTTCCATTTCATCTTCTGATAAAACCAGAGATTCTGCTTCCGTATTTGGATTTAAAGGTGCCCCGATTTCTCTTTGCTTCGCTTTATTCATTTCTGATATATCTTCTTCTTCATCTCTTTCTTCTTCTATTACATCTAAACAAATCTGAGGTTCTGCATCAGTATTTGAACACGAAGTTGCCCCGATGTTTCTTCGTTTATCTTGATTTATTTCTGATATATCTTCTTCTTCTTCTCTTCTTCTATTACATCTAAACAAATCTGAGGTTCTGCATCAGTATTTGAACACGTAGTTGCCCCGATGTTTCTTTGTTTATCTTGATTTATTTCTGATATATCTTCTTCTTCTTCTCTTTCTTCTTCTATTACATCTAAACAAATCTGAGGTTCTGCATCAGTATTTGAACACGTAGTTGCCCCGATGTTTTTTCGTTTATCTTGATTTATTTCTGATATATCTTCTTCTATTGCATCGTCTGATAGAAACTGAGGTCCTGTTTCAGTACTTGAACCTGACTGAGATAAAAAATAACTTTGCATCCATTTTGAAGATTTCTTTTGCTCAGCCTCTCTAGCTAATCTTTTTTTTCTACCCTTGTAGCCAGAATCTTTCTTCCGTTTTAAATCACTCATTCTAAAAAAAAATTACTGGTGTTTGCTTTATAAAATACGATCACTAAAATTGAAATAAATTTAAAAAATATTAACTCAATCAATGTATTGTTTTTTGGGTACTTTTCCAGTATAGGGTCCTTGGCGTTTTTTTTTTAATTAATTTTTTTATTTTTTTTTATTGGATCAATGTGGGCTTCAGAAAGTGAGAGTTGTTGTCAAATGATATAAACTGTTATGAAAACAAACCTGATGAACTTTTACGTTTGTTTATATATATATATATATATAAACATTTTGTTTGTATAGATATTATTATTGTTTTTTTGTGCAATTTACTTCTGTTTGTATATAAAAATGGATAAATAGCTTTTTAATGTTAAATAAATTCTATAAATATTGAAAAAAAATTGCTTGTGTATATGAAACAATGAATAGGTTGCTACAAAATGTGCATGAAAATTTCTTTCTCTCGCTAACGCATTTTCTCTATTCCTATACTAGAAAAATGCCGCTTTTTGCTTTATTTTTTAATACTATAATGCGTAAAATTTAAATTGCCACGTTTTATAAATTAGCGTATGGATAACAATCATCTGAATAAATTAAATTTTTCATGTATCAGCCAACTGATTCAAGTACAGAAAGTATAATTTTAACCCATCCTTAACTAGGTACTATCGAATCGGTACCGATTCAACTTTATCGATCGGTACCGATCAAATAAAATGACAAATACTGGAAAATGATAAATGCAGGTGAAACAACACATGCAAAGTAAAAATTTATAAAATTTATGATTTTATATTAAAAAAAATAAAAATTGATTAGAAATGAATATATCTAGTTATTTATTTGCGATCAATGACCATTTTTTTTTTTTTAAACTACTTTATCTAAAACCATTTTATAAAGAAACATGCAATCGACAAGAAATTCGAAAATTAGGGTCAGTTGATGCAAAACAAAGAAAATATTTCTAGATCGCTAGATGACTTTTCGCTGCATTCCTTTTTCATGTCGTAAACGCAGTATTTGTCAACTTGATTTTGGATTTCATCTTTCTTACAAATTATTGGATTTAAAGAAAATGCAAATTTGTATACTTGACTAAAAAAATTTTTCTCAACCAGACTTTTGTCTATTTTTATAAGAAATAAAAGTAGCCAAGATAGTGTACAAAAAATAATATATATTAAAAAAAAATCACTAGAAACCGTTAAAAATTGTAGGAAATTGAAAATATGAAAGTATGAAAATGGAGGGGGGGGGGGGGGGGGGTATTGGCAAAACTTATCGAAAAATAATGTTTTCACTGCAACACGATGGAAATTCTTTCCTGCGTTCAGCGGAAACAGTCGAAAGTTATTTAAAGAACTGTAACCAACAGTTTAATTACTTTCTAATAAACAACAGAATAAAGCTCATTAATATTAAACAAATCTTAAATGTTTCATGTGTACTGTTAGTCTACGAATGGCATCTGACATGGAAACGATCGTCAATGCAGCTAAATTTAACCAAAAATTCCCTTTTTTCAGCTGACGCTTTTTCATGTCGAATATTATTATGGTTAAAAGCATATTTCAAGATTTTTCGGTAAATTCCTTGATTAAATGAATAAAGGAAAGATTTTTTTGGGGAAAATTTATATTGTTATGAAACAATAAAAAATTGTTATGAAACAATAAAATACGAATTTTGCTTTCATATTTTATACTAGGGGTCCCCCCCCCCTACGAGCACGCGCGCCAACCCCGTCCAGACCCCGCAGGCTCTAAAACCACGCTAATTTGCTATGTTTTAAAAAGATTACCCGATTACGGAAGACTGAAAGATTTTATAACGACTACTGACGATTTTCTGTAATCGGGTTGCCATTTATTTCCTTTTGACTTGGGGGGACTTTTCGGTAGCCGCATCCACTGCTGTCGCGACAACTCACGGCTGTTTTCGTATTGATTAAGTAAAATAAATAACAAATTTGAAAATCAGCTGGCATAATTAGTTAAGTAAAAATGTCACTGTCTCACGGACTTTTATACGTCTGGAAGAAAATTTTTATTTTATACATAAAATGCTATAAGAAAATCATTTTAAGGTGGTTCTCAAGAAATATTTTCCTCGCTTAACAACGAGAAAGTTTTTGACACATTTTTAAATATAAAAGCATGATACTAGTATGCATGATTATTGAAGTGATTTGTAATCAAACTTTTTTTTTTTTTTTTTTCGATAAATTAGTTACATTTTGAATTATAAGCGATTGTTGTCTTAGGTGTGCGGAAATATTATTATTTGAGATTTTTAAAATATGGCAATAGTAGATAAAAGCGGCTATTTCAAAGTATTGATAGTATTGATTAAATCTCTATTCAAATAATAAACTTTTGAATAAAAATTTGATTTTTTTTTTTTTTTTTTTTTTAAGTAGACAAATTTAAAAAATGATTAGGCACTGCATAACAGAATCTAGTCAAGTATATGCATAAAAAGAACGATTTAATTGTTATACGAAATTTTTGATCCTATAAAATTTAGGTAACCTAATAGGCTAACCTAATAACCTAATATATAACCTTAGGTAACCTAATTTGATCCTATAAAATTTAGGTAAATCTTGACCGATTTTAACATTAAATAGCACTTAGAACAATTATTCGATTAAAAACCTGTCTGCATCAGCATGTTTATAATACATTTCTCTATAAAAATACCAGATTTCATTTTTTATATAGAATAGTTATCGCAAGATATGCGGAGAAAGTGAAAAGAGGAATTTAAAAAATTAACAGTAAATAAATTCAATCACGATAGCTGTAGCATTGGTTACTTTTTTTAGAATTGAGAGATACTCTTAATGTTAGAACCATCACAAACTATTAAATCAAAATGATTAGTGCGGTAAAATAAAAGAATCAAAAACGATAAAATAAGATTTTTAAGTAGAGGTACAGTACCCCCCCCCCCCCCCTCCTAGTTTTTCAGCATAATAGTATTTTAAATCTAGAAATTTCATTTTTGACTTTTCGAATACTTTAGAAATTTTGAGATTACTTACGTATTATTTAAAATCTGTTAAAAATAGTTACAAAATCTGTTAAAAAAGCATAAATCTGTTAAAAAAGCATAAACCTGCATTTAAGAATGATGTAATTTAATAACTTTAAAAAATAGATAAAATTGTGCATATGCATACATACATAAACATATATTTTACTAATTAAAAAAAAAATTGTAAATTGTTTTACGCATTTTACAAATTTATTCATTAACTTAACTTAAATGTTTTTAATTTTATTTGACAGTAATTATAGTGACACCTGGTTAAACCATCACATCTGGAGAACAGAAGCGTCATTTCAGAACTTTCTTCGGGGGAGGGGGTTTCTTTGAGGCAGTGGCATACCCACGGGAGCTAGACCCCCCGCCCCCAGAACAAGAAACTTTTATTGAAGGGATTGAAAACAGTAAAAACTTTGAATACTGAAGCGCAAGGAACCGATGAAAAATTCCGGTTTAAGACTGTTTTCCGTCTTAGCAAGTATAATCTTAAGATATTGACTATAAACGATTTTTGTTTAAGACAGGATTCCGTTATAGAAAGGTTCAATTCTATTTTTAAATTTTATTAGCATTCCTAAATTTTCTTAATTTTTTTTTCAAAAGAAGTTAAAAAACTACTTAAGTTATACATAATGCAGCTACAATGTCTTGAAATTTAGGTATTATTTAGTTGCTCTTCAATGCGTTCATTTTGTGTCTTTCATTTAACAGATCAAAGTTTTTTGTTTCTTTTATAATTTTCCAGCTAAAAATTATAAAAAGAAAAGGAAAATAAGTCGGAAGTGACGTTTTACCACGGTCTCATATTTTTTTAATGACGGTTTATTAAAATATTTTATAATTATTCTTTTATTTCATTGCTCATTGGAATAAAGATGGAGGACTTTGAGAAACTAAAGTTATATCGAAAATTTTTTTTAACAAGTGACGGTATAACAAGGTTTCCTTATAATATGTATAAAGAATAATTTTATCAAAATTATCTAAAATCATAATCTTAAATTCAAGAAAGAAAATATTAACGTAATGTATTATATTTACCTAAAATACGAAAAATTTCCAAATTACTACGCTCGTAGATTACTCGTCAGCATTGTGTTTAGTCTTGTCTGACTCTTTACAGTCAATTAATGAAAAGCATTGCACCATCGAATGATCATACAAGTAAAATTACTGAAATACTAATTACGTGACGCTGCAACGATAGATATTCAAACACATAAGCAATATTCAAACGCATAAACAATTTGAAGATTTGATTTGCATTCGTTGGTGCCATCTGTCTGGAACTCTCTTTGGGAATTCTGCTGATTTCAGTACAAGATTATCTTCCGGAAAAAATAAAGACATCAAATTGTTTTGGTTAATATATAGATGTGTAGATTTAACCCGTGTTCCATAATAAACATTATGAAACTCTCCCATTATTATTCGACTGTAATTATATGAAATATACTCTGTAGTTTTATTCTAAACTAAGAAAAAAAAATTAATTTTTCTCTCTCCCACATTTTTTTTTTTTTTTTAAATTTTGATACATATAATGGTAATGAATTATATGTTCAATATGCGCCAGCCAAATGCCGCCCTTCTACGTCTGCGCCCTGAGGCGACCGCCTCAGCTGCCTCACGTCTGGCGCCGACCCTGAGTTGTAGTTTGCTTTCCAATAATATTATCGAAGAGATAGAGTGATTGTCACAGCGAATATTTCACTGTAATAGTACATTGCGATTAAAAACACAAATTCGTTGTAAAGCAAAACCTTCATATGCGTTTCCTGGTAAAAAGAAACAACAAACGTTTGGAGATTCATTAAGAACTCATTCTGCCGAAATTAGTCCTTTACTTGAAGCGAAACATAGCATAATAATCAAAGCAAACAGGTGGCTGGCTCGCTCTATAACAAAGAGCAAAAAGAAAAGTGTTTTCACATTTACCTCTCAACAAAGAATGATAATCTAAAATTATGACAATGTTCATAGGTTAGCGAGTGGTTTACGCCAAATAAACAATTGGCAAGACTCATTAATGCCAGACAAAAATAACCGTTAACGATAAGAAATAGATATACTTAAATTGGCGATGAAAGAGGGGGTTGATATTTTACAAAGGACATCGGTAACCTTTCTGTGGTTTTTAGACTCTGAGAGACAGCTGTGATGAGCTAAAATAAAGAGACAGAAATAACAATTTGTAAAAACAGAAAAGGCAGATGTATATAAATTTTGTGTTAAAAGTGAATTAATTACAAGGTTAAAAGTAAATGTATTTTGATAACGAGCGGATGCTCAAAGTTCAGAATTAAGAAGAAAGAAAATGATGCAGGACAAAGTCTGCATACACACACAGCAAGAATCATTGGTAATTATTCTAATATTCGAGCTGCAGTGTACATGTAATATTAAAAAGGCAAGAGATGCAAGAATAAATTGTATCTACATGCAAAAAGAATAAAGTGTTAATTTATTAATAAATGAGATATGATTTTGGAATAAAAGGAAAAGAGAAGAGAAAGTTTTTAACAAATTAATTAAAAAAAATGGTTTTTGTTTATTAATAAAATGCATATATATAGATACATAATGCATACCATAGCAGAAATAAATAACTGCAGACTATGATTTTAATGTTTCAAAAATGAAGAACTGAACATTTTGACTGGAAAATAACCTATGAAAATGGATAGGGGGGGGGGGGGGTATAGGTGAAAACTGGGAAATTTAGTTAGTAGCCAGTAGACTCAGTTTCATTAGTGGCCACTTTTTAAAGTTAGTGGCCACTATTATGTTTCAAACTTTCTTGACATCTAGATAAATTATAATCGTTGTATATAAACATACTCTTCTATAAGAGTTTTATACCTATTGTATGTGAGTATGAGTGTATTTCACATGATTAAACAGTATCTCTTAAACAAACAATCCAACTGGTCAGCTCTTGTGAGCATGTGGCAGGAGTCGAAATATTGAAGAATTGAAGATACTGAAATTGAAATGTCCTTAAAATCCGCTTGTATCAGGTGGGAAAAAAAGGAATAAATTACTTGAAATGCATGAGGGAATCAAAGCTGGTGAATATATTTTGCAGAATAACACTATATTTCTTGAAAAAAAAAAAAAAAAAATCCAACTAGAGTATGCACATGAGGAAAAGCCGAAATATTGAAAATACAGCTAAGTCATTGAAATCTATTTGCATCTGGTAGAAAAAAGAATTAACCAGTTCTCTAATTAGATGTAATCAATGTAGACATGCATATTTCCATGAAAAATGGTGTATTTTACTTGGCGATCGATAACAGATTTTTTAATCGCCACTTGGCGAGTGGCGACTAGGATGACGATCGACGGCCGATTTTTTAATCGCCACTTTTTAAACTTTAATCGCCACGTGGCGAGTGGCGACCGCTAATTTTCACCTATAGGGGGCGGGCAGTATTTAGAGGACAAATTGTTGATTTTTAATAAAAAATAATTACATTTAACAGGGTTTTACTATTTTTATTAATTCTAAGAAGAGTAACAGTGTAGTATATTTGGAAATTTGAAAAACAAAGCATAATATAATACATGTATAAACCATGATTTCTTTTGTAAAAGATGTCACTTCGAACAAATCACAAACAAACCAATTCTGCATATTATTCGAAATATAAATGCATATATATAATTAAATTATATTTAATTGCGATTTTAATAAGATAATCGTTAAATATAAACAAATATAAAAGAAAAAAATACAAAAATTTAAATAAGCGTTTGTAATTATAGGAAAAGGAAAATAACTACTGTAATTTCGCGCATATGCGCATCTTAGTTAAGTCTTTTTCAAACCGGAAATTTTATTTAAAATAAGAAGTCAAATAAGTGCTAAGCAGAAGTAAGTCACATTTTATTTAAAATAAATTCTGGTAGGAAATCGAATTGTCTCAGGTGCGGCGTACACGTGCGAAATTACGGTAGTAAATCTCAAAAATTTTTAAGGCAATCATCTGGATTTAATTGTGCTGTATATATATATTATGAATAAACAATCTAGAATTAAACAAAATGAGACACATTTTATTATTTTTTTTAAAATCACAAATAACTTACGATCTATAGTAATGTAATCGAATTCTCTACAAAAAACTAAATAAAAAAAAGGTTTATTTATACCCGGCAACATGTCAATTTTGAAAACCAAACAATTTTTATAATGTATTTTTAAGACATGCTTAAAACACACATCATTAAAAATGAAACAAAAAAATATGATATGGTTTATTATGCAGAAGTTATCTGAATGTTTAGTTGTATCAAGTTTTACTTTTATATCACTCCTACCGTCGCAAGAAATTTTAACTTCCGAATTGCACATGGTACAATGAACATGGTATTTTCATTCACGAGATTCCGTTATACACAACAAAAAATTCGCATATGATTCTATAACTTGATTAAAGGGCTTCGATTTATCTTTTTCCAATTTTCATTCATTTCTTTTCATTCAGTCAAGAAATAGTACGATTAAATAAAACTGTGAATGCAAAATTAAAGAGAAAATGGAGGGTTCAGAGGGGGGTGGGGTCAGGGTCAGAAGACCCCTGAAAAATACACTTTTATTTATCTTTATTTTGTAAATACTTTTTATCGTTAAATGTACTTAAACAGTACAATCATACTGTTCACCTGTACACTTAGAGCCAAAACCGAACATTGTACAGCCAAACTGCGCAAATTAGAAAATATATGTCAACAGTTAAAAAATTCTATGATTTAAATATCAAATGTACATTATTACAACATACCATTGTTATTTTCTTTCAATTGCTCTGCATGTAAGACTTCAACACCAGGAATATAAGATTTAGATTTTAATACACCATATTCAACAGTATCCACATCTTTGGAGGCTTTGGTTTGTCTAGACTGTATGGTAAAAATAAATATATAATTAAACAAGTTACAGAAAACATATATTAAGACAATTAGGATTTAAAGGCAAAGTTATTTTATATTCCAATATAAATCATTAGGAATTGCTAATAAGAGCTTTAAAGTAATTGACATACTTTTTGAAAAAAATTAACTAAAAATTAAGAACCTAATCAAGTTTTAATTTGTTCATCAAGCATTTTACAGAAAAAAATCACACTAAAACATTCATAACAGAAGCCTCTATTTATTGAAAAAAATTTTAATCACAAACACATACAGAATTTACATTATAAGCAGACAAATTTTCCAGTCCCAAGATCAGAATTGCCACTGCCTAATGGCAACAAAAATAGTTGCTTTAATAGCCTATGATAAAATAAATAGTATCCAAAATAGTACAATTTGTACAAAAATATTATCCAAAATAGTAACATGCTTAATTTAAAAAAAGGTTGGAGAAGGAATCTTTATTTGACATGAAAATAATAACTAAAATTGTTTTATGAAGATCTATATCTTATTACACAGTGTATGCTATCATCCAAATTTGTCACTTTTTGCTAATTTATTATAAAATCAAAAATTAATTATTATTTAAAAAACAGAGAGAGAGAAACAATTTTTTTAAATTAGTCATCTCAGACCAGAATGCAGTTTGAATTTCCCAAACCAATTTGAATATATGCTTGTCTTGTACTTGAGCATTGTTGTGAGATAACTGCAAACAAGATAACTTTTATCGGGAGATTATTAGCTACAGGACCATTCTGCCAAAACAGGAAAAATACAAGTCACTTACTTACATCATTAAAAAAATAAATACAAAAATAATTAAAATTATTTAAAAAATCTTTCCTTGTGCCGAGCTAACTTTTCAAATATGTAAGAAATTCGAAAAATATTAATAGGTCTATTAAAAAAAATCAAATGTTCAAAAGTCATTATTCTGGCTTGTCACTAGAGTCATGTTGTTCTAAATCTATACTAATAAAAGAAAGTTTCTCTCTGTGTGCAATGGCTAGGAAAATCTAGTGCAGCTAGAAATCATAAAATTTAGGTGAAAATAATCCAAAACCTGTCCTGGTGCACCTGAAAATAAAAATTTTTATATTTTGAAAATTAATTAAAAATTCATTAAACATCGCTTCCAAAAAGGCCATCTTTTTTCCAAAATGGTGCAAAAGAAATATCAAAACCACAAAATGGGGTCTGTTTAGCAAGGATCAAGAAAGATTTTGGGTTTACATGAAAAAGGCCAGACTACCAGACTACCTTTTAACTATGCCTTTTAGAAACACGTAGACATAACAAAAAGTATTAGGCCTATCGACACAAAAATTTGCTGATCTAGATTTTAAAAAAAATTCCGATTCCGAAAAACCAAAATTCTTCTAAAGATGTTAATTAACAGATAATTAACTTTCATATTGAAATTAAAATGATTCTATCTTGCAAAGACACCTGTTTTTATTTTGAAGGCTATCATTTTCACGCTCAAAGTGAAACAAACCATAAAATAAAATTGAGAACAACAGAGTTTTCGGGCTGTATAAAATTATTAAATATAAAAAAATTGTATTTATATGCAAAATCATATGCTGATAAAAAAAATTTCTAAAAATTTTTTGTAATCGGCCAGTAAGTTTTTATTTTATCAAAAAGAAAATTATTCCACTTATTTTCAGTTACAAAAGATAAAAAAAAAAACAAGGCTTTGAATAATTAAAAACCGCACTCACAAATTTTAACGTATATTAAATTTTTTAAAACTATATAAGATAGGAATTTAAAAATTGTTACATATACACATAAAAATAAGATATATATTAGTATAAGAGACTAAAAATTATCCTTCTCTACATTTTTAAATTACCACCACCTATCCAGGGTTGCTACTCAAGCAGAAGAAAAAAAAAATTCCCTGACTTTTCCCTGACTATTTTTTAAAAATTTCCCGATTAGTGTGGTAATACGTATTGGTTGCGGTGAAGGCAAATTAAGTTTATTATCAATTGAAAAAAATAAACTTTTCTAAGTACAGATAAGATTAACTTAACATTCCACCGTTGAATATTGTAGTGAAGAAAGAAAAATGCTAAAATAATATCAAACAATGTTATTTAATAAAAAATATATAAAGTTTTAACTCGAGTATTTAGTCAGTTCAAAATATAACTTACTGATTGAGATATAATCACATACGTTTAAAAATAAAAGGAATTTATATTTCATCTAGACACCAAATAAAAGAAATGCATGGAGCAAGACTAAAATAATTACACAATTTCTTCATAATAGTTTCAATGAAACTTACTGAAATAATGAATTTTTTTCCACTATTAACAGTTTTAAAAAAAAAATCATTGTGAAATCCTTATTAACAGAAAAACCACTCTTTACTGTGGCATTACCATAATTAAAACAATTTTCATAACCTTCCAAAGTTCTATAAGGTCTGAATTGTTGATTAACTCTCGGTAAAAATGATCTAGACGCACGGTGGAGGAATACTTAATGAAAGTGTCTTTCCACATCCTGTACTTTTAAACAACAATTCTTTAAACTGCATTTTTGCTTTATCAGCAGTTTTAGCACGCCCCAAGGTCAGGGATATAGCTTTACTGCTGTCACCAAACATTTTTTTGAATATAGCAGCAGCATCATTAAATGAGTTATAGGAAATGTGTGAGAACACAAGTTTCATTGCCCATATTAATTCTGCAGACAAGACATTGTCTTTTGTCACAAAAGTGTTAATATCTGATTTCTGAGCCAATACATTTGATATTGAAGATGTTAACCACGGGCTCCACTGCAGATTCAGCTCAGGATCTTCCCATTCACGATTGAAAAATGTCTGTTTGGGGTTCCAACATCGGCGCGGACTTCGCTTGGTTGGCGATCGCTGCGAAATTTTCCCTGACATTTCCAGATTTTGGAGGAAAAAAATGAAGTTCCCTGACTCTTTGTGCTAATTTCCGAATTCCCTGACTTTTCCAGGTAGCGTAGCAACACTGTTTTTATTACTTAAGTATCGAATGGGACAAAAACTTATTTCTCAGATACTGCACTTATTCATGTCCAAAATAAATGAAAATCTGCCATAATAAATGAAAACTTTGGAGAAAATAGAAGACTGAGGAAGAAAGAGAAAGAATGTGAATTTCCTCCATTTCACATTTATTTATATGCTGATATTAGCCATTCTGTAAAATTTGCTGTTTTCACAGATTTCAAGATGATATCTCTACCCCCCACACTTCCTCAGAGAAGAGAGTGATAAAAAAAAAAAAAGGCATCTTTACTCTTTCTTATGCCAACTTCTAACATTCTATAAAATTTCTGGTCTTCAGCTTCTATTAATTCCAAAATCTGGTAGTCGGTCATCAAGTAATATGATAAAAAGGAAAATCCATAAAAAATCCAATAAATTAGCAAATTGGTCTTCAAAGTTTCAAAAGAGATGTTCAAAAGTATACCTTTAACCTAAATTTCTCGGATGCTGTATCGCCCTATCAAAAGTTATTCATTTTTCTCAAGCTTTTCCATCTGGAAACAAATAACAACATAAAGATTAAGTTAAAAGAGAATTCAATGAAAATCACTGTTTTAGTGAAGCAAAGTGCTGTTTGGTGCAAGTCTTGAACATTTGGACTATATCAATTTGTAATGGAATGGTCAAAATGTATGATTGGTGGGTTCATATTTCCTTCAGATATTTCAACATTTATTGGAAAAGCTGGCATAAATTAAAAAAAGCAAGTCTCCTACTTCATAAAATAGTTGCCTATATGTTTGAAATAGTTGTTTTTGAGCCTTTTTTTAGTTTAAAAAGCTGCCTTAGTCTCCTGGAGCTAAAAATACAGTAAAACCTCCATAACGGACAATTTTCCAGTCCCCACTCCCAAAACCTAAATTTTTGTATGTTTAACCTCTGAATAGCGGACAGTAATTTTGGCGATAAAGGATGAAAAATGATTTTTAATGAGAAAGAAAATGGAAAAAAAAAGTAAAAAGGCTCTAAATTTATCAGAGCAATTTTACACAAGTTCTGTGACCACAGATAAATGAAGAGTGTGGCCTGAGGAAAAATCCCCTGCCCCCGTCGGGGAATAAAAGCGTCACTCCTTGGAATATTTTGGATTTACTGCTGATTGATGTCTAGAAGTACCAATTTTCTCCAGAATTCCATAATACACAATACATCATTTTCTGTCTCTTTAAATGCGCTAAGATAACCTCGTTTATAGTTGTCTTGAAATTTTAGGATAGATTATATTCTGACTATTTTTATTTCATTGTACTCAAATTCAAAAAACTTTTTGGATAATCTTATAATTGTCAAAAGACAATGAAAAAACAAAAAAAAGGAATATATTTTCATTTTAATAGGAACGTTCGTAAAATTCAAGAAGTAATTAATTGGATTACATCATTGCATAACATAGAAGAGAGAAAGCAGACGTCACATGGCATCATATAATCTGAACAAAGGAAAAATAATCACTGAAAACTAACATACGACTTTATTTATTTATACTTTTTTTTATAAAACAAAGAAAAGAATGACTCTATTCTATTTATTTATTTTTTTGTTGGGAAATTGCATACGGATTTTTTTAGAAGTGAGAATTAAAAGTGCAAATTAAGCACGAGTGCAGGAAAAAGAAAGGCTATTTCACAATGTCGATTACGGTTTGATTCTTGAGACTTAATTGACACTCAAAACACATTAATCAAAGCGTCAAAATATGTTAACACCATTTTTATCATTTTTTGAAAATATTGAGTTCTACGAACTGTGAATTTAGAGTCTTGTTTGTGATTAATGTTTTGAGAAAAGCCTCAAAACGAAAACGATTAACTTTAAAAGGAAAATATGAAACTGTAAGTGTATCAGAGAAAGAGTTTACGAAAACTTCCTGAACGTTTTAAAGTAGGTAAAACACAGGTGGGAGAGATTTCACGAAATAAAGAAGAAAAAAAAAATTTGTGGATTACTAAATCTAACGAGAACACCAAATACCTGAAATTGAGGAAGACTGATTCCATTGAAATTGATTCTATAATTCTGAATTAGTTTACTTCACTTCGCTCAAACAACTTTCCTATCAGTGGGCCTTTCATTCAGGAAAAGGGTTTAGAAGTCACTACAGAACTCGGATAACACTATTTTAAAGCTTCCAGTGGATGGCTGGAAAAGTGCCGGTCTCAGCACAGCATCTCTTTCAAAACGACATGTGGAAAAGCAAAATCTCTAGATCTTAAAGAAGTGGAGGAATGGCATGAATGACTCCAATCAATTTATGAAGGTGACTCAGGAGAGACACATTTTTAATAACGATGAAATCTGCCTCTTTTTTCAGAATTTTTCCGAATAAGATTTTGTGTTTTAAAAAGGATGACAGTATCGGCCTAAAAATGTCAAAAAGGCGATTCACTGTTTTATCATGTTGCAATGTTTTAGGATAGTTCGAAATCCCCCTTATAATTGGGAAATCTTTGAAACCCACGTGTTTTCCAAAGAAAATCCAATTTAATAAATTTGGTATTATGTGGAGAAAGAATGAAAAAGCGTGGATGACCAGTACTTTAATGATCGAATGGTTAAATTCCTTTGATTATAGGATGAAAAAATAACAAAGAAAAGTTCTCTTGTTTTGGACAATGCAACTTCTCATCCAAAACATTTGAAAATTGACTATGTTGAAGTTGTGTTTTTTCCCCAAACACAGCTCCCTCCAATATGCCAGACACTTAATCAAGGCGTAGTACACAATTTTAAAGCCTGGTACAGAAAGATTTTACTACGCCATTCTTTTAAAGTTAGATTCTATGGATACACTTGAGAACAGCCTAAAATTAGTTAATGCTCTTGATGCTATAATTTGTATTTCCTCAGTTGTAAAAAAACATAAAAACAGAAAGCGCACGACAATGTTTCGGAAAAGCAGGCATTATATTAAAAGGAAATGAAACGCATATTTCCGACACATATGAAGAATTAAGCGAAATAAGTGAATTAATGAAATGAAATGCATATTTCCGACACATATGAAGAATTAAGCGAAATAAGTGAATTAATGAAATGTATCTGGAGTTTAGAAACTGCCGAAATTTTCATTAATACTGATGATGAGTTAGTTAACTAATGAAGAAAAATCAGTTGACGTATGCGATTATATACCTTCAGAATTTTTGACAAAAGCCGACTCTAATTGTGATGATGAAACAGATACTGAAACTGGAGAGGTTTCCTGCAATATCGAGAATTTACAAGAAGCGGCAAAATACAGTGAGCAATTACAACATTTTTTTGTACGGAAGGATTAAAACTACTGACATAGTTAAAACTTTACACAGAAAAACAAATGACATATAATCGCAAGCAAAAACAAACTTTTGTAACAGATGTTTTTTCGTAAGAATGTAATAAGTACACAGAATTTCATTTCAGTTTTATTGCTTAAAAAAAATAATTCTAATTTCTGATTAATCATATAAAAGATGTTTTTAGAACATATAAAACTCAATTAATGAAATATTAAGCATTTCTTAGCAATTTTGTGAATATCTGAGTTTTTCCCAATAGCGGACACCTCCGAATAGCGGACAGTTTCCACGCTCCGGAGGTGTCCGTTATTTAGAGGTTTTACTGTAGTAGCAAAAAGTAGCATTTTAGTAGCAAATGGTAGCCCTGCTTATAAAACACACGGATAAATATTTTTATCGAAATTTAACTTGCAAATTAAAAAATTTGGCCTAAAAGCCACGTGCTTTTAATATTTATTATTTCGCTTTTATCTTCGCAACCACAGAGTTTAGAGAATAAACTCTGCACCTCGCAACAGTGGGCGTTATCTGTTTCCCGATTTTATGACGTCATTAGCAGAAGTAAAATTTTAATTGAAAATTATGGCTAATTAATTAAATTTTTGAACAAACGAATGCACAATAACAAATCTGTGTCGAAATATCTTTCATTTAAAGAAAGAATGATGTAATTTGATGCAGTAGTTTGTTCTCACAGATTGTCGAAAGAAAACACTTAGTTTTAAATATATAGATTCATTTTTCTCAAGCTTTTCCATCTGGAAACAAATAACAACATAAAGATTAAGTTAAAAGAGAATTCAATGAAAATCACTGTTTTAGTGAAGCAAAGTGCTGTTTGGTGCAAGTCTTGAACATTTGGACTATATCAATTTGTAATGGAATGGTCAAAATGTATGATTGGTGGGTTCATATTTCCTTCAGATATTTCAACATTTATTGGTAAAGCTGGCATAAATTAAAAAAAACAAGTCTCCTACTTCATAAAATAGTTGCCTATATGTTTGAAATAGTTGCTTTTGAGCCTTTTTTACTTTAAAAAGTCGCCTTAGTCTCTGGAGCTAAAAATAGTAGCAAAAAGTAGCATTTTAGTAGCAAATGGCAGCCCTGCTTATAAAACACACGGATAAATATTTTTACTGAAATTTAACTTGCAAATTAAAAAATTTGGCCTAAAAGCCACGTGCTTTTAATATTTATTATTTCGCTTTTCTCTTCGCAACCACAGAGTTTAGAGAATAAACTCTGCGCCTCGCAACAGTGGGCGTTATCTGTTTCCCGATTTTATGACGTCATTAGCAGAAGTAAAAGTTTAATTGAAAATTATGGCTAATTAATTAAATTTTTGAACAAACGAATGCACGATAACAAATCTGTGTCGAAATATCTTTCATTTAAAGAAAGAATGATGTAATTTGATGCAGTAGTTTGTTCTCACAGATTGTCGAAAGAAAACACTTAGTTTTAAATATATAGATTCATTTTTCTCAAGCTTTTCCATCTGGAAACAAATAACAACATAAAGATTAAGTTAAAAGAGAATTCAATGAAAATCACTGTTTTAGTGAAGCAAAGTGCTGTTTGGTGCAAGTCTTGAACATTTGGACTATATCAATTTGTAATGGAATGGTCAAAATGTATGATTGGTGGGTTCATATTTCCTTCAGATATTTCAACATTTATTGGTAAAGCTGGCATAAATTTAAAAAAACAAGTCTCCTACTTCATAAAATAGTTGCCTATATGTTTGAAATAGTTGCTTTTGAGCCTTTTTTACTTTAAAAAGTCGCCTTAGTCTCCTGGAGCTAAAAATAGTAGCAAAAAGTAGCATTTTAGTAGCAAATGGCAGCCCTGCTTATAAAACACACGGATAAATATTTTTACTGAAATTTAACTTGCAAATTAAAAAATTTGGCCTAAAAGCCACGTGCTTTTAATATTTATTATTTCGCTTTTATCTTCGCAACCACAGAGTTTAGAGAATAAACTCTGCGCCTCGCAACAGTGGGCGTTATCTGTTTCCCGATTCTATGACGTCATTATCAGAAGTAAAAGTTTAATTGAAAATTATGGCTAATTAATTAAATTTTTGAACAAACAAATGCACGATAACAAATCTGTGTCGAAATATCTTTCATTTAAAGAAAGAATGATGTAATTTGATGCAGTAGTTTGTTCTCACAGATTGTCGAAAGAAAACGCTTAGTTTTAAATATATAGATATATTAATCTTAAACTTTAATACATGACATAACAGTTTTTCTACATTCCGCGGCAATTTTTTGACATTTGTGAAAGAATTCCTCTTACAATGTTTTAGCCTATTGTAATATTTTCTTTTTTTATTAATAGGATGGATTTTTAAACAGGCATGCATATGACAGATTAATTTTATGTCAATTAGAAAAATTAAGAAGCTTTAAAACTTTCAATAACAAATGAAAATTGTAGAGAAAACATGCATTCATAAATAGTAAAATCAAAGGAAAATTCATTAAAACGATCAAACAAACTGCATACTTCTAATCTATTTTTTAGCTTCATTATCTCCTGTTCAGGAGTACTCAATTGATGTTTTGCTTTATCTAATCTTTGTCTTAGAAAATAGTTGTCAGCTTCCAGGCTACTACAAACTGATTGTGCATTTTGCAGTTCTTGAACAAGAGATGATTTGTCGTTTTCAGTTTGCTTGATTTTATTGCTCAGTTCATTAATTTTTTCTTTATAACTGTGCTTTTCTTCCTGATGTGAAGACGTAAGCTGCTTGATGTGTTTCTCAAGCTGCTGAATTTGATGGTGCAAATCTTCTTCAATTTGCTGCATAGCTGCTTGATGAGTTTCAAATTTCTCACAGGAACATCTAAGTTGTTCTATTTCATGTTTAAGACGTGTGATTTCCATAGAACTTTGTTGATGTTTCCTAAAATACAATCAAAACTTGAAATTAATAATGTTAAGCACAAAGGAAATACGTTCCAAAACATATTAAATTAATAGAGAATAACTTACTCTGACGGTATTCTATTCAGAGACTGGGACTGGTTGTTTTCTTCTTGTAACTTTTGAAGAGTCAATAAATGTTGTTCTTTCATTTTGTTTTTTAACTACGAGTGGGAAAAAAAGTGAACTATGTAATTTATACAGTATTAGTTGTATATGTGGCGTTACCCACATTAGTTTGCAGTTATTGGTCATTATTTTTTCTAAATAAATGAAAAATATTTAAATATAGTTTTCAATATATATTAAAACTGGATGTGACAATGAATGGCAACAATTTAACTTTTGTCATTTATTTTGAACAATTTTTACACTTTAGTCAAAACTTAGGCAATTGTCTAAATCAAGGATTCCCAAACTAGGGTACGCGAGCCTTCCTATACTGTTACGCAAACATTCTATTCTGAATGTAATGAAGTTAATTAAGGGGTTTCCGGATCTCCACTCAACACCTTTCTCAGCCAATTACAAAATAAAATCTTTCAGAAAAAAAAAATCGCTACAAACTTTAGGCATTTCTTGGGCTTTCTAGTTGGTGCCCACATTGTGCCATATCTAAAAATAACTGTTAGGGAACAATAAGTGAGAAGATGTCTAACTGTAATCAAACTATATAAGTGTGAGCAGGGGTCGATGCAGGTTTTTTTTCTTGGGGCCCATTTTGTGAAAAGTAAAGGTTATTTTTGTGAAATTTTATTATATTTTTGTGAAAAATAACATTTTGTAATGAAAGTCGAAATCCAGCTACTCAAATTCGAACCAAGCGTTTATTAACAAAAACTTTTTTTAATACTTTTGCTGAAGTTTTCCTCTCTGGTGATCTTGTTTGTTTACAAATTATACATGTTAAAAGTCAAAGAATAATAAATAAATAATAAATAGTAAGTTTTTATAAAATGGAATTTTGTGAAAGTGCCTATTTTGTTAAAAGGTATTTTGTGAAGGGGCTCATTTTATCAAATTGATTTTTGTGAAGGGGACCATTTTATCAAATTGATTTTTGTGAAGGGGACCATTTTATCAAATTGATTTTTGTGAAGGGGACCATTTTATCAAATTGATTTTTGTGAAGGGGCCCATTTTATCAAATTGATTTTTGTGAAGGGGCCCATTTTATCAAATTGATTTTTGTGAAGGGGCCCATTTTATCAAATTGATTTTTGTGAAGGGGCCCATTTTATCAAATTGATTTTTGTGAAGGGGCCCATTTTATCAAATTTATTTTTGTGAAAGGGCCCTAAATAGGCCCCAAATTTTGTCTGGATCGACCCTTGGTGAGTATAATCAAAATTAAAGATAAAAATATGTTTAGGATACAATTAAAAATGAATAATATAATTAAATTAAAAAACAAATACAGTAATTACAATTAAGAATGGGTGTAAAAAGTAAAATGATACAATGTAAAATTGTTCAAAGCAGTCAAGATCAAATAGAAAAATAACAGTAGGACACATTTACATTATAACCTTTTTTTTTTTTTTTTTGTTAGTAGTAACAATATGTAAAAGTGAAAAATACAGTACAATATTTTTTTATATTTATTTATAATGTTTTATAAAAATCTTATATAGCAGAATAAACAGTAAGATAAATTTCATTGTTATACAAATTTATTGGTGAGAATGAAATAATAGAAGCAGTTCCTGAAAAGATGAGTGGTATAAACGAATAGCAAGATGTAGTAGATTTCAATGAGTATTTTCCAGAAAATTTAACAACAAAAGTTTCTTTGTCATTATAGATACTCGGCCATCTTACCTGACCAGATAGAAAAAAATTACAGACTCTACTTTCCTCAGATGGAATTCTTGAGAACATTTTAAAAAGAAAGAATTAATCTCTTCTGTTTGCTGATAAACAGAATAGCATTTGATTTCTGCGAAAACTGTAAACTTCTGTTTGTATTAAACACAATTTATTTAGATGAAAATGCATTTTTTTCCCTTCTTTAGACAAACAGAAAATTTAGGAATAAATTAAGTATTGAATCAGGCATGGCTAAAATTAGCAAATATTGAATCAGACATAAGCAGGGATCTAGCGTGTACTTTCTGGTGTATATCTTATGCCTATAGTGAACACTCTCAGGTTTTTTACAACTACACCATTGGACATAATGACACTACACTGCTAAAAAAGTCTGTTATTTTTACAGAAGAAACCATTTGATTAGGTCTTTGGATCAGCAATAAAAGTACTTAATATAGTGCAAGACAATATAAATATAAAGGAAGAAAAAACAATGTTAGACTAGTTGTTGGGGGCCACCGTAATACTTATCCATCATGGATATGTATAGTATAAAATATGAAAATAAAACATGCGTAAACTATTTATAAAATGCATTGCCATTCGAATAAAATCGTGGCTTGATGACGTCATAAACTTTATATTCTCTGTTACTGAATTGCGTAAAAGAAACATCTATAGTGAATAAAGAATCTATAGTGTCTGAAACGCATAAATCTGTCAAATTTTTTTTTTAAATTTTCCAAACGATTACAAGACTTACCCTATATGATAGGTAAGTAAAATGCACAAATAACACACAAATCCACAAGCGAGATTCTTCTTGAGTGTGACAAAGAGCACAGCGTGCTAGAAAAAACAAGACTGGGTTCAGCCTTGGGAGGCTATAATAATAATATATATTAGTATATAACAATAATATATATTATATAATAGTAATAATAATATATAATGATAAATAAACATGATGATAAAGTAACCCATGCATGAATGTCAAAAAAAGAAGATAATTTAAGCACCATTTAAAAGATATAATCATATAATTTAATTTTAAATATTAGCATTTAGGAATCGTAGTATTATTTAGAATCAGGAGGTTACCATACATGCTGTTTTGTGTACTGTAGACTTTATATACATATAATAGTAGTAAGAAAGGGGGCGCTCAACAGCCATAGGCGGAGTTGCGGGGCAGAGAGCATAGTGATAAAATGATGGACAAGTGTGTGTGGTATGTGGGGGGGGGGGGGGGGTAGATAAGAGGTGAAAGAGTGAAATTTTACATTTCACAAGTAAGTAGGAACAAGCCATTTCAAGTTTAAACCTCTTTTTATCATGAGAGTTTTTTTTTCCATTGCTGCATCAGATATTGTGTTTGCAAGCGATTTGTCTATATATCTATCTGTGTGTCTGTTCAACATACATATGTGTGTTTGTCTCTCTCTATATATGTGTTTATATGTTTGTGTATATGTCTGTATGTAAATATACATGTCTAAATGTTTATGCATAACATTTATCCACATGTTTAGAATAATTTAACAAATCAAACATGGTTTTGAGCAGTTGATTTGTATATGTACATCGAATTGTTCTAAACATATGCCCATTAATGAACGCAAATTTAGTTTAGAATGAAAAATCAACCGTTCAATGTTTAGATTGACTGCTCAAAACATGGATTGAGTGGTCAAATTGTCATTCAAAACATTGTTTTTTTCTAATAAACATATGTTTAAAATAACAACAAATCAACCATTCAAACCAATCGTTTAAACAACAAATCAATCACTTGTTAACAAAACATTAATAGAAAGTTTAATAATAATTAAAAATAATTCTAACTTAATTTTACAAAAATTAAAAAAGTTTTAAAAATTTGCAACGTATAGAAAAAGTTTTAATTTAAACTTAACTTTCAAAAAAAAAGTTTAAAAAATTACTATTTGAAAAAAAAAAAAAACAACTTTAGAAATTTTTTTTGAAAAAATATATAACTTAACAAAAATTAAAAAAGCTTTTAAAAAATTTACAACTTATAAAAAAGTTTAAAAAAATTACT
The DNA here is from genome assembly GCA_963931845.1 of Maratus michaelseni. Taxonomy (NCBI): domain Eukaryota; kingdom Metazoa; phylum Arthropoda; class Arachnida; order Araneae; family Salticidae; genus Maratus; species Maratus michaelseni. The sequence continues at coordinate 134,191,682 of OZ007600.1, forward strand.
ATTTGAAAAAAAAAATAATTACAAGATGTAAAAAAATACATAAATGTTTGTATATGTAGGTTAGTAGATGAATGCATATGGACAAGAATAAGTTTTAACCCATTAAGGACGGAATTATTTTTTCTTTTTAAAATGCAAAAATTACATTTCATACCAATTTTTCAAAAAAAGCAACTTTTGTTTCCTTTTATTAGGGAGTTTCTCTCATCCAACAAGGAGAATATTCCTTCTTATAAATACCGGTATTCAAACAAAAAAATGGTTGGCAGCTATTCCGTGACCGTATGGTAACGCTAGGCCTTAATAGGTTAATAAAGTTTGTATAAATAACATTTCACCAGAAAAGTTTGTGTACAAGTTTTAAATAAGTGCACATCCCAGTGACAGAACTATCTTCAAGTGTCTGCAATGCTAATAATGTTTTCAAAAATAGTCTGCAATATGCAATATAAATCTATTCTTGCTGCTGCTGTAGTTGTAGTGCTAATTAATTAAGGCATCAGCATTTATCAGCCTTTTTGAGTAAAAAAAATTCTGGAATTCACAGCAAATATTCTGAAAGGTTACAGCAGAGGGGGTAGGGGAGAAAATCCCCTCTCAGCAATAATATTTCTTGTTGCAAGTCGGATTGCTTTTGATTTGAGTCGATTTCAGGCTGAGTGTAGATTCTTGCAAATTGGGTTCGGGTTAACCCGATTTTTCAAAAGTTAGTTCAGTATATTGTTTCAGATTAAAAACTATGCCTATATTAATAAGCATAGAACTTTGTGTGTCTGCTGTTTTCTAAAGGAATGCTGCATCTTTTCAGGGACTATTTCACAAAATTCACATTTTTTTTCGTGAACCTTTGACAAACTTAGCGTTTCTTTTTCCCCCGCGATCCTTTGGCAAAATTCATGTTTTATTTCCGTGGCCTTTTGACGAAATTCACACTTTTTTCTGTGATCCTTTGACGAAATTAGCATTTTTCTGTGGCCATTTGACAAAATTTGCATTTTCTCTGTGGCCCTTTGATGAAATTTGCATTTTTTCTACGATCCTTCAACGAAACTCATGGTTTTTTAAAAGTCTTTTGACGAAAATCAAGTTTTTCTGCTGCCCTTTGACAAAATTTGTGTTTTTATCACAATCTGTCAGCAAAATTAGCCATTTTCCCAGATCCTTTGATGAATTTCACGTTTTTTTCTTTGGCCTTTGGACAAAATTCGCGTTTTTTCCATGATCCTTCGATGAAATTTGCCATTTTTTTTTTCGAGATCCTTCGACGAAATTTACCGTTTTTATTGTTTTGTTCATCTCACGAAACCCTATTACTCCCGCTCTGTTGTCTGTCTGTCACAGAGTTATTCTCAGAAACTATGTAACTTACAAGGTTGAAACTTTGTGTATATAACTGAATATCAGCTATGAAGAGCTCAAAATATTAAAATTTGAAAAATTCGTAATATTTTAATAAATAGAGATAAAAAACCAAAATTCTAACAGCCGTTTCCTACTAAATTTAAACATTTTTCGTTATAGCAGATGCCAAAAATTAAAAATCCACGATGAAATTCTTTCTACAATAATTAATTTTCTACCAGACGATTTCCACGTGAAAAATGAAATAAAAAGTTTCACCAATTGACAAAAATATTAATATGAAATAAAAAGGATTGACGTCATAGTGGTAATAAAACGAAATTTTCAAAAATTTCTCAATAATACAAGGAGTATGAGTATGTGTATGTACACAAAGCAGATTAATATCACGTCATTAGAGAATTAAAAAGAAAATCTGACGTCATACTGGAAGTTTAACGGATTTTTCAAATGTTTGAGAATAATACAAAGCGAGTATCAATATGAGTAATAGAGAATAGTAAGTATATGAGTTTGAGGAACGTATTGAATCATGATAAAAACCCGATAATGTAAATATCTGCATATTTTAACATTTTGAAGGTGTACAACATGTTTAATTTTGAAATTAATTTTTTTTTAAATATCGCATTTAGTCCACATGACAGATATTATTATGACAGAGGGCTTCGACAGCTATCGGGACAGTTTAGATATTCGAAAACACGAAAAAATAAACCAGTAAATTTTTACTTTAAAAAAAGCATGACTTTTTTTTGTTGCTAAATTAAATTTTTTTGGATTCATTACAGAAAGGATAAAGTGTTTTGTAAGGAATATTAAACGAAACCCTTTGTGCGATCTTCGATCACACTTACCCACTTGTTTGGCGATCCTCTGACGAAATTTGCTGTTTTTTCGCAATCTGTCGGCAGAATTCTCCGTTTTTTCGCGATCCAACAACGAAATTTGCCGTTTCTTCAACGAAATTGACCGTTTTTTCGTGATCTTTTGACGAAATTAACTGTTTTTTCTACAATCTTTCGACGAAGTTGCCGTTTTCTCCGTAGCCCTTCGGGAAAATTCGCATTTTTTTGTGATCTTTCAAAGAAACTCATGTTTTTTGACGGCCTTTTGACGAAATTCACGTTTTTCCACGGCCTTTTGCCTAAATTTGCATTTTTTTCGTGATCTGTCAACAAAATTAGCCATTTTTCGCAAACCTTAAATGAGTTTCGCATTTTTTCGCGATTCTTCGACGAAATTCGCCGTTTTATTCGCGATCCTTTGACGAAGTTTGCCTTTTTTTGTGTAATTTACGCACTACAGCGCGTCCGCGGCATCGCTGTATGTTTTTAGTCTGCAGGTACCCTAAAAAGTCTGCGACGCCAGTCGCAGCATCGCGAACATTCAGCCACGGGGGGGGTGCACATATTTAAAATTAAGAATTTTTATCATAACAAAACAATTTACAAGAAAGGTTTATTTACAATAGAAGTATATTTACAAAAGGAATTATTTAAAGAGCAATATCATTACATTTTCAGCACAAATCAGTATTTTCACATTCATTAAAATCCTGATTAATTTCACAGTGTCCATACACTAAGTTGGATATTCCATCATCCTACAAGTAGCGCTTATCGTCAAAAGGATTTTGACTCATTTTATTTTGAGTTAATGTGTATAGACAGTGGTCATCTTGGGCAACCCTTATCTGCTTCTCCATGCTTGTTTTTTGCTGTCGCAGACACTCCAAATAGTCTTCATGCTTAATTTTCTAACAAACAATCTGTGTCGACACACTTTTTGCACGCTTCTTCACTTCTTTCAAAGATTTTAGTGAATACATTTTAGCCTTAATGCCAACAAATTCAAAGGCTAATTCGCCATTTCGTTTATCTTAAATTTGCCAATAAATCATCAGAGTACAAGTTATTGGACTTTGGATGGTCGGAGAAGTTAAATATAAATGATAATAATTAAAAATATAATAATTAAAAATGGCCCCAACAGGGGGAGGTTTAGAAGAAAAAAAAAAACATAACTTCGTGAATTCACAAGATATCAAATCCGCTTAAATTTATTATTAATCCTCTTAATATTACCTAAAACTTTTATAGTGACAAGTTTCTTATAGGACCAACTATTATAGAAAAAAAAAAAAATCCCTGCTGGCTCCGCCTGCAAACAAGTTAGGTTTCGAAGTAGGCGGTTCCAACTGCCGCATCATGGCAAAAAGGTCATTTCTTCCGCTATTCCCAACAAACAGGCGCCCCACGGTCTGCATCTTTGAAATCTACCTGTACCTGTAGGCCGAGCCGTCAGGGATTTTTTAATTGTTGGCAACTGCTATAACAAAAATGTTTAAATGCAATAGGAAAAGACTGTTAGAATTTTGGTTTTTTATCTCTATTTATTAAAATAATACGACTTTTTCAAATTTTAATATTTTGAGCTTCATAGCAGGTATTCAGTTATATATACACAACGTTTCAACTCTGTAAGTTATATAGGTTCTGAGAACGGCTCTGTGACAGACAGACAACGGAGTGGGAGTAATAGAGTTTCGAGAGATAAACGAAATCTTAAAAAGTAAGTTAGTGAGAGAGAGGAATTTAAAAGCTCTATTACTATAGTTTAGCGCAAAATGGATCGTTCTCAATTTAAAGTCTACGGTAAAACTTTTTTTTTAACCATTATAATTTCGCATCATAAATATCATCCGATAAACTCCCCACCGAACAGAACCTCTGAGCAGAAAGGATCTGTTCTTACAGCTGGTACACGGGAGGTGCTGGTTCGAACCCAATCGCGGTCGTCGGCCTAATAGTTCGGAGTTTTACGTGGATTTCTTCGAACCTTGGGTAATCTTGCATAAGTACGGCTTAGACTTCCGTGGGGTATACCCCCTCGGCCTATATTTCTCGTGTAGTCATCCGTATTAAACAAAAACACCATCAAGTAAACTGAGTGAAAATGTGTCTAGGCCGAGACTCGAACCCAGAATTGTTTTAACTTTAACAGTCAACGTAATTCCAAATGAGCTATACGGGCAAATATTAATTTATTCACCAATCAGTGTGATTCTTTTAAAATAATAGCAGTGTTAATAACTTAGCAATGTAATAACTTAGTCTCATTAATTTTCGACAGCAAGTACAAATATATGGCAGTCTGTTAATGCAGCATTATTGGTTATAAAAGCACCTGCACGGAGGGCAGCAGAGAGTGATAGCGGGCCGCAGTAGTATTTAGCATGCACCCCCCACCCCCTCACAGAATAAGTATGAGATGATAATACCTGCTAAAACGCAAACTCAAACAATCAGTGAAATATACCATTTTAAGCAGATTGTTTTCTTCTCAGTAATGTTTAATTGCATGGGCATGCTATTCTTTCCGTTACTGCTATAGACTTTACTGCATTAAAAAAAAAATTGCTTGGTATGTATTTGATTAGAATCTTAATATTTTTCTTTTACAGAGTATTACAGTTTATGATGCATTTGCAACACTTTTTTCATTTAAACGACTTTAAATAGAAATTGAAAATATTGAAATTATAACTAAATTTTAGCTGGTTTCATCAATTTATTTTGAATGAAAAAATGAAAAGTAAAATAGAAATAAAATGTGAAACTATAACGTGTTACTTTACCCATCTTTACACTTGATACCTGAGTGTTAAGTCTGATGAGTTATCATATTTATCTCTGGACACAATTTTTTAAAAGTTCTCATGCTAATCATCAGTCATTTTTTAGTGCATCAACTAAAATATGTACATATATCATTTTACTTTTATGTATGTATGTAGTTAAAAAAAAAAACAAAAAAAAAAAACCTTATTTTCACTCATTTGGGGGAAATTTTTAGTTGTTCCAATTAAGATGACAAATAATAATAATAATAATAATAATTTTCTTGCCTGCATGCTTGTGATACATATTTACTCTATTATATATTATACTCTATTTCTTATCGTCATAACTCGGAAATCCGTTTGAACCAAATCTGATACAAGTTCTTGTAAAATTCTTTATTTTTACAGAAATAGAGATTGAAAATAAGTTTTTCAATCCCTTATAAAAAGTTAGCATGTAAATTGTATGCATCAAGGGATGAAAAATAATTCGTAATTGTATGAAAAAGAACAAAGTTTTAATGAAAGAGCAATCTTTTGGAATGAATGCACTTGTTTATCGACACAAGACATTTATTTTATACCGTATGTCAGCAATATTATGGAAACTGCTGCGTTTCTTTTTTCATCTGTCAAATTTCGACTGTGTTTATAAATTTAACTATAGTAAACATGTTTACTGATTCGAAGCATTTTCTAGATTATTATTTATTTATTTTTGGCATATTAAGTGGTCCATCGTAGGAATAGTAGAGATTTTAAAATCACAAATTCAATAAATAATATTAATATCTTTTAAAATCCCACGCCCTTTTATATTACTAATATGTATGGGGCTAGTAGGAAACTTAATCACGGGGTTTTCAGTTAAATGTCTGTGCCACAGACCGGGCTCGAGCCAATTTTCATTTATGAGTCCCACGCCGGGTCTGGTCATCGTTTTTTATGGGTTCAGTTCTTACTTTTTTTTGCAGACTCGGAACAGACATTTTTTTTTCCGAGCCGAACCGGACGTAGACTTCATTCTTCCTAGAGGTCTGCATGGGCCGAAATTTTCAGATCCGTTCCTGACCAGCCAGTATAACAATCACTGAACTGGTCTGTGCATAAATCAGTAAAATTTGGCCTAGCACAACAATTTTTGGCAAAAAATGCATATGTTTTTAAATCGCCATTGTTCTATATGTAACTAATGTCTTATGTCTATATGTAACATGTTCTATATGTCTTAATAACTAAAATTTTAAATTTATTCTTTTTTAAAAAATAGTTCATATATTTCTAGGCAATAAAATTAAAGTACAGTAAAACCTGTGAAAAAAAGACGGCCGATGTCGGAATCCTGTCTTAAACGGAAAAATATGTTCATTTATGAAAAAAGGAATATAATTAATAAAAGATTAGAATGCATTTACAACAGACAATGCACCTGCTAAGAAGGGAATCAGTCTATAACTGATCTTTCTTCATTCCTATGATATTCCGTCTTAGGAGCTTTTACTGTAGCATTTTTTCAGATTAGCCATGGGATATAGATTAACAATATGAAGGTGTGAAGAAAAGAACTCCAAAACCGCAGACTGTGCCTCTACATTAAGACTTTAATTTCCGTCCACGAAGACTCTTTTGTGAACTTGTACTTTGAACTCTATATAATAATTTATTCTTTTTTCTTTCAGAGAGATTTTTCGAACAGTTGGGTCTTTACGACCAAAGAACAAAGATGTTTGTAGCTTCTGTGAGTTACGAAAAGGATTTATAATTTTAATTGTTGTGTTCTGTTTACATAGTAAATGTTGTGTGTTTTTATTTAAAGACTTTGTCTTTTTGTGTGTGTGAGCATTACTGATGGATATGATCAAGATACCCGTATTAGGCATCCCATCACGAACCCGCAGGTAAGAGATTTTATTTATTAGAAAATCTTTAAATCTTACCTAAAGAAAATAAATTTTGACTGATTAATATGAGAATTTTTGACATGGCATCCCTGCCGGGATGTATAGTGCGGGTAAATATTTGTGAATTAGGAAATAGTTTAGAATATAGTTTGAAATCTTTTTTTTGAAATACGAAATAATTTAGAAAAATTTGAAATCTTATTGTTTGGGAAAGATTTAAAATCGAATTAAAAGGATTTGAACTATATATCATTTCGACTCACACACACACACAAAAATATGTCTCTACCAGAAACGTTAGAAGTTCTTAAAAAAAGAAGAACTATTTTACGATCAGCAGTCACTAAAGCATTAAGCAAAATCGAAAACTCAATAGACTTAGAAGATGTGTCTGCTGAACAATTAGAAGAATATGTCGAATCGGTTACAGACAAATTTAAGTCTTTAAAAACTACAGACAATAACTTAGAATTATTGATTAATCCAGATGATTTAGAAAAAGAATTGGAAGCAGCTTTAAAGTATGCTGAAAACGTAATTTCTTGGAAATAGCGCACAAATAGAAAAATAAGAGAAATAAAAGCAGGACTTTTAAATAATTTTAAGTCAAAACATGAAGTAAATTACGAAAATGCTGCGGACGTTGCATTTAATAATAGGGGAGAGAATTCCGTACGTGTAAAACTTCCTAAATTAAGTATTCCAATATTTGATGGGAATATGAATGAGTGGCTTACTTTTTGGAATTGTTTTGAATCTTCCGTTCATAATAACAGTTCATTGAATAAAATTGATAAATTCAACTATTTGCGAGCTCAATTAAAAACTACTGCCTTAAGCACGATTGAAGGCTTTCCTATTTCTGAAAGCAATTACGATGCTGCAGTGGAACTATTGAAAAATAGATACGGAAATAAACAAATGCTGATTCATACTCATATGAGTAACATTTTGGCAACCAAGCCGTTACAAAATTCGGCAGACATATATCTTTTTCGAAAATATTTTGACAAATTATCTGTCGAACTTAGAAGTTTAGAAAGTCTCGGTACAAATATAGAAGAAATATCTAGTGTATTGTGTACCACTATACTGAAAACAATTCCTCAAGACCTTCTCATTGAATTAAATAAATCGGAAAATGAGAAAGGTTATTACGAAATTAAAGAGCTAATAAAATTTTTATCATCTTGTTTACATGCTAGAGAGAAAGCTATGTTAGTGTCAAATGCAATTAAGGAAGATAGCCGGAAAACTTTTACTTTTCCCGATAAGAACATTCACGATTCGCGAGCTAAGCATAAAATATATCCGACGATGAATGATTTAATATCGACTAATACGGAAGAAGATTCAAGTTTAACAAATTGTGTTTTTTGCAACACTGCAAAACATTGCTCATCGAAGTGTCAATTCGCAGCTAACTTAACTATCGAGGAAAGAAAAAGTATTTTAATGAAAAAGGGAGCTTGTTTTAAATGTCTGCAAATAAAAAGACATTTATCGCGATTTTGTAAACAAAAAATAGTCTGCTGTCACTGTAAGGGAAACCATAATGTACTATTTTGCTATAAAGCAAAAACAAATGAAAAAACGAAAGAAAAAACTGAATTGTCGGACACTACCCTCTTTTCGAACGAAAATTTGTCGAACACAATTTATTTACAAACTCTGTGTATTTATATAAGGAATAACGGTTTTGAATATATAGTGCGTGCTATTTTAGACACAGCGTCTTCAAAATCTTATATCTCAAAATTCGTGGCCAATAAAATGGAATTAGAAGGTATAAGAAAAGTAAAAATCACGCATGGGATTTTTGGAGGTACCGAAACAACGGTTGATCATAATTGCTATTCTGTAGATTTAAGGGGTTTGAGGGGAGGAAAAAATATCAAAATTGAGGTCATGGAACAAGACAAAATTTGCGCTACTGTTCCTAAGATTAGAAATCTTAATTGTATTTCGGAATTAAAAGAAAAAAAAATTTTTTTGAGCGATATCTGCCCGGAAAGTAAAAATTGTTTATATGAACGGGATATTAACGAAATACATGTTTTGTTAGGAGCAGATGTTGTGGGAAATTTGTTTACGGGAAAAATGGAAAATCTTTCTTGCGGTTTAGTTGCGATGCAAACGTCACTTGGATGGACTACTATGGGAAAAATTAATGATAAAGAAAGGGATAGTTCTCTTTTGGTCCTTTCGTTATTAGTAAATGATGCAAAAATTACGGATTTGTGGAATTTAGATTCCTTAGGCATAGTAGATCCGGCTGAAAAACAATCTAAGGAAGAAGTTCAAAAATTGGTTATGAAACATTTTAAAGAAACCGTAAGCAGAGAAAATGACGGTAGATACAAAGTTAGTCTCCCCTGGATAAATGAACACCCCCCTATTCCTAGTAATAAAGATTTAGCGGAAAAACGCCTTCAAAATAATATCAAAAATCTTAATTCTTGCGGTTTACTGAAAGATTACGAAAAAGTTTTGGATGAATGGGAAGAGGAGGGGATCATTGAAAAAGTGAATTGTGATGAAAAATTTAATCCTTTTAAGATCCACTATCTCCCTCATAGAGCGGTAATCAAGCCTACGTCTACAACCAAAATTAGACCGGTATTCGATGGTTCAGCACATGTTAGGGGTTCCGTTTCCATAAATGACTGTATAGAGAAGGGACCTAATTTAATTGAATTAATTCCATCCGTCCTGAGTCGATTTAGAATAGGAAAGATAGGGGTTGTAGCAGATATTCGCAAAGCATTTTTGCAGATATCTCTAAATGAAAAAGACAGGGATTATTTACGTTTTCTTTGGTGGAGAGATGGGAATTCCGAAAACCTTGAGATTTATAGACATTGTAGGGTGGTTTTTGGGATTAGTTGTAGCCCTTTCCTTTTGGCTGCTACTCTTACACATCACTTAGATCAGGCTCCTGAAAATCTTAAAGATGTTGCTCTAAAACTTAAAGAATCCTTTTATGTAGACAATTGTGTAGCCAGTGTAGAGTCGAGGGAAGAGTTAGAGTATTTTCGAAATGAAGCACGAAAACTTTTGGCATCAGCACAATTTGATCTTCGTGGTTGGTGTTATAATCAATGCGAGGAATTTGGATTAGGCAATAATGACAAGGGTTATTTGAATGATATAAAAATTCCGTTACTCGGTTTAATATGGGATACCGAAAAGGACACGCTGTCGTGTGATTTCCGGAATTTTAAAGTTGAGAATGAGCTCATCACAAAAAGAACGATTTTGTCCTTAACGCATAAAATATTCGATCCCATCGGTTTCACTTGTCCCGTGACCTTAATTCCAAAATTGCTTTTACAGAAATGTTGGAAAATGAAAGCTTCATGGGACTCCAAATTGCCCGATGAGATAGTTAAGGAATTTAAAAAATGGAGTAACCAAATTAAGGATTTAGAAAATCTTGAAATACCTCGAAAATTATCTGAATTTTCAGTAAAAATGGGAAAATTATCTCTACATGCCTTTTGCGACGCGAGTAAATCTTCTTATGCTACATGCGTTTTTCTCAGAAATGAACAATCGAATTTTGTCACCTGTCAACTTGTTCAGGCCCGTTCTAGAGTAGCTCCGTTAAAAGACCTTTCGATTCCGCGTCTAGAATTACTAGCTTGTTGCATTGGAGCTAGATTGACCAATAGCATTAAAGCAGATTTGAAACTAGAAAATATTGATACGTTCTATTGGTCAGATTCTATGGACGCGTTATATTGGATAAAACGGGAAGGACCTTGGGCTACATTCGTAGAAAACAGAGTTAGGGAAATTCGAAAACTTACATCCACCGCTTCGTGGAATTTCGTACCTGGAAATATGAATCCAGCAGATTTGCCGTCACGCGGGTGTTGTGCGAAATCCCTTATTAGGTCTCAGTGGTGGTTAGGACCGACTTGGCTTTTGGATTCCGAAGAAAACTGGCCTAAGTCTAACATTTTGCCTAACATGGAAATAGTAAATACTGAAAAACGAAAAACAATTGTAACTGCCTCTAATTTAGAAAGTAATGACCCCCAATTTTATAATCGCTATTCTTCGTACAGTAAAATTTTGCGAATCACTGGTTGGATTCTGCGATTTATTCAAAATTCGAAAAGGGGTAGTAACGACAGAATATTCGGTCAATTGACTAACAGTGAAATTCAGAAGGCAGAAACAGTTATTTTAAAGCTAGTACAAAAGGAATCATTTGAAAATATGAACGATAAAAGATATAAATGCTTACGCACTTTTACAGATTCGGATGATATCATCCGTGTGAAAACTAAAATTTTTCATCGAGAAGACGAATTTAACTTCAGGTTACCTGTCGTCTTTCCTTCAAAGCACCACGTTGTACAACAACTTATATTTTCGAAGCACGTAGAATTTGGTCATTGCGGTGTATCATTTTTGATGACCGTGCTAAGAGAAAAATATTGAATTCTCAAAAGTCGTAAGACTATTAAAAGCGTGATTACTAAATGTTTCGTATGCAAGAAACACGCCTCGAAACCCCCGGAAGTTGAAGAAAGTGTTTTACCGGTAAACAGAGTGCAAGAAGCGGCTATTTTTGAAATAATAGGAGTGGATCTATGCGGTTCTCTTTATTTGAAAGATGAATCCAAAGTATGGATTTTATTAATAACTTGCGCCATTTTTAGAGCAGTCCATTTTGAACTGTTGTATAATATCTCAACAGACAGTTTTATTCTTGGACTCACAAGATTTATTGCGAGACGAGGCCGTCCTTCAGTAATATACGCTGATAACGGCACCAATTTTACTGGATGTCGTAATTTATTTAGCAAGATTGATTTTGAGAAACTAAAAAGTGCCTGTTTTTTCACATATAGACTGGCAGTTCATACCACCTTCTGCACCCTGGTGGGGTGGCTTTTGGAAAAGACTCATCGGAATCCTGAAAGGAGTGCTTATTCGACCGGTGAAAAAACTCTGTCCTCTAGAAGTGAGTGGGGTAGGAGAAAGTCGAGATGCTCCCGCTCTGCAAACCTGTCTGTCTACTCGTCGAGGACGGACAGTACGTCCTCCCGATAGACTGCAAGTTGGGGTTGGCTCAAGTTGAGTTCTGTCCCCTAGTGAACTCAAAGGGGGGAATGTGAAGAAAAGAACTCCAAAACTGCAGACTGTGCCTCTACATTAAGACTTTAATTTCCGTCCACGAGGACTCTTTTGTGAATTTGTACTTTGAACTCTATATAATAATTTATTCTTTTTTCTTTCAGAGAGATTTTTCAAACAGTTGGGTCTTTACGACCAAAGAACAAAGATGTTTGTAGCTTCTGTGAGTTACGAAAAGGATTTATAATTTTAATTGTTGTGTTCTGTTTACATAGTAAATGTTGTGTGTTTTTATTTAAAGACTTTGTCTTTTTGTGTGTGTGAGCATTACTGATGGATATGATCAAGATACCCGTATTAGGCATCCCATCACGAACCCGCAGGTAAGAGATATTATTTATTAGAAAATCTTTAAATCTTACCTAAGGAAAATAAATTTTGACTGATTAATATGAGAATTTTTGACAGAAGGTGATTCTCAATTCCCTGCTGAACAACCGCAAACTTTCTGACGCATTTTCCACCTCATTTTTAAACGTAAATGCATAAAATTGGTAGGCCTGACTATTGAAGGAATTTGGAATCAAGTAGCGTTTTACATTTTTTTGATAAATAAGTTACTCATCGAGTTATAAGCGATTTTTGTCATGTGATTACAATTTTTTCCCCTTTCGCACGCTCTCGCGTCGGAAATTCAGTTCAAAATGACAACTTTGACAGTATTTTCTTAAAGATATTCTGCATTTACGAAAAAATGCAAAACGCCATTCGATTACATAGTTTCAAAATAAGAACACCTATCAGTTTCATGCAATTGCGAACAAAACTGAATTAAAAAATCCCTGACGGCTCAGCCAGATTTCGAAGACGCAGACCGTGGGGCGCCTGTTTATTGGGAATTGCAGAGGAAATGATCTTTTTGTCATGATGCAGCAGTTGGGACCGCCCACTTCTAAATCTACCTGTGTATGTAGGCGGAACCGGCAGGGATTTTTTAATTAATTTTTTAATTAATTTTTTTTTTTTTTTTTTTCTGTAAGGGTTGGTCCTATAAAAAACTTGTTAATTTAAAAGTTGTAGATAATATTAAGAGGATTTATAATACATTTAAACAGATTGGATATCTTGTGACTTGACGAGGTTATGAATTTTTTTATTCTTAAATTCCCATCCCCCCCCCCCCTCCTTGAGGCCATTTTTAATGATATCAAAAATATGTCCTACATAAATTTTCGGTCCTTTTCCTGGAAGTAATAATAACTTTAAACGGATTCGATACGTATCATAATTAAGAAGTTATGTTTTTTTTTATGTTTTCACAACCCCCCCCCCCCCCCTGGTTCGATTTTGCCCATTAACGAACTTGACTGCAGTGTTGAATTCAGACACTTTTCAGGGATTTCTGGAGCTTCGGGGAGGAGGGGGGATAGTGTTCCAGGGGAGAAGGAGATATGCGCTTTTTAGCCATTAAAAGCATAACATCTTAAATCTTCCTTGGGGGGGGGGGGGGGAAATGCCACCCCCTTTATTCAATACTGCCTGACCGAGATTTTATGTCCCTTTTGTGTTTCAGTTTGAACAATATTTGTGCAGTGATATTGAAGTTATCGTGTCCATGAAAAAGTGAGATAGATAGATAGGTAAAGTTTTGAACTGAGGGATGGTTTTGGGTTCTAGGAGTCATGATCGGCGTAGATCTGCAAAAAATTTTCAGAAATTCCCACATAGGGGAGAATGTAATAGGTAGAATTTTTTACGAAATCTACCTAAAATGTGTCATAAAATAGTCTGTTTGGATTTGCCTTAGCGTTAGGGATTATTTCCTTGGAATATTCCCTAACTTTGAGATTTATTTAATCCACTTTTCGCGTCTATTGAGGGAGGGGAAAGGAGGGGTTGGTCAAAGTTAAAACATTTCCCCTATTGGTCAGGAATATTGAGTAGGTCGCTTTAATTGGCCTATGGAGTAAAGCTATTTCAGAAAGCAATTGAGTGCTTTTGCAGTGCAGATTTTTATTTTCTTACTTTGAAATTTGCATGCTGTGTGAATCACGAAGTATTTTTTTTTTTCGAGCTCCTGTATCTCTCTCGGTATCGTGTAGCTAGTGAATGATGGCGACTGCTAGTGGTACAAATGTGATTTATAATTTAAAATTTTTGCAAAATTTGGAAAGAAAGGGAAAGCATGAGGTTTTAAAATTTTGTATGAATGAAGGATTGATTGCGTCGCATTATGATTGCCCTGAATGTAAGGAAGATATGCGTCTGGTCGGAAGGAATGACAGAGGTGATGGGTATACGTGGGAGTGCCGAAAGAATGATCATCATATAAAGAGATCAGTAAGAAAGGGCACGTGGTTTGAGAAGAGCAAATTGAGTATAATTGATAATTTATGTTTTACTTGTTTATGGGTGAATGGTGCATGCAATGATGTGATTGAGAATGAAGTGGGAATGAGTAGTAGTGAGACACTGGCTGACTGGAATAATTTTTGCAGGGAAGTATGTGTGGAAATGTGTGCGTATGATTGTGAAAAGATTGGGGGTGTAGGAAAAGTTGTGGAAATTGATGAAAGCAAGTTTGGTGAAAGAAAGTATCATAGAGGAAAACGAGTGAATGGTCATTGGGTGTTTGGTGGTGTTGAAAGGGGATCGAATAAATGTTTCATAAAACCAGTTGAAAACAGGAGTGAGGATGTTTTGCTGAAACTTGTGCAAGAGAATATGTTACCGGGAACTTTAATAATATCTGATTGCTGGAAAAGTTATACTAACCTCTCTAAATGGGGTTATAAACATGAAACAGTAAAACATAGTCAGACATTTAAGGACCCGGTTACAAGAGCTCACAGGAATACTATAGAGGGATTGTGGAGCTTGATTAAAAAAGCATTCCGGGCTAAACACCGCAGGAAAGTAGAACATTTGCTGGATTCATACTTTGCAGAATTTATGTGGCGAAGAAAATTCACGCACAGAAAGAAAGAGCGATTTGCCGCTTTTCTAGCGGCAATTAACAAAGTATTCCCTCTGCAAACAAAAGATGAATAGGAGGACGGTGGCCAAAAGTCCTAAAAAAGCAGCTAAACCTTCAAAACCAAAGGCACCAAAAGTTAAGAAAATGAAATCTCCTAATAAAGCTGCCCCCAAAAAGGCTAAGAAGTAAACTCTGACAGACACCTTGGGTGGAAAAAAAAAAGGCTCTTTTCAGAGCCATACAAATATTTAATTTTTACAGATAAACACCGCAGGAAAGTAGAGCATTTACTGGATTCATACTTTGCGGAATTTATGTGGTGAAGAAAATTCACGAACAGAAAGAAAGAGCCATTTGCCGCTTTTCTAGCGGCAATTAACAAAGTATTCCCTCCACAAACAAAGGATGAATAGGAGGACGGTGATAGCAAAAGAAGAAAAGCCACTTAGAGCAATAATTAAAGAAGTAAAAGTAAGTGTGTTATTTCACTATTTTGGTAATATTTTTTCCGTTGATTTGTGTATTTGATACTGGATAAAGTAATAAATGTAGCAGGAGCCGATAAGTGTAACAAGAATGTAGATAATAATTTTAAGAGAAAAAAATCCCACAGAGGGAAAAGTAATATTAATAAATATTAAATTTTAAAAATCATGTACACTTTGGCTACTTTTATTGGGAAAAATAACAAAAAACGGCAAAAGTATACATGAGTTTATATTTTTAATTTTAGATTTGTATTTTTCATTCATAAAAAGCATATTACTTCCCTTTCTGAGTGGAAATTTGTGTCTGTTCATTGTCATCTACCTTCTTGGTGCGATTATCGAATTTAGCTATATCGATTACGTGAATCGACAGCTGCTCTATGACGTCAGCAGCTGTTATCAGGCATGAGAGTGGGTAAAGAACAAAAAGTCTGAAAATACGTGTAAGCTCAAAATTTTTTAAAAACTAAAAAACCACGCACGAAACCATATTTTGCACAAAAGGAAAAAATGCATAAAACTATATTACTCAAATACATCACAAAAGTTTTTAAAAATAAAATTAAAAATGCAATTATTTCTCATAAATACACAACAATAATGTATAATAATACTACATACTTATATTAGAATAATTTTACCACAACAAAAAATTATTTACTTAATGTTTTCTATACATCTATAAGTCCTATAAACTGTTAAGTTTTACGTACAGTAGTTCTGCTTTAAAACACCAAAGTAATCAAAATGCAGAAATAAAGAAAAAATACAAATAACACTCTTGCAACTTTTTATTATTATTTACCATACAGTAAATTTCATTACAAGAGTGCCTTCATATTTATACTAAACATTATTTTGATTATAAATTATAAATACAGAATTTATGATTTTTTTGCAATATTGACAAATACCACGAAGTAAAACTTAAAACAGACTTTTTCCTTGTATTATATAGAATTTCATTTTTGCAGAATTGCCAAGTTCCAGAGGGTGAAAATAAAGAGATTTTTAAAAAGAAATCAGGAGAGTTTTCTATGACTTTTTTTTTTAAAATGCAAACATAGAATAATCATAAAAATTAAATTAATTTTAAATAATATTAAAGGTGTACAGTCGACTCTGTGAAATCCGCCGATGTATAATCCGCCATCCATTTTCAAATGTAAACAATGGAAATCATACTTTCATAGTTAAGCTCATTAAAGAAATTACATATAGTTGTTTTTATGAATTGTCAATTTTTAAATGCTTTAAATTGTGATTTAACAAGTTTTATGTGATTTGCATGATGTATATTAAAATAATAACTTTAGGTAAGCAAAAGGAACAACTAAATTCTAATATCAGTGGAGTAATTTACATTTTAAAACTAATACATTCATGTAACAGCTGACTATAGAAATATCTGCAGAAATCAGTAACTGTTTGGTCTTATTTGAAAGGCACTTTTGCTAAATACACCTTTAAACAACTTGGATATAAATATATATATATTCAGATTTAAGCCAAAACTTAAATTTCCATTGAGTAAATGTTCAAAAAATTAAATAACAGCTAATGAAATTTAAATTTTATAATAATTCCAACCTACTTAGAATTAAGAGCTAAAAGATCTTCTTAAGAAGATCGTTTAGCTCTTATTGTTTCACACCAGTTTCAACTTATTTTCTATACAGTGACCTCTCACTTATACGACTTTCAGGGGACCATAGAAAAAAGTCGTATAACTGAGAGAGTCGTATAAGTGAGAGACCGTCTTATTACACAAGTTTCAAACTTTATATGCATTAATTATTTTACCTATATTAAAAACAACAAGTTTTGAGTACTAAGAACATATTTTAACAAAATTTATAAAATGTATTAAAAAATAAAACATAAAATATATTTTTAAATGTTTACAAAATAGTTCGCTTACCACTATGTTTATTTTAAAGATTTACAAATCAGATTTTCTCAAAAAATGAAGTCATATCAGTTTGTCTCTGTCTTCGACTAAAAGAGAAAATGTTTTTTAATAGTCTAATAAAGCTTTTAAGCTATTTTGGAAATAATAATTTTGATCGACATAATTCTTTAATGTATTTAAAGTGGCACTTGTTTCTGAAAAATTTACACCAGCAATAACATTGCTCTCATCTTATCTTCGTCACCCTCCTCGCTCAAGTTTTCCTTATTGATATCCTCAAAGATTTCTTCGGCAATTCTCAGTTCTGACAGAAGAAGTTTTCATCACATTCTACATAATCTTTGAAATTAATACCTTCGTCCATAAACATTTCATCCCAGTCTTCGTCATTAAAGGATTCCCACATGCTCTCAAAATCGGGCTCATTTGTTGAACTAGCAGTTTGGTCTTGTGAAAAACAACATTACCTAAAACATTTTTTAATAGTCTGCGATGTCACATTATTCCAGGTGGTCATTAGGCTTTTGTTCAATGGCACAACCACCCTCCCGCCATGGAATTCATCGTTAATAACAGACGAAGATAGATAAAAAATGTTATTCATTATTGATAAAAACTATAACAATAGTGAAAGGATAAAGCTAAGAAAATGTGAATGATTTGTATGTTAAAGATTATAAAAATGAATTCTTGAGTGAGAAATGTAAAATCACCTGAACTGTTTAAAGCGTCGTATAAGTGAGAGAAGTTTAGCATTATTTCCCATAAAGCGTGGACGGGACCAAGAGAATTCGGCGTATAACCGAGAGAGTCATATAACTGAGAGTCGTATAAGTGAGAGGTCACTGTATTTAGAATTATTAAATTACTTTTGAGTTATAGTGTTCCTTTTTATATTGTTATTTTTGTACAAATATTAGTAATTTATAGTTCAGTTTAAAAAGAAAACAAAAGAATGATCTGTAATCTGCAAAATTTTATAATCTGCAAAACTCCTGGTCCCAAACTGTGCAGATTTCACAGAGTTGACTGTATTTAAAAAATGAATAATATAAATAAAATTTGCATTGTATAATTAATTTTCTTTAAATTAACTTAGTTATTAAATAATTTAAACCAGTTATGCATATTTTTCTTTTCTATTGTAATTTATGTTTAAATATTTCTAATTAATAGTTCGACTATAAAAAAATAAAATGTTAACAAAGAAATAATCTATAATCCACCAAACCCATGGTACCTAAGTGTGCGGATTTCACAGAGTTGACTGTATATACTTAACTTTAAAAATGCTTTTGAAGCAAATGACATAAAATATGTTTTAAAACAATTTAAAAATCATTATAAATACCAGGAATGGATTTTGTCATCTCAGAAAAATATATGAATAATTCTTTATTAATAAAAAAATTATTAATAATAAAAATAAAATAATGCAAGATTTTTTAAACGTTTTTTTAAATAATGAATTTACAGTTTGCAACATAAAGTTGCATTTTATTCATTATAAAAAATAAAATTAATGGTGTCAGATTTTGAATTTAAGAACGAAAACTGAAAATTTTTTACCAGCAAGAATAAGTTTTAAAAAGCAATCATATATATTTGATCTGAACTTCTATCTATTTGGGTTTTTTCGTGATCTTTTGATGAAATTTGCAGTTTTTTTCGAGATCTGTTGATAAAATTTGTGTTTTTTTCACAATTTTTTGACGAAATTTGCCGTTTTTCGCGATTTGTTGACAAAATTTGCCGTTTTTTTCGCAGTTTCTGACAAAATTTGTCGTTTTTTTCACAAAGTTTTTGACGAAATTTGCCGTTTTTACGCGATTCTCTGACGAAAGTCACGTTTTTTCCGCGATCTGTTGACAAAATTTGTCATTTTTTTCGCGATCTTTTGATGAAATTTGCCGTTTTTACACGATTTTCTGATGAAAGTCACGTTTTTTCCCGCGATCTGTTGACAAAATTTGCTGTTTTTTTGCGATCTTTTGACGAAATTTGCCATTTTTCGCGATTCTCTGACGAAGTCACGTTTTTCAAGCGATCTGTTGACAACATTTGTCGTTTTTTTCACGATCTTTTGATGAAATTTGCCCTTTTTCGCGATGTTTTTGACGAAATTTGTTGTTTTTCGCGATCTTTTGACGAAATTTGCCTTTTATAGCAATGTTTTTGACGAAATTTGCCGGGTTTTTTTTTGCGATTTTCTGACGAAAGTCCCGTTTTTCCCGCGATCTGTTGACAAAATTTGCCATTTTATCGCGATCTTTTGACGAAATTTGCCGCTTTTCGCAATGTTTTTGACGAAATTTGCCATTTTTTGGTGATTCTCTGACGAAAGTCACGTTTTTCCCTCGATCCTTTGACAAAATTGCCGACTTTTCTTCGAACGAATGACGTGATTGATTTTTTTCGGCGATCATTTGCCGAAATACCGATACATTTTATGTCCGAATTTTCGGAAATCATTGCCTTAATTTTTCGAAATTTTCGGACCAGAATCACCCCTTATGTCTCGTTTGGCGCATTTTCTTTTCGTTGCCAAATAGAAAAAAAAACATCAAAAGTCGGATTTTTTTTTTTTTTTTTTTTTTTTTAAACAGATAAAAATCGGAAATTTTCTCAAAAATTTACGAAAAGTCGGAAGAATCTCATCCCTGTGTTATCTTGGCGCCATTTTTTTTTTTGCCGCGATCCTGTACCCGCTGCGGAAGTTGTGCCGTAAACAGAGTGAAACACCTAATCAAACCCTACAACAACATTCAGTAGAAAGTTTCAGTGAAGCTGGAGCTGAAAATTTCTAAGTTACAAAAAAGAACTGAAAGAGGGTAGATTAGAATGATTTGCACAAGAGGTTGAAATACTCTTTACAGTATACTTATGAAGAGCGAAGTTAATCATTTGATTTTAATGGCGCTTCAATTTCAAATCTTTAATGTTATATGAAACATTTTCCAATTTTTCTTGAAAGCTCAAATTTTTCTACCCTTTTCTCAAAATTTTCCTGACTTTTCCTCAGAAATGGTAAATTTCCCTGACTTTTCCAGTCTATATAAATTTCCCTGACTTTATCAGGTTATCCAGGTAGCTAGACACACTGTTATCACTGGAGTCCAGCTAACATAAAAGTACCAAATATTTTATAAATAACAAAAAAATAAACAAAGAAAATAATAAATTTTTAATCAAAAAAGTGTCAAAACGTCAATTTTAGCTTTGCATTCAGCATCGCTGCGAGAAATTAAAAAAATACACAGCATGACTAAACATTCTGTGGCATATAAAATAATGTGTTGTGAATTACTATTTAGTTGCTGCGACGTACCATATTGATCATCACACTCCTCATCTTTGTAACATAAACGCAATGTGTGCATCAGTTTTATTTTTTTACTGTTTAAGTAATATATTTGAAGAATCATTTCAAGTTTTAGCAAAAAACCTTACAATCTTACAACTGGACCTGAATAAATCCTTACATTGTAAGGATAAACCTTACAAGTTGGCAGGCATGAAAATAATAATAATAGTAAAAAAATAAATAAAGGTTGTGTAATTTAAAAATATTCAGAAAATTGTCAGTATTGTTATTATTTTTTTAAACATTGCAACTGTGGTAAGTAAAATTTAACACCCGGCAATATTTGTTTAATTACTAATTTTATATTAAAAATATTTAAATTAAAGGATTTTGCATGTGTTATATAGATTAAATAAATTGACCTAAACTTTATCTACATTTTGTCTGACCATTATCAAGAAGCTATGTATATATACTAAGAAAAGAATCTGACTATTCTCTGTAAAAAAAGAAAAGAAGAGAAAAAAAGAAAGAATGAAAAATATTCATGTAAGAACTATAAAGTAAATCAAAGTCATATACATGTTTAACATATAAATAATGTTTTAGTCTGATAAAAATAAAAGTAATGAACAATTTTAAAGGTCACATAATTAAAAAATACTAAATATTAATATTTAAAAAAAAAAAAAACATTGACACTATAGTAAATAAAAATAAATGTCCTCAATGATTACTCATTCAATTAATATTTTTAGTTAAAGTCCTGCTAAAAAGCAAGCATAATAGGTTATAAATTACAAGCTTAAAAACCTTTTGCTTCAATTGGTTGAGTAGTTTAGACTGACAGCGCTATCTATATCTTTATATGTATAGGAATTGCTTACACAGTATAACAATTCAACAAATTTTTTATACTTAATTAAGTTAAATGAAACTAATTAAAAATTAAAACATATTACTAATGGAATTTTCAAGTTGTTTATTGTCAAATCCTGACGGTTACTATCTAGTTTCTAATAAAGGTGTAAATAACCAGTTATGTAAATTAGATATTTATCTTGCAATTGCTGTTTTAAATTAATATCGTCCCATATAAATTTTGGTTCTACATTTAAAAATTCAGCTTTGAAAGCAAAGCTTAGAATTTTGGTTTTCGTTTTGGCTCAAAAAGTTTATGCGAAATAAAAAATTTCTTTGTCTACAGAAAAACATGGACAATAAGAGTTGAAAAATTCATTTACACTTGTTTCGACTGAAAATATCAAAATTATCATGCATAATGTTATTTGAAAATAAATAAATATAGTATTAAAATATAGAAAATATCAAACGTGACATTTTGAAAATAAATATCCGATATATATATCTTAAAAATTTAGCTTTTTATATATTTTTTTCATTAGTCCCCTTTACATGTTTTATAATCTGGGTTATTGTTGACACTCTTAATCAAACCAATCAGGAAGCAGAAAATAGTGTTTCACAGTTCCACTGTTCTTCTGTGAAAATCTTAATGAACATGCTAAGAGTTAGCTGCACTTAATAAATTTATATATTTTTTATTTTCTTGAAGAAATTGCATGTTTTTGTTTTAATAGTAATCAGGGTTGGCACGGTTTAAACCAAATGGTTTTTTTCTGAAAAAAACCAATTGGTTTTTTTGTTAATTTGTTTAAAGATTTTTTTCTTATATAATTAAGTTTTCAAATTATTTGATGTACAAATAACTTCTACTTCTAACTGAACAGCTCAACTCATTTCAGCAATCAACCTGCATAAGTCACAGTTGCATCATAGTTGCACCTGTGTATGAATGGTCCAAGAGTTAGCATTTGAGAACAAAAAATGTCTAATTTTGGTAGAAGAAAAGATTTAGTTTGGTTATATTTTAATGAAGTAAAAAATGATAAAAGGAAAGGTTGTAGAGCTAGATGCAAAAATTGTAATAAAGAAATGGAAGGTCAAGTAGCTAGGATGAAGAAACACATTGAAACTTGTAATAATTCTCATCATCATTCTGATTCTGTTGATAATGGTAAGTACTTATTTTATCATTATTATTGCTGCTATTATTTTTAATTTTGAAAGAAAATTGTTAAAAATTTGTTAATAAGTTAAATATTTGTTAAATTCAAAATTTTTAATTTATCTATAAAATTACAAGTAATGCATATTGAGAACACATTATGTATATCTTCATTCAGATGATTCTAAACTCTTATAAAAAATTACATTATTATTTGAAATGCTATTTGATTGAGAAGATAAATTATAAAAATCACATATATTATTATTTAATTTGCATATGCTATTTGATTTTAGAAAGTTATATTCTATGAAATAAAAAATATTTATGTAATTCTAAGTAATGAAATTTTGGAAAAAACAAGAAAATTTTAAGTAGACATTTTTTTGTTAGAGAACTTTATTTTGATAATCTTAAAATTACATTTGATAAAAGTTTGAAAGTTTTACAAATTAATCATATTATTAAGAACAAATTATGTGATTAGAACTGTTATTAAATGAAATTGTTAATTTTTAATTTATGTATGGCTCTTAGAGATTAACTAAGTTTTCACCAATCATAAATATCCAAAATTATAAAAGACATGGTAATTTTATCTCAAGTATTAAATAAATTATCAAAAATAAATATATCAATATGATAGAGATGTTTACTTTGCAGTAAAACAAAGAAAAAAAAAATGTCTTTGTATTGAATTATTGTTAATTATATGATTATGATTTTTGAAGTAATATGTTCTGTATCATTAAGCAATTCTTATTTTTATTTTTGTGTAGATGATGTGTCAGTGTCACTATCCAGTATTTCAAGTTCTTTGGATTCAGCAATAACACAAAGAGCAACAAGTAAAATTGGTTCTTTAAAAAGGAAAAGAGATACTATGGACTTTTTTGTCAGTAAATCAACACCATCTCAAAAGCAAATGTTTGATGAACAAGTTGCTAGGTTTATATATGCTACAAATACGGCATTTAGCACTGTAGAGCATCCTGAGTTTATTAAAATGGTTCAGAGTTTCCGCCCAGAATATTCTCCACCATCAAGAAAACAAATTGCTGGGGATTTATTAGATCATACTTACAGCAAAAAAAAGAAAAATGTGCAAATATATTAAAAAATGAAGTTGTCACATTAGAATTAGATGGATGGTCAAACATTCACAACGAACCTGTGATCTGTGTTACTTTAACAACAAAAGACGGGAATACATACTTAGCAGACACTATTGATACATCGGGAATTGCTCATACAAGTGAAAATCTGTATGATATTGCGACTACAACCATTAATAAATGCCAATCGGAATTTCAATGTTTAATACAAGCATTAGTGACAGACAATACTGGAAATGTCTGAAAAATGAGGCATATGTTTGCTGAAAAAGAAGAGTTTAATGTTATTACTTATGGATGTGCAGCCCATATTTTAAATTTACTGGCAAATGATATAAGTTATCCAAATGTAAAAGAACAAATTTTGCATGTAATCAAATACTTCAGAAACAACCAATATGCAAATGCGTGCTTCAGAAAAGATGCAAGTACATCAAAACTAATAATGCCTTGTGAAGTTCGCTGGAACTCATTTGCTGACGCTTTAGACAGCTATCTGAAATCATGGTCAGTTCTTGTAACTATATGCGAAAATAATAAAGACAAAATTGATAAAAATATCCAAAGTCTAGTTTCAAACATTTCATTGAAAAGAAATGCTGAAGACTATTTTCAACAATTAAAGCCAATTAGTGTAGCTTTAGATAAAGTACAAAGCCAAAATTGTACAATTGGAAAAACTGTTTTTCTTTTTAAAAATTTAAAAAAACAGATGGAAGATTTGAAACTGAATAAAGACATTATGAAAAAACTAGATACTCGTTATAAAATGGCAATAACACCAGCCCATCTTCTTGCTTATCTGTTGGATCCAAGAGCCAAGGATGCTGATCTCGAATTGTCATCGGAGGAAAAAAAAGAAGCATTGGAATATGCTAAAACAAAATTTCCCAAAAACAATTTATTATCTCTGATACTAAAATTTTGTGCCAAAAGTTCTCCATTTCAAAGATATCTTTTTGAGAATGATTTTAGTAAAGATGTATCAGCTATAGAATGGTGGCATATTCAAGAAAATGAAATCAAAAAGTTCAATGATGGTGTGTTGAAAGAAGTTGAAACGATTCTTACTGCAAAAGCGACTACTGCAAATGTAGAGAGAATTTTTTTCTTCATTTGGTGTTGTATAATCAAAGTTACGCAACAGACTGGGTTTACAAAAAGCGGCAAAACTTGTTTTTTTGTTTAAAACATTAAACCCTAATAATCCTGTTTATTAACATAGAATCTTTATAGACATGTGTCTTACTTCCATTTTCTTAAAATTTTGAAAATTTATTCAATTTCCATGTTTTTAAAATGTTTCTTTTATATATATTTTTTAAATATATTTCAATTTAATTTTCTTACTGAAATTCAATTTGTTTTTTTAAATTGAATAAAAAAGTAAGTCTCACTTTCTTTTCTTTGCATTATTTTTATTTAAAAAAAAAATTAGTATAGCATACCAAGGTAAAATTCTACATTATATCTTTATATTCTTATGTAACACAACTAAGTGTTGCTTATTAAAATGAAAAAATATAGGAAGGCAATAGATTAAGTCTTTAAAGAATTTAATATAAATCTTGCAATTAAATACTATTAAAAACTTTTAAGTATCAACATTAAGATACAGAATCCATTCTATGAATGCAATATGAAATACATAAACATATTAATATGTTTTATAAGTGTGCTAAATCATTTGGTAAACATGAATTACAGGTTGCATTTGGAAATATGTATATATAAAACAGCAATTATTTCTTCAACTTTTTTAAAAAGTAATCTTTAAAAATTATTTAAAACTTATCACCATTACTGTAGAACCTGATGGCACAAGTGATCATGTTCTATGTATTACATAGGAAACTTTTGTATATATATAACTGTTTTGAATTTGAATGTAAATGATGTTAGCTCAGCGCTAAATAAAATTTAATGATTTGAATTCGTACATAATTAATAACAATTGTTTATTTATTTTGTTTAAACTGTTTTCAGAATATATATATATATATATTGTTATTGTAATATTAATCATTCTTGTCAATGTTAAATTTTATTTACTGATGTGCATATATGTAATTAAAAAAGATACAAAAAAACACGGTTTAAACCAAAAAAACCGTTTTTTTGGGGTTTTTTCAAAAAAACCCGTTTTTTTGCCAACCCTGATAGTAATAGAAAACTTTGAATTTTATATGCTAATGGCAATTTACAAAATTTTATTTATTTTTCAGGTTTTAGGACCATGGTCTATTACTGTAATGCTTAACTAGTCAATTTCCAGTAATGGACACCCTATGTGGACGCAGGGGCCTCGCTGAGGGAAGCCCCCCCCACCCCCCACAAAAAAAAAAAACATTCGCGAATGTTATTACACTTGGCAAATTTACAAACTTAGTTGGCAAATTTGTTTAAAACTTTAATAAAAACTATATTTTCTATTTCTGATAGACATGGCAAAAATTACAAAACTTTTAACAAATAAGAACTATATTACATTTTCTAACTATGGTAAGTTGGCAAAATTATAAAACGAGTTGGCAAATACTGAAATTTGACTTGGCAATTTAAGGTTCTCTCTCCCACCAATAAAAAGTCTTAGCGATGGCGCTGTGTGGACGTTACTAAAAAAGCAATTTCAGTAATGTTCATGGTGCATAATTTTTTTTTATTTAACTGAAATGCTAAGTAATCAAATTTAATTTTTTAAATTGCACCTAACAGAATGTAATAGCAATATTTTTTTTATAAATAGCTGTTTTTGTTAATTTCATGTAATTAATAACTTTTTTAAGAGTGTAATCATTTTTTTTTAACCGTGCCTTGCATACTTTATAATGTGGCAATCAACACCAATTAGGCAGCAGAGAATAATATTCAAAGGCACAAGAAAATGTGGGGCTCAAGCTATCCCCGTATAAATAAAGACAATTTTTTATGTCACACAAGTTATTAAAAATCTATTTTCTGTCTTAAATGTTTTATTTTTCATCGACAAAACAACTAGTGCATACATAAAAAAATAAATAAATTTATAGTAGCAATGAAACTACTAAATCTGCTGATCAAGGGGCTCAAATCTAAATCTGCAATTTTATTTTGAATAATTTTATTTAGTATTTAAAAAACATTCAACCCAGACTTTCATTTATTTGATATTTTTTATACAAATTACTAAAAGTTATATCAAGCAGTTTAACTTTTTTTAACTAACCCTTCTAACCCCCCACCCCCAATGTCTCAATAATTTGATATGTAATTCTTTGAAATTTAGTATTTTAAACCTTCTATCTAAAATAATTAATCTTGTGATAATGACAATTTAAAGAGAGAATTATTTTCATAAATATTTTATTAATTATTGATATCCTAATTGTTA
Organism: Maratus michaelseni; assembly: GCA_963931845.1. NCBI lineage: Eukaryota > Metazoa > Arthropoda > Arachnida > Araneae > Salticidae > Maratus > Maratus michaelseni. The sequence goes on from OZ007600.1 coordinate 134,218,856, forward strand.
AATTTATTTGAAAATTACTATTTTATTTCATTAATATGCTTTCTTTAAATTCTAGTTTTAAATACAATCATAATATCAATATCTATTACTTTTTGTGGGGTATCCATTACTGGAACAGAAATTTTTTAGTAATTTCTGTTCAGAGTATATTTTTTAAATATTAATATATATCAATAAAATTATTAAAACATCGAAAAAAAAATTATTGAAATTTATGAAAATTTATTAAAATTAGTCAACATTTTATTTATTTTTTGTTTGTTTTTCTACTTAGATTTAAAAAAAAAAAAAAACCTGCATATATGTAACATATAATTCTTTGGAAATAAAAAAAATTATATTATTTATTTCTAATATAGATAAAGATTACATTTATTATTTATATATGCCAGGATTTAAAAATTAAATATTCGAAATACAAGGTTAAACCACCAAACACAAAAGACAAGAAAATGCTTTGGTTCAGTAACTGTTTTGTAATAATAGAAGTATATTTATAATAATAATAAGGATGAACAAAATATGCATATGCAGTTTAGTCATTAGGAGATTTGTATAGGAACATAAAGACAAAATAAATAACCTGGAATTACTTTCCGAATATCCAAGAGAGAAGACACGTGGCCAATACAGGTAGTGCAGGACATACAAGATAGGACACTCTCAAAGCTGCGTTTTCACTGGTCGACCCAAGGCCTAACTTACCCAACTTTCGACGTAAACCCAAGTACCCAAGATTTTAGGCAGTTAGGTAGCGATTTTGAAGGTTTGATATCAGTACTCAATCCTAAGCACATCTAACCCAAGCCCAGCCAATTAGAAAAGAGCTTTTTCATACATAATGGCGGCGTATAAATAATATTTATTTTGGAATTATTCAGCTTTTGCAAAAAGAAATTCAATTTTTTGTGATTGAAGCAAAATAGTGAGTTTTCTTAACAAGTTATATCTTTTATTAATGTCTTTCCGTTTAGTAAATAGCAATCCAGTATAGATTACTTATTGTTGCACTTTTTTTGTACGAAAAATATCTCTGTTTTTGGTAATGAATCGGATGCTTTTAATTAATATTAAAATACTAAATGTATAGTTCGTTTAAGGATTTCGTTTCTGATGTAATAATGGATACATAAAGTGCAGTTCCCAAAATTATTTTATTATGATTGAATGTTAACAATACAAAAAAAAAAGTAAATAAAAATATTATTATATTATGATTATGGATTTTTCTTTCTCATAATGAATTAAATATATACTTGCTTCATTGATTTTAATTTATTATATATCCTTATTTGATAATGTGTTTTTCGGGAATTTAGAATTAAATTTCTCTTTTCTCATTTAAAATAATTATAAGTATTAAGAAAGATTTGTTTACTGTAGCCCAGTCCCCAGCCCATTGATATTTAAATTGAAAATTAGTTAAAGACAAACGTCAATCCAGTTTTGTTAATACTTGAACATTCATGTTTATTCAAGCATGTAAACAAACTTTCTCTAAATTAAATAAGCCAGGGTATTTTGTATTATCATGTTCTCTTTTAAAGGTGAAATGTGTATTACTAATTTCAAAACAGTTTGACTTTTCAGAGATTTACTTGTTAACTTTGCTATACAAAGAAAACTCTGCTGTTCTGTTGTTTAATTTTTCATTTTTTATGCATTTCACCTGCAGATGTAGTATATTTGAGTTTAATCTTTTTTGTTATTCCATTCATGCTGAAACTTTTATGAATATTTAAAACTTTGTATGAAATTTAAATCAATTGCAATATACAACTTTTTTAAATAGACATCTCTAAGAATTGGCACACATTATCATGTATGATTTGTTATTAACTGAGCAATGTTTTTGTGCGATATTTCAATTCGAATGGCATTTAACTCTTACTTCACCATAGTTTAATCCACAAATCCTGTAACTTTGATCGGAATTAATGCTCTTTTTTGTGTAAAAAATATTTATTCTCTAAGTGAGGAGTAATGAAGCTGAGAGTTATCCCATTGAATTTGTTATATGTACTTTATTTGGTCAACAAGAAAGCAGCAGGTTTAATATTATAAACAAGTTATTAGATTTGGATTCTTTGATTGCTCTTCAGTCTTATTATTTTCTTAATTATGAATGTAGAAAAAAGGAGAAATTTAGTTCCAAGTCTGTGTTTATCTTTTTCTTTAGGAAAATTTTAAGAATTAGATTGGAAATAAACAAACATTTATAAGGCATGTAACTTAAAAAAATAATAATGTTTAATAACATGCTAAGCTTAAATAAACAAACTGGCACATTGCAAATAATGTTTAAATTTTTTTTTTAATGGTAAGGTATTCTTTCACAAATTAGCATTAGAATAACAGAAACCACTTTAGGATTTAGGTTAGACCTTTTATGTGTACAATAAACTTTGTGTAATGCAAAAAGATTTTAAAGTCCCCATTTTAAATAGAGTTATACACTGTCTAAGGTAGAATATTCTCTATGATGGAAAATTTTCTCGGTCCTGGTCGATTCTGTTTTAGACGTAGTTTGCTGTATTTCATTTAGTCTTATGTAACGCTTTCTACTGAATTTTACAAATAGTTATATTTATATTGTATCAGTTATAAGATGATCGTTATATCCTGATAAATGTTATTGAGTCAGTTTAGGTTTCTACTATATTTTAATAAGGAAAACAAAATTTAGTGAATATTCTAGTGATAATTTTTTTAAACTGATACAATGTTGCATTATGCAACTTCTGTTATTTGAAATTTTATGCTTGTGTAATGATGTCTGACAGATAGATGGTAAAATTCATTATCTGCAGATTGACAGTAGTGCTGTGAACTTACCAATGTGAAAAAACAAAACCATTAATTTTTAGATGTTTAAAGATATTTAAGTATTGTTTTAATAATAGATTAGGAAACCATTTTATGATTTATCATTAATATTTAAAAGGGAATTTTTTTTGAGTGAGTCAATTTTAAATAAAAAATCTGTAAAATATAAAGGCACAGATGTCATATATGCACCACATTGGCGCAATTTTTTTCCTCCGCCAATTTGGCAAAAACTTTGTTACAAATAGCATGCAGTAATAGCACGTGATTTTTTATTTCAATATAAAAATATAAAAAACGTTATAACATTAATATACATTACATTATAACGTTAGTGTTATAAACGTTAACATACATTATAACGTTAATATTGAAAAACAAATTTTTTCCCAAATTGCTGGGGGGAGGGGGAATTACGCTTATGTGGTGCGTATATGATGTCTGTCAATAAATATTGATATAATAAAAATTATTTATAGAATTGAAATAAAAAATAAAAGCAAATAAACAACAATTTATTTTGTTCGCCAAGTTGGCGAGAAAAAAATTTGCGCCAGTGTGGTGCGCATATGACATCTGTACCAATATAAATGTGTATTTTATGACAATTTTAACTTAATGAACAATATTTTGGAAAAGTCCACAAATTATCATTATCTATACTTCATATTGTGTATATTATTAAACTGAAAATTTTATAAAATATTTCTAGCCTAATTTTTACTTCAACCAAACTTTTAAAATCTGAAATCTTCTCTCTTTTTAGACCCAATTTTGTTGCTGTATCCTGGACAACTGTAGATATCAATGTGATTGAAGGAACTGGGTTCACCCATATGTGAAACTTTTATTTAACGAGAAAGCGCATGGCTTAATTGCCACAAGATTGGCATTTCTCTTTTATCTACTGACCTCCAAGTGAGAGGACTCTCCACACCGCTACTTTTTTGTGCAAGTCTGTAGCACTGACATGGCATTCCCAAGAGCCATCCTCGGAAGAATTGACCACATCTGATGCTACGTAGCTGCCATTTTCTGGTGAAAACTACTGCTGCATTGTGGCATAGTTGAATAAATATTGCTTGGTGTATATTGATGCATAATTTGAACGGTATACATCAGCAATGCTTTTTCGACTGTAAAATGGGAAAAGCTGTGTTCACCAGCAACTGATCTAGCAGGGAGAAAGCTTTACCAAAAGTAAGCGTTTATTGTTATTGTAATAATTTATCCCATTTTTATTAATATTGCGTAAGATGTTTATGATACTTAATAAAAAAGGTTGTATTAAAATTTGTGGCATAACTCATGGGGCTTCACCAATAAAGATTTCAAAGAGTTCGGACAAAAAGAACTTTTTATTTTAAAACTATGAAACGACCCTATGTAAACAAGAAATTGAGTGCATCACTAAATAAATATTAATATTTCTTCGCCAATATTTTCATTTTAAAATAAAATTTCAGACAAAATTTTTAAGAGAGCTTGGATACAGTTATATTTATCCAAGCAATAACAAAATAGCCAATAACAAAACAATTTCGCAATAACAAAATAGTTTTGAAAATGAAAACTATTTTGTTATTGCTATGTTAAAGGAGCTAACATGAAAACAAACAAACAAAAAAATATCTATAAGAAAACATTTCTTTTACAACTAGATAACAATATTTTTTCCCGAAATTTTTACACTGGTTGTAAAACCGTTTATTTATCACCAATAAAGATTTCAAAGAGTTCGGACAGAAATAACTTTTTATTTTAAAACTATGAAACGACCCTACGTAAACAAGAAAATGAGCACTTTTATCACTAAATATCAATATTTTTCGTTTTAAAATATGTCATACAAAATCTGGTTAAAGATATAAAATAATAAATACTTGATGTTTCTTTTTAAATTTATTATCATGGGCCCAGGCAACGCCAGCCGGGAGTCAACTAGTATTAATATTTAAAATATATATTGATATGGCCCGTTTAACACACAAATCTAAAAAAAAAAATCAATTTAAGCTTGGAATTAATGCTTTTGTCTGCTAAAAAAAGAGAATTTTCCTGCTAAGAAAAATTGAAAAGTCGTCAAATTTTGGCAATATGCATTTTCTGGTAAATTCTAGCAACCTTTTCCCTTTTGCTGGTTCTGGTGGAGAAGAGATATTTTTCGTCGAACATGAATAAAGCAAAAGTTGTACGGTGATGTCATCTCTCAAGTGACCTTAGAGGGTCGTTCAAGTATACCTGTAAGCATATTTTTAGTAATTTTATACCCCGTCCTCCCCTTATAAGAAAAAATAAGCAAATAGTAACCCCCCCCCCCATTCTTTTTTTGCTTATGTATGATTTTGACATTTTGTACGTCAACACTGTTTGCCAGGAAAGAACAGTTACCATCAATTTACACTATTAATCTTACAAATTTATATAAATAGGCGTATATAGGGGTTGTGGTATCAAAAGAATACAAAATGGTTTTAATATATTGTTGTTTATCGCATTGAACAATAAAACTTAACAATAGGCCCTAACTTAATTAGTCATCATAACTAAAATTTTTAACAGGAATCATAGAAATGTTATGTGTTTGAAGTTCCGAGCGGACTACAGAATACTCATTTCCCATCATGTATTTTTTCTTGTTGTTGGTGCGTTGTCTAATGCATTCATAAGAATTGTCATAATCCCCCCCCTCCCCTCTTCTCCCTGTCAGCAAAAATAATCAAACCCTGAACTCCTCCTTACTGCTTACATAATACTTGAATGGCCCCTTAGCGTTATTTTTAATTTTCAGAATTGTACACTTGAGCAGTCAAAGATGCTTGTTTATAATTTTAAATCATCAGATTATTTTGCTTTGATGGATTTGAATTGGAGCAGGTGTTCAATATTATTGAAATATTTATTTTACATGAATTTTATAAGTGAATACTGGATATCTAGCAATCTGTGCTTAATTTATGATGGAGCTCAGCTCTGGTACTTCTTTGTTTTCAGTGAATACTTAAATATAGCCAGAGCTTATAAATATTGGGCACCACAACTTACCAGGACATTCGTGTATGTTTTATATTGTTGGTTGATAAAAAAATGTTAGCGAGTAAGATTTTCTGAAATTTTTTTTATAAATGTTTTTGCTATTTGTTCACTTATTAGATTTTACTGTATATATGTATGAACATGACTATTTTCGTAACATTTTTATTTTTTAAAAAATGCCTTAATTTTATGAAATAAACCATGTAGATTGTTCATTAAAAAGATTGAGTCAATTGAAAAATGCATGTCGAAGTTTTAACATTTTGATCATACTGATATATTGAAAAATCATAGACTGAAATAAAAAAAAAAACCTTTAAAGATTGCACCTATGCAAGGGAAATTTCATTTAATGTGACTGCTTTATTTTATATGAGGATATTCAATAAGAGTTTGGGTATAGGTACAGCCTTGACAATTTAATTGGCATGTTCCGCATGCTTTTACACACAGGCTCAAAATCGTACAAGTACCATTGAATAGATAGATGTTTTACTACAATTGTACAACCTACAGCTTTACCCTCTATCTTTTTACCTCGAGTTTTATCGTCAGCATTAAAATGCTTTAAAAAATAAAAGAAAGCTTTCATTTTTTAATATTTTACAAAGTTCCAGTAAACCAAAGATTCAGTAACACCAAACTCATGAAAATGAATCCTTTCATGTTTTGTAAACAGTTACACTAAATAAACAATAATTGTTTTTATAAAATAAGCTTAGAAAGAAGTAAAAATACATTTTATAATACATGATATTATTTTCTATTTTTTACTTTTTTATCTTTTATACTACTTTATTTAATCTCGAACAAACACGAATACTTATTTATTATATTTAGTTAAACACGTTTTCACTTTTCAATTATTTAAAAAAAAAAAAAAAAAAAAGTTTGTTAAGCACTGATAGAATTAGATACATTCTAAAGGGATAATACAGCACTGCAATAATACTACAAATTCAATAATAAAATAATTAGCATCGTTAGGTTGTTACTTTTCAAATTCTTCATAATTAAGTATAATTTTTAAAAGTAAATTTGTTAGTAGATTAGAGAAGAAGCCTAATTGAGCATTCCAGTAATGGATACTAGTCCTAAAATCTTAAAAGTAAATGAAATTTTGTAAATGGCCATTAGTATAAAAAATCCAGCTTTATATTACTTAAAAAAAAGGAAAAAGTGTAATTTTTGTAAGAAAACAAAGAAGATATAAATGAATTAAGTAAAATCATCTCTTAGCTTGTTCAGTAAAAATTGCACTGAAAGACGGTGAAACTGTGAAACAATAGCTTCTGCTTCAGTAAGGGCTAGGAATTCTCTAGCCCTGGGTTTGAGTCGCGAATGGATTTGCTATCTGTTTATCTAATGTAATAAGTGAAGGCAAAACCATACAGGGATTAAATGAAAATATATATGATATTTCCCCCTCTCTCGGATATCTATTTTGAGCGGCTGTAACTGTGAGGTCTGTCGAATGCGTTTTTTAATGGCACAAAAGCAAAATGAATAAAAGGTTGTTGAGTTTTATAAAATGATTTTCACTTATTTTATTGAAATATATTATTTTCACGTGTTCTGAATGACGATAATATAAGATCGGGTAGATTTCTAATTATCGATTATCGAATTATCGAATTAATTTATCGATTAGCCGTCGTTTGCGATACCACGTTATAAAACATGCAAGGAAGAGGTCTGAAAAAAAAAAAAAAAAAGAATTTTTATTGGATATTTTTTTATAAAGCAAACACTTTGAAGGTGGCGGGGTCCATTACTGTCATGTCACATTTACCATATTATCAATCAGCAACAATACACTTATCTTAGCATTTCCTCAACAAGTAATTAAAGTAATTATAATAAATTTTCATCTATTTATGGTGATCATTTTAAAAAAGGCAAACTTATAAAGCGGATCTGAAACATTAAATAATGGACATGTTCACAATATATATGCATACATATGTATTATAATTAGTCAGAACTACTTATACAAGAAATGCGCGGTCGAAATGTCGAAGTAGTTTCAGCCGTTTGCAAATTTATCCGAATAAGACAGGCGAATGCGTTACTGCAGTTCTCGCCAAAATGTTTGGCTATATAGCTTGGCGTCAAGTGCGTAGGATGTTGAGTGATTGTGAATTTGCCTCTCGGTATTGGTTCTGCTTGCATGGCGGGAAATATTCGCGGCAGTATGACAGTAACGGCAATCAGAAATTTTAAATACTGTCATTAAACAAACGCATAGAGTGATAAAATATTTTAATTTTTAACGAAACTAATCAGATTATGTATTTATTTTAATTCTTAATCTTTGTATTTTCTGTTCGCTTTTCAAATTTACAATGGCAGGAAGTATACGAATATTTTAAAAGAGATTATTTTCAGAAACAGTGGGTATATTTTTAAATTTAGAATTTAATGTGTTCAATAATTTGATTTAATTAAATATTTATTACATGAAGTTAATATTTACACAAATAGTTTTTTACAAAAACATTCGTATTCTTAAGAAGCAAATAGAAAAAAAGATTAAACGTTAAAAGAAATACACATAATCTGTTCAGTTTTCATTAAAAATTAAAGTATTTCATCACTCTGCGAGTTTGTTTAATTACAGGATTGAAAATTTTTGATTGACGTTACTGTCATACTGCCACGAAATAAACAAAAATTTTATAAATTCATTAATTAAAAATGTACTAGCTCAACCGCCCGGCGTTGCCCGGGCCCGTGATAATAATTTTTTTTAAAAAATAAAGTTTTTATTATTTTATATCTTTAATCCGATTTTGTATGAAATTATATTTTTAAATGAAAAATTCGCGAAAAAATATTGATGTTTAGTGATAAAAGCACTCATTTTCTTGTTCTTTTTGTCCGAACTCTTTGAAATCTTTATTGGTTATAAATAAAACGGTTTTACAGCCCGTGTAAAAATTTCGAAAAAAAAAAATGTTATCTAGTTGTAAAAGAAATGTTTTCTTCTCGCTTTTTTGTTTGTTTGTTTGTTTTCGCGTCGGCTCTTTTAACATAGCAATAAAAAAAAAAATAGTTCTCATCTTCCGAACTCTTTGAAGTTTCAATCGGTTATAAATATAATTGTATCCAAGCTCTCTTTAAAAATTTACGAAAAATATGCATATTTAGTAGGGAAAACATAAGTTCTTTAAAATAAAAAGCTTTCAACGCAATGGCCATATTACGCCATCCGTTTTCAATCAACCCTTTTCAATCCCCTCAGGCTAAACACAAACAGCTCTAGGATAAACAGGTGAGGGCTAAACACGTTTTCCGTTTCTGAGGGTTGAAGCTTTAAAAAAAAGTTGAAGCATGCGCAACGGGACGATTTTCGTGTGGAAAAGATAGTGTGAAGTTGACAGAATGCGCTTTTCGCTTTAAATATATCGATTCTGTACCCTGTTTATGAACGCATGTAAATGATGTTACTTGATTTAAATAAGAATGGAATTATGGTGCAAAGTTAGATATAATGTAACATACAAATGATTCTGAAAAACTATTGTCCTTCTGTATAAATAAAAATGTTTGTGATTTTTGTAAATTCTCCACCCCCCTCCTTTTTTTTGTTTCTTAAAATGCTGTTAAGTTTGTTATAAATATGCTCAAATGTTTAAGTTTTATTAAACCCATCAAAATCTCGAGCAAGTTAAATATTTCTGCATAATTTTATTTCGTAAAGATTAATATCTTTTTAAGAAATATATAAACAAAATTAAGAGTTTATATAATTCCTTACAAAATTAGAAAAATACATTTCTGTAGCACTATTAAAAAATATTTTTACATGATCTACATGTTGCATATTTACTTATTTTTAGTTTTTATTAAATTCTTTAAATATATTTTTATTTATACAGAAGGACAATAGTTTTTCAGAATCATTTGCATGTTACATTATATCTAACTTGATGCTCAATAATTTCACTCTTATTTAAATTAAGTAACATAATTTACATTTTTGTCTTAACTTTTTTCTAAATCTTTCTTTCTTTCTTTCTTTCTTTCTTTTTTTTTTTTTTTTTTTTAATATATATACATTTTCAAAATCTTTCCTGTATATTATTAAGTACATTTAAAATGTCAAATATTTAAATAGATTGATTTAATCAAAATAAACTTATTTCAAATTTCATAGAAATAAAATGTATTAAACAAATTTAATACTAATACTTTAGTGCATTTGGAATAAAACGATTTTTCAAACTGTAAATAACGTATTGTGATTGCCATGACAACAAATATAAAAACATTTCTATTGATATTATAAGGCAAAAAAATACTATTAAAATTTAGTGGTGACAATCGACCCAGAGCTGCTCATCTTTTCCATCACTGCCGTATTGTATAATATAATACAGATATATATATATTTGGATATTTTAAAGGCATTTTCCAACTAGTGCGCCACAGGTGATAAACCGCCAATTATTTTCTGTAACTCGTACATTTGTATGAGAGTTGAAACAACAATGTCCTTAACTATGCGCCAATAAACGCTCGTCAAAATATGCCAAACCGCGGTGAAACTGCAACAATAGAACTTTTAAAAGATTCAAAAGTAGATTAAATATTTTAAAAATGTTTATTTTTTTTCGTTTCTGTTGAATTTCTGAAAAAGTACTGAACCAATTTTCATAAAATTTAAATGGGATCAATTCGAGAGTATCCTCTTTCGAATAATAATAATAAAAAAAATCACATAAATAGGACGCATAGTTCCAGAGTAATCGGTGAACATACATAAAAAAATATCAGTAAAAAAATAAAATAAAATAATAATAATAAAAAAAAAACATACACTTCGAATTGATAACCTCCTCCTTCTTTGAGTCGGTTAAAAAGACTCCGTTATATTTGATTCATTGTTGTATTTTTTAAATAGTTTGAATTCTTATAATTCTCTGTCCTCTGTAAATTATATCACTTCAGATTAAAATTTATTTTATAAAATCCTGGTTTGCTTTAGTTCTTATTAAGTACTAGCGGCCCGCCCTCGCTTTGCTTCGGGTATTTATAGGCGTGCTCCGCCGCCCCGTCCGGCCGGTACCACCGCAAACGCTACGTCCCGCAATTTTTAAATCTGTAATATCTTCGAAAATATTCATTTAAATCACATGCTGTAAAGGGCCATATAGATCTATATTAAATCAACAATGTATTTAAGGTATTTAATTGGATAAGGGTTAATGCGGTATTGGTTAAAATCGCTTCGAAAATTAGCCATTAATTGTCGTAAAATGTAAATGACAAAAAAATGTTATTGTGGGATCTCCATAAGAGATAAACATATACCATCGCGGGGTTTTCTGTAGACCTTTTAATGTGTACAATAATTAATTTTGATAAATCTTGTAGGGTTCAGCCTGCGTTTGCAATGTATAAGCGGAAAAAATGAAATTATTTACGACATCACATTAAAAACCTCAAAAATAACAGTATTTCTCCACTATTTAATGGATGTTATTATACATATAAACCTTCCTCTTGAATCACTCTATCTATTAAAAAAAACCGCATCAAAATCCGTTGCGTAGTTTTAAAGATTTAAGCGTACATAGGGATATAGGGACAGAAAAAGCGACTTTGTTTTATACTATGTAGTGATGATTCGTGAAATGGGATGACAGTTTACTATTATTTTTGCTTAATTCTTATATTACTCTCCCTTTAAATTTTGTCAATAGATAGCAGCACTATGTAATGATTTCTCTCCGTTCGCACTATATTTCTTCCCAACTTTTAAAGTGCTCTTTTTGCGATAATGAACTTTGTAATCATTTGATTAAACATATTTAGTTAAATATTAATATTGAATTACAATGATTTTGTGCAGCAAGTTTCAACCAAATAATAAGTTTTGAACTTTTTGTAGAGTACGGAAATTTCTCGCGAGAAGATAAAGGTGTGTCAGTTACTTTTTGCTTCATTGGATATAGGGATTAGTGAAATAAAATGCTAGTCCAAATGAATTATTCCAAAAAAGATACGGTTTGGTACGGTTACCTCACTATAATGTAAACAGTAAAAACTCCGCTCTAAATTTTTATTCCATATTTGAGCACAGAACTTCGAATTTTTATAGCTATCGTGGGTGGAGCTTGCATTGGTGCTGCCATCTACTGTTAATTTTCTGAGAATGAGAGGGAGTAGTATAAAAATTAATAAAAAATAAACAATGATTCCATTTAACGCAATTATTCCGTTTAATTCCTGGGGTCTAAAGCAAATGTTACCTTTGTAACATAAATTTCATTCACTTTGCATATTTTGTTGCAATTGCATATGATTTAGCGCGAAGTTTTGTGGACCTTTACTTTACGCATCAATATGTACTTTTCATAACTGGCCACTCCTAACTTCCGAACTTCCATGGGTGCCCGTAGAACAAAATCCAGGAAGGGGCAACGTATTGGAGCAGATGTGCCAGTGAACCGTCATGCATGGAATTGAAATGTTTATTTATGCAACAAAACGCAGATGCAATCCGATATTTTTTCTGAGCAGTGAATAAAGCTAATCCGTCACGTTTGAAACTGAAACGCTTATTTATGTAACAAAACGCAGATGCAATCAGATATTTTTCTGGGCAGTGAATAAAGCTGATCAATCACGCGTGGAATTGAAACTCTTATTTATGCAACAAAACGCAGATGCAATCACATATTTTTCTGGGGCAGTGAATAAAGCTGAGCGATAATGCGTGGAATTGAAACTCTTATTTATGCAACAAAACGCAGATTCAATCAGATATTTTTCCTGGGCAGTGAATAAAGCTAATCCGTCACATTTGAAAGTGAAACGCTTATTTATGTAACAAAACGTAGATGCAATCAGATATTTTTGCTGGGCAGTGAATAAAGCTGAGGGATCACGCGTAGAATTGAAACTCTTATTTATGCAAGAAAACGCAGATGCAATCAGATATTTTTCCTGGGCAGTGAATAAAGCTGAGCGATCGCGCATGGAATTGAAACTCTTATTTATGCATCAAAACGCAGATGCAATCAGATTATTTTTCCTGGGCGGTGAATAAAGCTGAGCGATCACGCGGGGAATTGAAACTCTTATTTATGCAACAAAACGCAGATGCAATCAGATATTTTTCTGGGGCAGTAAATAAAGCTGAGTGATCACGCGTGGAATTGAAACTCTTATTTATGCAACAAAATGCTAATGCAATTAGATATTTTTCCTGGGCAATGAATAAAACTGAGCGATCACATGTGGAATTGAAACTCATATTTATGCAACAAAACGCAGATGCAATCAGATATTTTTCCTCGGCAGTGAATAAAACTGAGCGATCACGCAGGGAATTGAAACTCTTATTTATGCAACAAAACGCAGATGCGATGAGATAATTTTTCCTGGGCAGTGAACAAAGCTGAGTGATCAGGCGTGGAATTGAAACTCATATTTATGCAACAAAACGCAGATGCAATCAGATATTTTCCCTAGGCAGTGAATAAAGCTGAGCGATCACGCATGGAATTGAAACTCTTATTTATGCAACAAAACGCAGATGCAATGAGATAATTTTTCCTGGGCAGTGAATAAAGCTCAGTGATCACGCGTGGAATTGAAACTCATATTTATGCAACAAAACGCAGATGCAATCAGATACTTTTCCTAGGCAGTGAATATAAAGCTGAGCGATCACGTGGGGAATTGAAACTCTTATTTATGCAACAAAACGCATATGCAATCAGGTATTTTTCTTGGACAGTGAATAAAGCTGCTTCTTTTACATTCAGTGCCGACGCAACCCTCGGACATACGGGACGGTTGCGGCCCCGCGTCAATCGGGTCTTGTTAGGGGCTCCGAGCCTCTCTATACAATTCGAAATAACATTTCCTCTGCATAAAATAATAATATTTTACTCTTAGATACGTTTTTGTGGGTTTCAAAATATATTTGTGAGTTTCATTCCGGGGGGATTAGACCCCCCGTCCCCCCTTTATACTTAACCAATGAACCCCCCAAAACTAATCAGGGAAGCGGCTTATCACAATGAGCCTATAAAAAAAATTTGAAGCTAAACGGATATTCCTTTCGAGAGTTATCGCGTTACGCACATTTACGTACATACATACAGAACGGACGGGCATATTACCTTTTTTAGGCTTCGATAGCCTGTGAGCTAAAAAGCAAGTTTTGATGACAATTGTATTTTGAAATTATGAACTTTATTTTTACATGATACGTCACAATTTGTTTGCAATTTTCGTAATTTCAGAGCCAGGCTCAAGACATTAATCGATTGACCTGATTTTTTTTTTTTTTTTTTGTTAAACAGTAAGTGAAAAGGCAAATTTTAATCAATATTACTTTTTGAAATTGTAAACTTTATTTTTTTTTTCACACCACCCAAATGTATAATATATGATAGTACTTGAATATTGCCTTTTGATGTATTGGAATATTGAGGATGGTTGCCAGTTCGACGATGCATTGAAACGAAAAACGGAAAAAGCGCGTTTCCTACCTCTCTATTGTAAAAAAATAGTTACTAACGCTACCGCTGTCGGTATTGAATCTATCGTGTTCTTTTCACTTTCTCGACTTATCTTGCAAAAATTATTGCATAGGGTGAAACCTCCAGTAACAGGATTTTTTCTTGTTCAAATCACTACTACAAAATTTTAAATATATTTTATACTTACCTTTGTTTTTGAAAGTATAGTAAAGATACATTAAAAAATTATTGTTGACAAAATTTTGAAAAATTATACTTTTTATTACTAAAAATTAATTTTTGTCATAAATATTGTCTATATCTCCAGTAACTGATACCATCCCTTTTTTGAAAAACCAATAGCTGAAATATAAGTTATAACAGTTAAGACAAATAAGTTACCACTAGATGACATTACTTTGCAGAATTTTACAAGAAAGTGCTTATTTGAGTTCGATTTCTGCTGCAGTGTCAGTAACTCGTTAAGCGTCAATAACTGGGTATTTCACCCTATAAAAACACAAAAAAACTGAAAGTTTTATAGAGAAATGTATGATAAACATGCTAAAATAGACAGTTTTTAAATTGAAGGATTATTTTAAGCACTATTTAATGTTAAAATCTGTCAAGCAAGTTCAATTTCATAAGTTTTATAGAACAAAACTATGCATAGCAATTTAACCATCTTTTGCAGACATATACTTGATTAGATTGTGTGTGGTTGCAGTGTCCAATCATATTTTAAATTGACAATTTTTTCGAGTTTTTCTTTTTTTTCAAAATTTTTATTAAAAATTTCTTTATTTGAATAGAGATGTAATTCATATTATGGCATAGCCATTTTTATTTACCATTGCCAGATTTCCAAACAATGTATTTTCAATCGAGATGCATATTTACACGTGAATATTGAAAATTAAAAGAAATAATTAAAGATAATTAAATTATTACGAGCGAAAAACATTTGATGGTAAAATTACGTCATGTTTAAAACTATATTATAGCTTCTAGAAGAAAAATTTTCTTCCAAACGTGTTTGACACGCCTGGTCTAGAAGAAAAGATTTCTTTTAGACCAGGCATGTCAAACACGTTTGACCCACAGACAACTTATCCGTGGCCCCCAAAGCCTTTGATATTTCCCTTATGTTTGATTAAGTTTATGTTTGATGTAGAATATACACTTTTCATGAACACATTTGCACTAACCGTGGCTGCACTATTGCCAGTTTGTAGAATTTTTTCATTCAAAATATCTACCACTATTCAAAATAGTAATCTTCGCTTTATTTGTTGACAGACATTCCGTGATTAAATAATGAGCAGATTACGAGTAAAAAAATGGTAGCTGCAGTCACTGCACAAACACTCTAAAAACGACATATTCAAAACTGAGCAGAAAATACTCAAATCTGAGTATATCGCATGGTCAAAATAGCTTCCAATAAAAATTACTCAAGTTTGAAACATATATTGACTCATTTCTGAAAACTTACACACACTCAAGAATAAAACATGATGTGCTCATATTTTAAAAGTGTTTCAAAAATGAGTATGAACTGACTTCTATGTGATCATTTTTGAATGTTTCAAAAATGAGTTTGAACTGATTCTAATCCTTTTTGAGTATGTCCATGTTTCAAAAATGAGTATGAACTGACCTGTATGTGCTCCGTTTTGAGTATGTCAATGTTTCAATATTCTGAGTATTTGTGGTATTTCCGAATTGAAAGCATTGGGTCGTCCTATTTGAAACAAAATGTTTCAAAACAAAATGAAAGCATCGATTTACTCAGATTTGAAAGGTGTCATTTTTCTCAGTGAATCAGAGTAAAAGAAATGATTTCCAAAGCAGTTAAAAAAATTTGAAAATAATACAATCTAAAGCAGCGTTTCTTAAACTTTGTGAGTTCAAGGACCCCCTTTAATGTGATATGCATTTCGGGGACCCCCAACAATTTTTTTCTTAATAGAAGATAAGAAATTATTTAAATGTATACACCTTTAAATTTCATTAGACATATAATATATTTAGTTAACGCTGTTAGAAAAGTCAGCTGCATTAATAAAAATATATTATAATATACATTTTTAAGCAGTTAAAATAAATATTCATACTACTATTTGCTAAGAGAAGTATGCTGCTTATCTTTTGCTAGATGTGCAGCATCTCGTTCAGTGTTTAAGTAAGTCTGGTTTGAAATTCCGTCAAGTTCTACAGTTGTTCTTCATGTGTACAAGGGTGAAGAAAGTCTATATTTACGAAAATATGTCATGCAGAATGGAAGTAATTCTTTAATAACTTGAAAAGAATTTTCATGGAACCGTCGCTCAATAATTACGCATCTTGTTCCTGCCCCATATCATGATTTTGATTTCACTAATTTCTTGGAAATGAAATAGATTCCTCATCTACTCATTTTCTGACTTTGAGGGAGGAAAATAAAGTCTAAAAGATTTTCTCCATGTTCTTCAGGTGTATAACCAAATTTTCGATAATATCAGGGGATATTGTGTCGATAGACGTTTGTCAGAAATCGAATAATGTTGAGAATCATTCAAATATTATTTTTAAGTCGATTTACTCTCAAATAATTGTTTTGTTGTTATTGATTCTACTTAGTTCTGGACTTTGAAAATGTGTACCAAAGTTCCTTGTAAGCTAAAATTCAGCTTATTCAGAAAAAGTTAAAAACAACTGTCAAATACGCCGACTTGACAAGCCAGGAGAAATCATTGAACCGATCTTTCAAATGGAATTTGGAGTACATTAAAAGAAGTCTTAGTTCATGACGCAGTTCAAAAATGAAATTTAATCCTCGTGGCAGCAATCTAACTTCAGTATACAAAAGTATCTATTTGTGTTGATTCCAGTTTCTTCACAGATTATTTAAAAAAAAAGTTCTGAAATCAATGGATGAACCTTGATATAATTTACTTCTGAAACAATTTCGTTGAATGTAGTCTTCAAATCTCCAGACATTTTTTGGCAACCAGTGACTCACGGTTAACAGTGTGTCCCAAACTACCTGTGGTGCGTTAGCTTTAACTACAGCACCTAGAATACATGTATTCTAGGCGCTGTACTTTAACAAAGCTGATCGAATCATTAACAGCTGATCGAATCATAATCAGCTGATCGAAGTTTCACAATATAGCTCGAGCCTCATCTGTACCAATTTCGGCACATCTTGAATAGTTTAATTCTTTTTCTTGTATGAAACCGTTTAATCATGTGAATAGCGTTGCACTTGTTATGTGAGTTGGAAGGGATTTGCAAAACAAAAAATCGCCACATATCTTACCACCAAATTCATAATGAACGAAAATTATCAAACATACAGTATTACAAATGTCTAAACGCTCATCTAGTTGGCAACGCGAAAAAAAGGACTAATTTTATGCATGTTCAATAAATCGGGTCTTAATATTTTCACACATATTCCACCTCCAGAGCATTGAAATGTCTCCACCCACTGATTTGGGGTTTTATGCTTATTGATAATCTAACACTAGAAGTACTAGAATTTCAAATCCCGCTCCTCCTTCGGATCTACAGAAATTCCTCCCGAAGAAAAAACTCTGTATTCAACATTGGGCTTCAGGACCACTTGCTATAAGCTTACGGACCACCAGGGGTCCGCGAACCACAGTTTAAGAAACGCTGATCTAAAGTATCAGAATTTTTAACAATCAAATAAATCTATAATATCTATATATGTTGTTTATTACTTTGTTCCACTGAGTTGGCAGTTTTTATTCGCAGACATCGTGTGTACTTAAAAATAAGCGTGGAGCTTTTGGAAATTGTTTCTATTTTCGTTACAACCACCGTAGCTGATATATTTGACCAAATTCCGACAATTTTGAATGAATAAAGTTTTTTTTTTAAAAAATAAGTTTATATTGCAAATAATAGTGCTCTGATTTTGTATAAAAAGCTTTTACAAAATTAAAATAAAATTACAAAAATCAGGGTAATACACTTAAGATCCCCTCCCCTCACGCGAAAACACACGCTCGCTTATGTTAATCATATGGGGTATTATTTTTATAATATCTCGTTTGCATTTCAATATTTTTAACTGATTTTTTTTTATTGGATACTAGAGATCAATCTCTATTTCCGCCGTTGGTTACGTTTTCGATTTTCTTTGCGGATTTTTTTTACGAAGATACTTTTACTTTCAGAACCGGTTCCGAAAGGGAAAGTATCTCTGTAAAAAGAAATACGCAAAGAAAATCGAAAAAGTAATCAACGGCAGAAATAGAGATTGATCTCTAGTATCCAATTTAAAAAAAATCGTTTAAAAATATTGAAATGCAAACGAGACATTAGAAAAATAATGCCCCATAGGATTAACACTTTGCCGTCCGCATGTCTATTCGTAACCCGCTATTCGTATGCCGCTATGTTTATATTCTTAAAATGTTGAAATGATTGATTGGCACCAGAATTTAGAAGCACAATTATTCGAAAATAAGTAAAATCTTTTCTTCATGTACTTGATAAAAGGGAATTTTTCATTCCAAAATTCTGGTGCCAATGTTCTAGTGCCAAATGTTTAAGGATTAAAATTAAGCTACTTTACGTACGACACCACTGTGGTGTCGCCGGACGGCAAAGTGTTAATATTAGCGAGCGTGTGTTTTCGCGTGAGGGAAGAGCACCCTCAATAATACACTAGCTGGCTTCGCCCGCTAGCGGACCCCTAACTTATATCGGGGACTCCAATCTATGAAAATCCATTAGTTCCACCTTCCACCTCCAGGATTGCGCAATCTGTCCTATACGAACCTCGGGCACGTGTCCCCGCTGCCTGCTGCACCGTATAGCAGGCGTGCTGCGCACGCGCTGCAAAATCCATTAGTTTCATCTTCCGTCGCCAGGGGCGCTATTTGTCCTATACGAACATAACCGAAATCTGTAAATCTCTCGAAATCCAGTCGAATAAACCAAACCCTGTCGTTATCGGGCCATAGAACTCGAGATAGAAAAGTGCCCCTGGTGGTGAAATTTGGAACTACAATCGATAAGTCCTCTCGATGTCGAGTCGCGAGTCGAATGAATCAAACCGCGTCGTGTTGAGAGCCATAGAGCCCGAGATAGCTGCAAAATCCGTTAGTTCCATCTTCCACCGCCAGGGGGCACAATCTGTTCTATACGAACATAACTGAAATCTTTGAGGCTGTCGATTTCGAGTCGAATGATCGTCGTGATCGGGCCCATATAACCATAGATAAGAAATCGCCCCCTGGTGGTGAAACTATGATCTAAAATCGGTAAGTTCTATCGATGTCGAGTCGAATGAGCCAAACCGCGTCGCGATTGGACCGATACGACCCGAGATAATTTGAAAAGAATTAGCAAATTCCTTAGCTTTCTCTTTTTTTTTTCTGTACAAAAATCAAGATTTTGCTAAAATCAAAAATTATGGGCCGAATTCGAAAATTTTTTGAATCCCTGAAATGTCAGCCCACTCTGAGCAATGATGCATGGTTTTCAGGTTCGAAAATCCATTATTTTTGAAAATTTTATATAGCCTGCAAAAACTGCAGTCATTTTCAAATGCATCATTTTATCAATTTATCTCTTTTTTCAGAAACCATCGCGATGTCTGCTTGTCAGTCTTGCTTCTGTCCTGTTGGAATAGAAATAAATTCATTTTCCATTTTCATTAATGAGTTTTAATTGATATTTTCAAACGTTACAAATCGATTTTTATGAAATTTTTTCTGTTGAATTTGCGATTTTTTTTTTTACATATGTTTGCAAATTTTCGTGGACATTATTTAGATACATCGTGGAGTAATTATTTCGATGTGTTTCCAAAAGTGAGTGAAGCGAGTGCGCTTTGGATATTTCAAACCTGTATTTTTTACAGTAACCTCTTTCCTGTCTGGGTCAATATTAGAAGTCTGGTCAGTTTTGGCCGAAATAAAGAAAAGTTACGGTCCGAATTAAAAAAAAATATGCGTGGTAGCGTATTACTGCTTATTTTACTGTTTATTACAGTTAATTTTACGGCATAATACTGGCAGCTGGAATGCCAGTATTATACCGTAAAAATCAACATTTTTTTTGCAGTGTAGTTCAAAAGTGTTTAAAAGTGAAGAGTGGATAGACCACAGAAAAATAAGAAAAGAGAATGAGGAAGAAAAATGAAAAGAAAAATAACTGGAATTCCTTAACAAATGCAGTAAAAGAAAAAAGAAAAATAAGGGAAGTAAAACCAAATAAGCTAAGAAGAAAGACAAACCAAATTATGGTACTATAATAGGAAAAGTGTTAAAAATTGTGCAGGAGAAATTTAAGCTGCAGAGGATTGCACAATCACAGAATTTGCTATCCAAATAGCAAGTGAGATACCGGTAGACTAAAGTGAGAATGAATGAGTTATAAAAATATAAAAACCTAATCCAAACAAGAAGAAAAAGAAGTTTATTAATAAATATTGTTAAAAGAAGACGCAGTGAAAAATTGCCTTTTCTGTATTAGTGATAAAGTATCATTGACAGATTTCATTTCAAATTGATCCAGTTGTTTTCAACACGCTAATATTTAAAGTATTAAAAAAACGAACTTTTGTTTTAGCTGACGTTAAATGCGGAGATGCACAAGTCTACTCACTATAAATGCGTTTGTCTCATAAATGAAGACGAAGACGTAATAATCCAAGGTTTGAGATGTTTTAACGATCGATCTAAAGATATAGATTTTGTGCATAAAAAAGATGAAATCTTTGTAGCTTCCCTGAATCGACAATAAAATCCAGGAAAATTACTTGTAATTTCCCGGCTGTATAATATTGACGAACAATGAATTAACTCAATCAGTCAATATCGTAGACTTTGATTTTTTTTTTCTTTTTCAATCATGTGTGTTATACCATTGCAAATTTTACTTTTAAAAACTCATAAAAATATAGTTTAAGTGTTGCAGATAATTATCTTCATAGTTTTTTATCCTAAATTATCTATACTAATAAAATAAAGTTTCGCTCTGTGTGTGTGTCTGTCTGTCTGCGATGACTAGGAAAATCCAGCGCACCAACAAGTCTGAAAATTTAGGTGTGGATAGACCAAGGCCTCTCCTGATGCACCTGAGACTCAGAATTTTAATATTATAATTATTTACCGAGATATTAATTAAAATCCACAAAGAGATCTCATCAAAAATACTCTTTTTTATCATCGGTTGGTTGGTTGTATAAAATCTCCGCAGACGTCATTAAATAAATTAAGGTAGGGATCATTGCAATTGCGAGTCGAGTGTTTAAAGTCGACGGATCAGAGATTATATGACATGTAGACAATCAACTTAATTATTAACCGTTGCCAAATGCTAAAAACGTAATTTTAAACGATTTTATCGACTTAACGAATGATAATTAGCTGGGTTTAACCTTTTAAGCACCATATTAAATTTAGTGATAGTATGCTATGAATACCAGGTATATTAAATTTCGCCAAAAGTGGTTTATGTCATTATTTTTAATTACATGTGAATAATTTAATTACGTGTAATGTAAGAAGATGAAATACAGGTTTATTTATATTATACAAACAGAAACCAGGTTCGAAGCTATCATCACTATCGTCTATGTGATCAGCAAAATTATGAACATAATCACTGTGCGCGTCTGACATAATTATTCTATAAAATCACATATCTATCAGAGTTACAAACAAAATCGAAAGCGAAACACTACAATTTATGAAAGACAACTGAACAGAAGGACCAATGCATAAACAAACGAACGACGAAGAAAGAAACAAAGCAGCGGGAAAACTAATGAGTTTTTTTGGACACGTAACGCCATCTATTGGGTGCGAAAACAATCATTATTTTAAACCCCATACAGACCAATCACAATAGCAATTAGCGACGCAAAAAACCAGATGCTTAGAACATTGCAGTCTGGACTTAAAATGAGGACGTACGCACATACGTCCTGGTATTTAAAATTGATGCGTTCATGACGTACTCAGGTACGTTATGGTGCTTAAGGGTTTTTTTACATGACATATGATAGAGCTTATTATAAAATAAAAGTTTATTTAAGAGATTATTTGTTATATTTGCGGGGATAGAGAGGGTGGGGGTAAACGACTTTTTATTAAATATCACATTTATTTCCGTGGATAGGATTGAATGCCGATAGGGGGAGCTCTTCAACCAGCAGTCGCATATATAGCGGAGAAGCAGAGACTACAACTGATGATGCTCTAGCCAGGGCGAAAGCGCTTTTGTGGAGTGGTGAAAGTTTTTATTTGAAACTGTTTTACATTTTTGAAATGAAGGACGTTTTTAGTGGAAATTTTTAACCATGTTTTTTTAGATAATTATCAGTAGTAGTTACCACTATTTCCGAATAATAGTTTAAGCCAAATTTGTAATTAAGTTCCTAGCTTAACCAAACGAATGAATTTTTAAAGATGCATAGTGATCCTCCTAATTAATCATTTTTTGAAGGACACTTGAACATCTCTTCCCCCTGCCCCCCCCCCCTTCAAGGTTATTTTCTCTAACTGTGCCTTATTTCAATAACTCAGCTAATAATGTTCCCATCTTCTCCAAACCAGCTCAATTTTGTAGCACGCCTACAATACGGTGCCGTAGGCAGACGGAACCTCTGTGTCAGATGTTCGTTCGGAAAAAGGTTTGTTTAGAACAGAATGCTCCCCTGGCGGTGGAAGGTGGAAATAAAAGATTTTTCGGAGCGTACGAGCATGCCCGGTATACGGTGCCGAAGCCATCGGAAACCCGGACCAGAGTTTCGTTTTTTAAGAGATTTAAGTTTATTACACGGGTCCGGGCAACGCCGGGTGGGTCAACTAGTCATTTAATAAATTAAGGAGGGAATTTATTGGAATGAGTTTTCCCAAATTGTCCCCAAATTCAGGCAAAATGAAACAAATTTTATTTTGAATAATACAGATAAAACATAGGATCTAGGGCAACTATGTTAGAGATCTCTAATTTAATTAGTATTTTCAACCATTTAAAAATAATGCTGTCTCACTTTAGCCCCATAACCGTCTCATATTAGACCCATTCCGTGGGGTTAATATGAGACAAGGTTTTAATTGTTTTTATATTTATTTTTATGACCTGCAATATATTTTTATCTGTAAACAGATAAAGGAAACAAGAACACAAATTAAGGAATGTTCATTTGGGACTGGAATCAACAGACAGAAAGTTACTATGAAAGTTTAGAATTTTGTCTCATAATAGCTCCAATTGAGTCTTTATATTTAATTTGTTACAAAGTAAAATTGAAAATGATAGGTTTGTTTAAACCTTTCTTTATAGTTTTGTGCAAGTGGAATACATGATTTTTAAGATAGCACGCTTTAAAATTTCTTACAAGTTTAAAATTTCTTACAAGTTTTAAATTTCTCACACGTTTTAACTTTTTTATCTGCCTTAAAATTTCTTACACAATTTCTAGCATACCTAATAATAAAAAATGATATTTGAAATAATTTTTGATAAAGGAACGTAGAAAAAAAAATGCAATTCAGCAATGTCAGAAAAAGAACCACTCAATGTTCAAAAAAAGAATATTCACAGATGTTAGCTAACATTGCCAAATGTAAAAAAAAAATGATATTCCTGAAAAAAAAAATATTCACATTACGTTGTCCATTATTAAATTTTGATATTTCCCAATATCTTTGTGCTACCTCTGTTTGTGTGTGTGTGTGTGTGTGTGTGGGGGGGGGGGGTCTTTCTAAGGCAGCCGAATTCGTGCTTATGCTGGTTCGAAGAAAATCACGGAGAACTCCGTCGACAAGCGCGACATGGTTATACACAATAAGAAATTACAGGAATCGAGAAAATTTTAGGCTTTAGTCTTTTGATTTTAGTTTTTTTACACGATGTCATCGTATTAAAAAAATTGACATTCAAATATACGAGCAGGGAAGACCGAGCTATGCTCGGTGAAAATTAGCTTTGAGTTCAAATATCATGACCCATGACCAAAATGATCCACTAATCAAATGACCAAGCCCAACAGTCTTCTCGTGCCCCAAAACAATAGGAGGAAAAATTTAGTCTAAATGGTCTGAGCCGTTTTTAAGATAAAATAGCTTGACCCATAATGACACATGACCAAAATGACCCACTAATCAAATTTCCTCGAACACGTGACCTAGCCCAACAATCTTCCCGTGCCCGAAAACCATAGGATGCAAAATTTAGTGTAAATAGTCTTAGCCGTTTTTTAGATAAAATTAGCTTGACCCATAATGACCCATGACCAAAATGACCCACTAATGGAATTTTCTCGAACACGTGACCTAGCCCAACAGTCTTCCCGTGCCCGAAAACCATAGGAAGCAAAATTTAGTGTAAATAGTCTGAGCCGTTTTTTAGATAAAATTAGCTTGACCCATAATATCCCATGACCAAAATGACCCACAAATCGAATTTTCTCGAACACGTGACGTATCCCAACAGTCTTCCCGTGCCCGAAAACCATAGGATGCAAAATTTAGTGTAAATAGTCTTAGCCGTTTTTTAGATAAAATTAGCTTGACC
This sequence comes from Maratus michaelseni, assembly GCA_963931845.1. Lineage (NCBI taxonomy): Eukaryota > Metazoa > Arthropoda > Arachnida > Araneae > Salticidae > Maratus > Maratus michaelseni. The sequence goes on from OZ007600.1 coordinate 134,243,749, forward strand.
CATAATGACCCATGACCAAAATGACCCACTAATGGAATTTTCTCGAACACGTGACCTGCCCCAACAGTCTTCCCGTGTCCGAAAACCATAGGATGCAAAATTTAGTGTAAATAGCCTGAGCCGTTTTTTAGATAAAATTAGCTTGACCCACGGTGACCCAAAAATGATCCACTAATTGAAAGTTCTCGAACATGTGACCCAGCCCAATAGTCTTCTCGTGCCCGAAAATGGTGAGATACAAAATTTAGTCAAAATCGTTTGAACCATTTTTTAGATAGAATTAGCTTGACCCTGACCCAAATTGACCACTAATCGAATTTTCTCGTACACGTGACCTAGCCCAATGGTTTTCTGGTGTCCTAAAATGGTAGGATACAAAATTTCGTCAAAATCGTTAGAGCCGTTTTTACGATAAAATTTGCATATATATGTATATATAACTACACACAAGATTTGCTCGTATTAGAATATATTTCAAATATATAAAATATTTGATTGATGACCATGTTGAATTTTAAGGTACTTTTTGGTTATGGCGGTCCTCACAATTACGATTATGCCAAGATTGCAGTTACGATTTCACCAATATCATCGCAAAACTTATATATGCATTATATATAAGCATATATAGACTTCAAACGCTCACATATGTGCCATATACGTCATTATATACATATTATTTACGCCTTATACACCATATATACATCATATGTATGTTATACACATATCATATATATGTACGTCATATATGACTATAACTGGGCCATCTGCATCACGAAATGTCATATACATCATATACGAGGCTAACGAAACAGACAGGCTACCGCGGTGCATTCCACTTATCTTTTTTTACACACCGCTAGAGTGACGTGATGCTGTTTTCGTACACCTGCATTGGTGGATTCGAGCATCACGTGACTTCCGCGGTCTGTAAAAAAAGATACGCCTAAAGCACCGCGGTAGCCTTTCTTTTTCGTTAGCCTCGCATCATATATTATTATAATGTCATAATATGCTTTATAAATTGGCGATAAATCTTGGTCGCTTGGTGACTCATCCTCGGTGGCCACTATAACCCAAAAATACCAATTTTTTTTTTATATTATTATTATGTGAAAGAAAAAAAAGACATTGAGTGTTTCATAGAATTTTTTTATTGGCAACCTGTTCCCAAAGAGGAACAATTCAGAACAATTAAGTACATAATTCAGACAAACATTTACATAACACTGAATGGAAGAGATCCTGTACTCTAAATGTATGGCACAAAATTTAGATGATTTGCCATTCAACCATGACATGATATGTTAAATACTATGCTAAAACAAACAGCAGCTAATTTTGAGATAATAGGAATAGAACATTTAACACTTGGTTCATTTCACAATAGTAAAAATCAAAATGATACAAAATGATAACAAAATATTCATCTCTCTAATTTATTTATTTACTCTCCACATTTCACCTCGATTTAAAGTATTTTCTAAATATGAATTGATGACAATTGTATAGCTAAATAAATAATATAAAACTGGTGTACATTATAAAGAAGAAACTTTTTAAATACATCACAAAAGTATGCGAAAGGCAGTGCGTTTCGAAAAAAAAAAAGGAACTCTTTTTCAATGGGTAATTTTTAATTTTACTATGGACAGAGCTGATTATTAAGCATAATCGATTATTACCGATGGCACTATTACATTCTATTGTTAGATTTTATTATTCGCGCGTATTGTCGAAAGCGTTGCACCGATGGAATTTGATTGTTTTGATCCATATAATCTGTGGTACAAATGTTTCAGAGTTCAGTTCCCACATTGTTTTTTCAAGTGGAATTTGTTTATGGGAAGTGGAGAGACATTATGAAATTCCGGGAGGGAATTTTTACTCCTAGATCATTAATGAGCAGATTAAAAAAAAAATTCTGGGAAAAAAGGTTAATATTTCGCTGGTTCAGGAAGGTACTCCTTGAATTTATCATTGTGATTGATAGCTATTTTTAGATTTTCAGAAACTTTTTTTTATCTCTTTTCCTCGTTTTTATGCTTTTGTCAGGTGGATGACAAGTAGAACCACTGAACTACAAAGACAAATTTGTAGTTCTGTGGTTCTACTAGACAGCCTGAGTAGCTTAGATAACAGACCAAGCTTACAAGGTGTAATTACATTTGACTTTTTGCTTATTGATACGCTATGCTACATGCGATACCTTTTTTTATATTAAAAATAAAAGAATAAGTTTTATATGATATTAAATTTAAAGAGATGAAATAAACAGAAATTAAACTTTTAGGGTTTCTTTTTCTTTTTTAATATAAGAAGAAAAATTAAAAATTTTCAAATTGTGCTAAAATGTTATGGGTAACAAGCGCGAATGACAATTTACGATATGCCACAGAGCGAAAAAATAAACCATATAAAAAAAATATTAGATACTTACATTTTAATAATCAATTTTAAAAAAGTAATTTTTGCCTTAGGTACGACTTTAGAAAAAAATTCAGTGGGAATGAAATACATCCAACCAAATCTTTGAAAACACACTTCTTTAGAAATACTTTTGATTGTTAAGAACAAATAGTATTGAGACATTTCATTGTGAAGGTGCTAGTAGCAGTAGATCAGCCTTGATTGTAAAATTCCGTTTAGACTACAAAATTTAAACTGATTTATTTCAGATATTAGACGTGGTAGTCTCGGAATCAGAATCGCCTGATCATGCTGCAATTTTTTTTTAATTACTCATCTGAACAAATGGGAAGTGTGGGTATGCGCATAAGTTAATAAGTTTGTAACTGTACCTTCTTCTTTATTAAGAGAATATTTAATAAAAAAAATACAAGACAGAAAAAACAAGGGAAAAAATTATATAAAATATCTGATACTACAAAAAAAAGTTATTGGATTTAATAAGTTAAAAAAATATTAAACTCAACAAATCTTAACAGACAATCAGAATGAATGGTATTGGGCAGGCCCCGATCATGACTAATTGGGGTCCTGGGAAAAGATAAATTTGGGGGTCCCATTCTATTCGTTGCAACATTATTCAAATACAACTGATGGTCAGTCATATGTGTATGTGTACTGCATAAACAATATTTTTGCACCTTGGATTTTAAATAGAAGAAAATTCTTAGCTCCGTCAATTCTAAATTAATTAATAAAAATACTCTTTTTTTTTCTTAGTACAGAAAAAAAAACTCTTATATTATTTTAGCAACTTGTTATATCACTTTAAGATGAATTTAATAACTTCAACTTATGGAAGAGTTGGAATTGGAAAAAAAAGTAAATATTTTATAATTTAATATATGGATTTGAGGGCCCATTGAGGTCCGGGGCCCCTGGGCGAAGTCCCGATTTGCCCATGCGATAATAAGAGCCTGGTATTGAGCTATATCTAGTCACAGGTTGCTTGAAATCAGCTAAGTTCGTTTTTGGAATCAACTTAGTTCATTTGAAGAGTCACCTAGTCTGAACAGAGTATAGCAACTACAACAACAAAAATAGAACAATGCTTCTACTTTTGACGAATTTACAGACTGAAATGCATTGTCTGTGCTTTCAAAGTGTATTTAAAATGTTTCTACTTTATAAAGGATGTATATTTTACTGAAATAAAAATAGAAGCATTTTTATGCACATTTTTATTTTGTAAAACTGTTTAAATTATTCCAGAGACGTTTAAACAATTTATTTTATAGACTATTTCAGACAATCAGAAAACTTAGACTGTCGTGATTTATATAAGTATTAAAGGATAATAATGACGAATTAGAACTAATTTGTTTGTGATTTATGATAAGTATATTATATTTTTTTTTCTTTTGAGGAACAGGAAAAAGTTCAGAATTAATTCAAAACAATTAACGAGAACTAATTTGTATTTTATTACAAATATATTCTAAAAGCATTTATTTTTCTTTTTAGAGAACATGAAAATATTCAGAATTAATTCAAATCAATGAACATTTATTGAAATATATGGATGATAAATTAGAACTAATTTATTTATGAAAGACATAAGGCAAGTTAAAACAAACACATTCTGTAGATTTATTTTTAAGAAATATGAAAAATTTAGAATTAATTCAAACCAATAAACTAAAGGTTACTTATAGATATTCAAATATATGGATGGTAAATTAGAACTAATTTGTTTATAAAAGACATAGTAAGACAAATACATTCTTTAGATTTATTTTTAAGAAATATGAAAATTTAGAATTAATTCAAACGGTAATTAATTAATTCAATTCTTATAGATATTGTAAAATAAGAAAATCTTAATTAGAATTAATTTGTCGATCATTAACGACGAATACATTCTATAATTAAGGAAACATTATCTTGGATGTAGATACATCATATAAAAGTAACGTCTTTTTGTCTTATTATTAGGGACTTATAAAATATGCAGGAATGTTACCACTATAATCTAAAAGTAATTTTTGTCTTATTAAATCTAAGTCTTTCTGTCATTAAATAAAGAAAGTATTTCTTTTAGAAAATACTGGTGAAATTTCCGTTATACTTCCGCATAATTTATAGGTCCCAAGGCTCTCAGTGTTCTTAAATTTTTCTATCTTTCCTACCAGTATTTCAAAACAAAAATCTTCGAGGTAAATTCCTTTAAAACCTAAAATAGAAATATTTCACAAAGAATATTGTTTTGAAATAGTGTAGCAAAGATGGAAAATTCTAGGAATGCTACGAGCCATGAGGGTTCTATTTATTATGAAAAAAAATAATTTTTGCATAGTCAGGCCTTTATTCCCCTTTTTTTTTAATTTAGTAAAAATTACCTTTCTTCTAATAAAGTTTTAAAATAATTATTATTTATCTCTAAGGACCATGGAATAATTAAAAAATAGTAATTCATTTTAGTAAACAATCTTTACTGTTAAATATTTTTTTAAGAACTAGTATTTATTTTTGTTGGATAAAATTTACTTAAGAGCTTTTTCTATTTTACATGCTGAAATAAATAAATATCTGTAATAATTTCAGTTTTACCAAACGTACAATCAATTTTTGATTTATTGAATTTTAACTATCTTATCTTGCAGTTCAGAACAAAATTAAAATAGTTTAAATGTTTTCTGGACTTCAAAATTGCTTTAAAAAATACGGCTAAAATTTACCCAACCCGTAGAACTTTCAAAAACCCGTGGAGATGGAGGATTACATTTAAAGTTACTTAATGTCATAGTAATTTATATTCGTGATAGTTATAAATGAAAAAAAAAAATTAAAAATTAGTTTTTCTTCTCTTTTTTCTGCTGATATTCTTATTTGTATATGAATAGGAACTAAACAACTTCTAAACTTCTACGTTTTAAAATTTCAGAACAAGCACCACTTTTCTGTTTCTTATCACCAAGAAAAGAAGAATGAATTTTAGCTCCTTAACTTATAGTTATAAAGCCATTCTAACTTGGAACAAAAAATATACAACCATCTAATTATTAGCCGAAGTATCCAAAGAAATGTATTCACAATAATCGAGTGGTTATTTATTAAACTCGAGTAAATTGTCTTTGTTGAATTTTTAAAAGAGAAAACATTGTTTACAAGAGTCCTTTTAAAGGATTTATTTATTTATCCGTGTGGATATTTTTCTGTTTTAATTTTCTTTAACTCTCATGTGGTAACATAGGGCATAAGCACCCAGGCATCTTTATGACACTTCACTTTTTAAACTGTCATGAATTATGCAGGGGCTACGATGTCATACATTTTGATTACCACTATTCTCAAAGAATATTCTTCGTGCTGTATTTCTATTGCAAATGTTAATCTACAGAAAATTACCGTTTGAAAGTAGTGGTGGTAAAAATATAAGACGATTCAATCCCTGATTATGTTATGTTCCACCATGTACTTTCCTTAACAATGAGCAAAAACACATGAGCAATTTATTTGTGTTTAGTTTTAGTATAGATTGAAACGTTTTTAGAGATTGTGGTTATATTGGTACAACGATACATATTATGTAATGAAAGAGTTCTATAGCTTTTGTAAGGTGTAGAACACTACATTTTATTACATAAAAGATACCAAGGGGTTAATACGATCCCATTCTTCAAAAACGTAAATACTATACGAAAGAAAAACACAAATAAATTACTATACATCCTTATACACATGAGCAATTTATTTATGTTTAGTTTTAGTATAGTTTGAAAGGTTTTTGGAGATTAAGGTCATATTGATACCGTGACACATATTATGTAATAAAACAGTTGTCTCTCTTTACTAGCTTTTGTAAGGTGCAGAACACTGCCTTTTATTACATAGAAGATACCAGGGGGTTAATATGACCCCAATCTTCAGAAACGTTAAAAACATCTTAAAGGAAAACACAAATAAATTGCTCATGTGAGTAACAGAGATAGAGAAGTTTACAAATAAATTGCTCATGTGAGTAACAGTGTTAGAGAAGTTTAAAAGTAAATACATGGAAGTAGATAATATAATTCATAATAATTTAAAAACTACCATGACTTGAAGATGGCTGGTATTAAAAAAAAAAAACTCCACTGTTAATTGTAGAAATAAATACATTACTAGGTTCTCCTAAAATTGAATTTTATATTAAATTTGAAAAAAATTATTTATTCAAATCAGTAAATAACATTATTTAGCAAATTACACATGCATGTATGTATATACACATAGTTGGATAACTTCGGCTTTGTGCATTAAAAAACGAAGAAAAGAATGGCAAGTTGTAAAAATTGTAACAATGACAAAACCTTAAGTGCATCATTAACAAACCATGTTTAAAAAAAATGCAAAGTAAAGTACAAACATTTAGATACATCTATCAATATTTACATAAAATAAACTGTAACATCAATATAGAACACAAACATCACAAAAATTTACACAGTTCGTCAGAAGTGTGCAGTTTTGTCTTAAAATGTAATAACAGCACATTTTAAAAAACCTTTTCCACCCATGATTATCCTCAAACATATCAGTTTATCGTTATATTTTGTATAATGGTTCATGCATATGCAATAAATGCACTTGCATTCTGTTTGTTAATGATTTCTGTTCTGGAGGAAAAAAAATCAGTGGCTGATAAAAATGTATGTTATTAAATGTTAGCATCGAAATTTACAGGAAAATTTAATGAATTATTTTACTAGCAAACGTGCATTAAGAAATGTGAAAAGCTCTTAAGAGTGTCTTCAAATAATTTCAGTCTTCAATAACGTGACGACATTCACAAGTTAATGCTAAATCAATGGAAGCGTTCTTTATAACTTTATCGTTTGCTTTTCAATATTTCTAAATGATTCTTTTTGCACGGGATATCTGAGGTCGATTTCTAACGCTGTAGTTTTGTATTTTTTAGATTTTGGTTGCAGTTTCCTTCTGAGTATATTTTTAATTTCGGAAACAAATTAGTTGGTTGTTTCCTGAATTAAAAGTAGCCTGAGAATGAACCTGCAACCAAAATCGTAGAAGTACAAAACTACAACGTCACACATCGACCTCACATATGCTATGCAAAAATAATCGTTTAAAAATATTGAAATACAAACGAGAACGGTTCCATTGGTTTAACATTAGCTGGCGAATGTCATCGCGTAACTGTAACAGGTTCTTAATGCAAAGAAAAACTTTTTTTCAATTGGAAGTTTTATATTTTGCATTTTCAAGTCAATAATTTATTGTTAATTACTGCATTACTTGTGGCATTAAGTTATTAAATTAATAAATTGAATACAAAAAATAGGCTAGTATTATTAAATAGAGCTTTCATTTTTTTTTAAAAAGCGTTTGAGATTAAACAGTAGAAAAAAAAAAGAAAGTTGGATATCAGTTTGTATACCCACATATGTAACTTCTTCGTATCCTGGTTCAAATTTTGAAGTCGTAAAACCTTTTGACATTGAATAAAACATGACTGTTTTCTCAAGTTTCAAAATGACTGATCTTTAAATAGCCTAAGGTAAAGCCTTTTCCTATAGGCCGCTTATAAAACTTTTATAAGAGCATTTATTAATTCTCCCAAGATATAATATTCCAAATCTCATTTTGTTCATGCACACTAATCTTCGAAAATAAATTCATATTTTTTCTTCTGCAACAATTTTTTTCTTTCGTGTTTACTTATTTTTAGATACATTTGTATTGTTGCCACAAGAAATATAATTTTTTGGCAATCTTTATCCTTCATTATTCTACAAGAACTGCTGTTTTATATGGATCAACTTCAAATCAGAAAGGATTTGTTCCATTGTACATTCATGTGAGCTAATAAACAACCATCTTTCACAATGTATTTTTTAGTTATCAGAAATTATTTATGATATTTCTTCAAATATTTGCTATCAGTTGTGGCAGCGTAGAAAGCTTTTTTCAGTTCCAATTTTAAAACATTATTCTGTTGACCAATTTAAATTTTTGAGAGGAAGAAATAAAATTTTGACTAAGTATTTTGATAAATGTTTCTTTTTAGTATTTTATTTTTCAACACTTATCATTAAGGATTTGATAATTATTTTACCTGTTGAGAATCTATTAATTTTAATTGTTAATAATCAATGAATTTTGCATTAAAATTTAATTAATTATTATTTTTTATATACATAATCATTTCTTACCATTAAACATGCGTTGATAGATGATTATTGTTTATCAGCAGCGAATGTCACAAAAAAATTAATTTATTTCAAAGAAAGGTCAGACGTTCTGCTTTTAATTTATTTACTGTAGTATTATTATATTTAAATAATTGCTTAAGTTTCTTTTAAATATCCTTTTTTCGATATTTCGAATTTAGACTTAGTTAGTGAAGCAAAGCAGTTTAATAATTTGTTATTAATTTATTTTAATCGCGAATATTCAACAAATTTCAATTAAACTTCAAGAATTCCCTTTTATTTTCCTTATAAATACATGGTAAAAGACAATAATTTGTCATGAACATTGAACATTACAAGAAATTTTACTAAGATATATTTAAAAAAAAAAAGCGAGAAGATCCTTTCTTTTAATATATTGATTATTCTCTCTTTAAAAATAAATAAATAAATAAAATACAATTTATCACATCATAACATTTAGAATATGGACCTTGAGAACTATTTTGATAATTTGTTTCATCATTACTGAATAAATCCACATTAGCATTTGGTTGAACTCTCTTTCAGTGAAGATTAAAAAAGGGTGAAAACATTTCTTTTTAATTTACTAAATATCCACATTTTTTAAACTATCATTTAAGTTTGTCTTTATATTTATACGTCACAAAATTTTCAGTCATAAATTCTAGTGTCGTTTGGCCAATAATTTCCTTGTATTTTGTAAAATTTAACTAACTTACTTGACTTACTTAACTTACGTTTTGTTAACTAACTTACTTGAAATTTAGTACTCTTCGACAACATACTAATTTTCCAGTTTCTCACTTTAATCGCAGTCACTCACATTTCATGCTCTGGTATTCTTTTCTTCCTGCGTCAGTAATAGCTTACGCAATCATTTATCTTTTGATTTTATTATGTTTTATTTGAGAGAAATTTGATTCCATGACAAATCGCACAATCTTATTAGAAAAAAAAAAAAAAAACCCTGAAAGAATAGAAGGTAACTCGTTAAAAATAACCAGTTTTTGACAAAGTTCTAAAGTTTCATCATCATTTGCACTTTGATATGGTTTTGGTGTGAATCATGAGTGGGAGGTTTTTTATTTTTTAAAAGTTGGATTTCACATGCTTTTTACCAGTTCTATATCTAGAAAATACAATGTGTTAACTTAAGAAAAATCCGCCACGCTATAACAAACTCTGAGAGATATCAATGGATGACTTGATTTTCCCGCTTGTTTTTTGAACTGTTGCTCATTTGCTGGATCAGTTTTTGCATTTGCCTTTCCGTTGCCTACGCTGGTATCGGCGCATGCGTCTTGCCCAGTCATCCTTCCAATCGATAACGATGCTCCTGCTGTCAGCGGTGATACCTGGTTGTTCTGCTTGCCGTATGTCTTTACCTGCAAAGTATAAACATAATTTAAGTAAGGTTGCCAAACGTATTGTTTTTGTTGATCGAATGGACTCAGAGCACGACTTAGACTATCTAGGTCCCCGGGGAAAGCATCATTCTGGGGACCCCCTTCTCTGCCTAGAAATTGTTTGTGAATTATGCTTAAGTGACTGGTACTAAATTTCATACTTATTGTAAATTTTGAACCAGGTACTATTCACGTCTGTACACAGGGTATCACAAAAAAGATGGTTACAACTTTAAGAAAAATACAAGTAGGAAAACTACTAGGCAGCTAGTTGGAAAAATGATGGATTGGGTGACGGGATTATTTGTTAGAAAACTTTCCCTTTGTTTATCTACGTATGTCATAAGATGTCTAAGAGAAAAATGTCCCAATTGGTCATCATAAATCGTTTTAACCTGCCTCGTTAAAAGGAAAACGTCAATAATGAATTTCTCTTAAAAACTACTAAGTTGTTATAAAAAAATTAATCATTAGTTTTCTGGTGTTGTAGCTCGTTCTTTATTTTGGGGAGAGGAAGGGCCATGGGGTAGGGGAAGCAGAGAGGGGGAGGGGAGGACCTCCCTTCTCAAATCTTTAAAAATGTTTTTGGTCAAAAAGAATTTTGGTCACCTTTAAACATTTGACACCATACTAAAGAAAATCCTCATTACTACTATGGGGTCCCCCTCAAATGGGGGCACCATCGCAGCTATCTCGCATGCCCCTGCATCTGCATTAGTCAGGCCCTGAATGGACTCAAGGACAATGAGAAAGTATTGAGGTATCAGAGCAAATTTTCATTAAACTCGGTGGGCAGTTATCTCTACGTACGATAAACATATTGTGAAATGATTTAAAAAAATAAGTAACATAAGCTATTCATGGAAAAAGAACACATTTTGTTTTTTTTGCTGAACTTTTTGGGAACATTTACTTGTGTGCAAGAAATCGTGGTCTACCATTTTGTATAATGAAACCTGGCCGTAGGAAGATGTTCTGAGTCCTCGCTCCCTTTCCAAACATTATATTGGGATTTTGGAGACCTCGTATGTTTTGGAGAAATATTTGTAATGAGTTTTGCATATGAGTTTCATTTTATAGCAATGCAATTACTAAATATAATTATATAATTAGTATCAGTAATCTATGGACATAAGAGAAACTGGTTAAGAAAGGAGCAGGCCTACGATAAGAAGAGACGCAGCAAATGTAATGCATATGGGACCTCTTTTATAGATGCCCCAACGAGACTAAACAGATATTTTGTTTATTAAAAAGAAAAAAAAAAGATACTTTTTTAATTCCATTGAATAAAATAAAATTGGAGTCTCAACAGTTTTGAAGTCTGGCGCTTACCTTTCCTTTACCCTTACCTTATATATATATATATGAAACCATTTTATTTTTGAAATAGAATTTAGAATCCCAAAAATGTCTTCATCAGGGCATTTTTAAAAAGAATGCTGGCAAAAAGAAAACACCCATCTATTCTGGTCGAAAAAAATATTTGTAGAAAGTATCGCCGTTCCAAAAAGAAAGATATAATTCCAAATCCCCCTTTTTTCGAAATATGACTAAGACCTTTGATAAAAAATAAATTTGAATAAGTTTTGAATTAAAATATTATTAAAGAACACATTTTTTTAAATTAAAATTTTAAAAATTAAAAAACTTTAATATTCGGCCCAAATGTCTATAATAGCTTACTAAGCGGCCCCTGATTTTGTCAAACCTCCTCTCCCCATTTGGGGATATTATAGAGAATGATCACTGTGGCCCTCTGAATAGATGGCTGATTGAACTTTCGGATCGTACATGAGTGATCATAGTAATCCGAAAATCGATTTAAACGGCAGACTTCTCTGTGTCAAATCAGCGAGCTTAAAAGATGATATCCACAACCCAGGCAACAAGTTATGAAATTTTTTTTAACAGATATCTTGTATACTGATGCTTTCATATTTTATTGAGCATTGATTTTATCAATCAAATTTAGTAAAATTAATGCTCAATAAAATATGAAAACAAAAATATACAAGTTTTATGTTAAAAGGAAGCGAAGCTCTTGAAGTGGAGTTATGGAAGAATAGTTATTAAACGGTTAAATGGAATTTGTTTGAATGAGAGGCTTTCTAGAAGATTTAACCCTTTGAGGGGCGGTGGGATATATTATATCCCACTTAATTTTAATTCGATTCAAACCAGAAACTTTTAATTAAATTTTACTTTTTTAACTTTGACGGGAAAAAGTTGAAAAATTGCTTTTCCTTATTTTGAACTAAATTCTTTCCTAAATTCCTGTGAGAATTCAACGTTACAGGAACACAAGTGCTTGCCCCTGAAAGGGTTAAACTTAATATCTATATAATGCCATTGTAAAAAGTATTTTGTTGTAGGGGGCAGAGACATGGAGGCTCACCAAGGCAAGAAAGAGAAAATCGTTTGCAGCAGTAGAAATCGATGTCCTAAGAAGATCGTCTAGAATTTCAAGATTGCAGAGAATACCAAACGAATACATAAAGAAAATCTATATAATAAAAGCGCAAAGCATTTGCCTGTCATGAACAGTTCCGGGATGTCTGCTTCACTTTTTCATGTGCCAGGCGTTTGTACTTTATTGTACCATTAATGAGTCCATTGTGATTGTTAATTTAATTTTGTATTGTTGCAGCTTACAGACAAATATTGTTACATCAACATTATAAACAATGTTAACACTTCTGATGCTTTTCTTAGCACAAAAGATTCATTCATCATGAATGTTTAAGATATTAAACCATGGAGGTAATCGTTCACGATGGAGCCTGGTGTAAAAAAATGTCAATGAAATCGACAGGGAAGAGTACCGTGCGTGACGTCAAACGGTCACGCCTTCTTCCCAATTGCGCCCGAATGACTGAGGTAGAAACTGCTCAATTATGGCTATCCAAGAAACTTAAAAAAAAAAAAAAAACGGTCGCGTGATAATTAAAAGATTAAAAAGAAAATCGCTCGAAGATAAAGAAAAATGGGAAAGGAATGGCCGATTTTGATGGGAAAGGTGTCGAAATAAAGATATTAAACTAACACTAACTGTTAAATAGAGTGTGTGGAGAATTGTAACGTTTTAATGCCAAAGAGCGACAAATGGACGAGGATGGCTCTGTTGTTTATGAGGGATTGCTCGCCACCTGGGATTTGCTTGTTGTGTGCAGTGGCGTAGCCAGAGTGGGGGTCCAGATGCTCTTGATACCACTAATTTTGTGAAGTTTTCTTAAACCTTATATAATCGGACAACTTTCTGCGATAATCAAGGCGAAAAAAACTTAAAAATTTTATTGGTATCCAGAGCATTTGGACCCCCCCTCGCTGGCTACGGCACCGGTTGTGTGTAAAATGTGTCGATGAAAATCAGTTTTTTAATGTTCATTGAAATCGTGCTTTGCAGCGCTGCCTGGTTGAGAACGAATTATTTGGCCAATTTTTCACGAGGTTCGTATGAATTCGAGGCCCCGATGTAATTACGGGCCCGCTAGCGGGCATCAGCCAGCTAGCATATTTATATTAATTCATATTAATAATTGTTAATTAGTTTCATATTAATAATTGTTAATTAGTTTCATATTAATAATTGTTAATTAGTTTCATATTAATAATTGTTAAACTTAATATCTTTCAAAACATCCAGATAAAACATTTAATATAGCTTGGTCATATGAAAATACTTCGAAGAATTGTTATTTGCTACAAATGTTTGTACACTAAAAAGAAAAAGTGCAATTTAGAAAAACACGAAGGAGGGAAATAAATAGGGCATTGGAAGAATTTGGAATTGCACACGAATGGGGCAGCAATAGAAAACTTTGGAAAAGGGAGATATGGCAGGTCGAAAGACTGCGGCACTCAGCATAAATCCAATACTGTAAAACTTGTGAAAATGGGATCTTTCAATAACGGAATCGTGTGTTAAAGTGAAAATAATCATGGTCCTGACAAAAGAAATACTATAGAATTATACCTGCAAAACAGTATCCTGTATTTAACGGATTTTTTCGATCTGTCGCGATTCCGCTTTCACAGGCTTTACAGTACTAATTTTACTTAAATTAAACAGACATCATAACTTAATATTTTTCGTCGCTCGCAATATTAAATTTCCTAATTTCATTTTCTTAAAAGATACGGATTAGTGAGAAAACCTATTCGATTTACATAACTTTGAAAAGTACAAATTGGAAGTATTGATTAAATGCATTGATTTAAAAATAATAACAATACCTAGTATGAGGTAGGTTTGCTTAATCCTTATTTTCGGACATTTGCAGGCCAAGTCTTTGACGCTGACCCACAGGAACTGCGTCCCCCTGTGCACTTTAGCTGGACCCTGTTTATAGACTTGCATCACATGAATGGTGAATTTGATCCAATTACCAGCTGTTTCTCTTGAAAGAACACTAGCTTGAATAGCTGAAATTAATAGGTTAAAATCAATAAAATATTCAATAAAAACTCTTACAAGATGTTTTTCAAGAAACTTGAACTTAAAAATTTAATAATTCATTTACTATATTAAATATAAAAATGAAATTAGGGACATGTTTATCAGGTAGTTTATAAATTTCGCATACAATAATAATAAAAAAATAACTATAATTTTTATCAGTAGATGGTGATGTACTGTCTCAAACTGTAAAAATATCCAAATAAACTTCAAACTTACAAAATACAAACATTATTTTCGTGTTTTATTCGTAAAATAGAATATAAACAGAAGTGTCAAGCGCTCACTAATATTCCGTAATATGAGAGTTAATTTGACCCAGGTTTAATACGTTTTGCACCAGAATTTTTTTTAAGAAATGAAATTAAATAAATTCCCCATAGAAACCTGAAATTAACGAAATAAGGATTTATCAATTAAATTTTCTGGTTCAAAACGTTGTTAAACTGGGTCAAATCAATCCACATATTACGGAAGATTAGTGGGAGCTTGGTACCTCTGAATATAAAGCAAACAGTGAGATACCTTTGATGCAGTTTTACAGGTTAGTTTGAGCATTCTTACACTTTGCCATATACAAAATTTATGAGTTAACTGATAAACATTTTACTAATTTCATCTCTTTATTTATTGCTAGTTTTTTATCCGCGACTTCGTTCACGTAAGATTTAAAGAATAATCAATCTTAATTAAGCAAAAAATCTCACTCCCAGTAACTAAAAACAGAAACAATTGACCAACTCTTTATCACAATTTATAGTAGACAATACTTCTGATGATTCCCAATTTACATATTTATGTTTTTATTTTTAAATTTCTTTCATGTGCTTGAAATTTCATACGCTTTCTCTAAGAAATGTCTTGCGTAAATTTACTTCCTCGTTATAATATTCTTTTCACTTCTATTTATTCTATTTTACCCTTTTTGGGTAAATACATATTGATTAATTTACGTTTCCGTGTCAAAGAATATTGTTTAAAGTGATTAAGTTAGTAAATATTTTTGAAGAAATTTGTTAATTAATAGGTCATTTCAGACATGACTTTGAGGCGATTTGAGTACTCAAGATATCAACATACAACATTATGTATCTATTGCAAAACACTTTAAATTTTGTACAAAATGAAAGATATGTGCTCTTAAAAAAAGAAATTAGGTTGTGATGCCGCATAAAAGTAAAAAAATGAATCGTAAAAAAGCGAAAAATACCTTTAATATTATATATATAAAGCTGTAGATCTACTAGCAATTTCAAAATGGTTATCACGCTCCAAACACTCTCTAAGCCTAAATGCTTATTTATTAAGCATTAGAGTTGCTTATTACTTTCAATCTAAATAAAAAAAATCTGTTATTTATGAAAAAGCACCTCAATTATGAATAAAC
The DNA here is from genome assembly GCA_963931845.1 of Maratus michaelseni. Classification (NCBI taxonomy): domain Eukaryota; kingdom Metazoa; phylum Arthropoda; class Arachnida; order Araneae; family Salticidae; genus Maratus; species Maratus michaelseni. The sequence continues at coordinate 134,259,628 of OZ007600.1, forward strand.
ATTGTTATATAGATTGTGGTGTAATTTAAGATTATAGAAGATTCAAAATTTTACAGGAATACAGTGGTGGAAAAAGATGATTTCACAAAAGATATTTTCAAATATACATTTAGACGTTTACCTCATCTCACGTAGTCGGGATAACCAATAAGTATGGGAATAAGATAATCTATTAATACCAGGATTTCTAACTCGCTTTTCTCTTTTGTTTTTCCATAATCTAGGTACCATTAAAAAAATAGGAGTTCTCATCTAAAAACCACATATTAAAAAGTTGAAATTTAATGAACGGTTATCGAAATTACAATTTGATATAAAAATGTGACAATAAAAAACAAAGCGAATTCATATAGTAATATTATCAAGTAATATTAAAAATTAAATTAAATATTTCAAATATTTGTAAAAATGTAAATAAATTATTAATATATGATTAAAATCAACATTATCTTCTTATCATAATGTTATTTTTGACAGTAAAAACGCCTGTACTTATTGTTATTTATGCTCTTTGTATTATTAAAAAAATATTCGAAAACGCTCGTTTAACGAAATACTTATTTGCATTTTATGTATTAGTAGATAGATAGATAGATAGTAGATTAGGATAGTTGATTAATAATTGAATTTTAAAGTTAAAGAATCACATTACAACATTCTGTATGTAAAAGTAGCTAAAATTTCTGTTCGGATACTTATATATTTGAAGAGCATTTTCAAAAATCACCGACTTTTTCAATAAGGAAATGCCGATTTCAATTCTTTTACTGCTGCTTTAGTTATACAGTGTGAGTCACTACCAGTGCGACACAATTTAAAAGGTGTCAGAGTAGACTGAAACAAACATTTTTTATATAGGAAAGCTGAGTTGCAATTCACTTATTTAGTCATAAATACAGGATGTTTCAGTCCAAGTCGAGTCCGGATTTTCGTTCATAATTTTAGCAGTAATGAAGCTATTTTATGGATATTTTCACTGTATTAATTTATTTTGTGTGAAATATCATGATATCACGAGATGTGCACTGTAATGAGATCCATGTGTACATTGCTATATTCCGAATTAAAAAATTTTTACAAGCAAATTAGGACACTTTGTGGAAAATCTCTTATCTAGGTATTGTAGAAAAGCAACCAAATTCAGCTGACTATGTTGCCAATGTTTTTCTGAATTATCCCGTCATCCGACTGGTCTTTTTATAGGAATTGCCCTATATAATTGACTACTAAATTATGCAAAAGAATTTTTATTATAGCTCGCACATGCTCAGTTAAAATTTATTTCACACAATTGCTCATATTTCATAAAATATTTAATATATTTAGATTCTTAATTGTACTATGTTGTTTATAGAGCATTTTGTCAAGTTTCTTGCAAATGGAGTTAAATTGGTTCAAAACCCTGCATGCTATAAACATAAAAATAAAAAATAACATGCGAAAGTTTGTTGAAAATTGTAAAGAAACTTTTACAACTTCATGAATATACTTTCTATTCTTACACAAATGAACACAAATATTGTCCAGGATCCATATAGGCATGTGCTAAAGCTACAGATCATTTCAGACATTTTATAATACAGCGTGATCGCAAATATATTTTTTTCCTTCAGCTTTCCTAACAAACACATCTTCGCTAAGCGGAGAGCAGGTGAATCTTCGCCCGTTGCCAGGAATCAACTCGTTAAGCTAGGCAAAAGCCTGGCAGGTAGGGGCCTGGTCAGCGGTATAAAAAAATAAAAAAAACAATCGCTGCGCTCAAAACCTTCGCTGAAAATTATGAGGTCAAATATGATCTTCATATTCCCGAATTTCCGGAAAAAATTGTCAAGTACTTCTCCAGATATTCGACAAAACTTCTAAAATCGTGCCCGGTCACTTTTGACTGCATAGTGTTTTCTGGAGTACAAATCTACAAAACATACCACTGAAAAATAGTTTCTAAAGAGGATTTTCTTTTAAATTTAATCCTAAAATCTAAATATATCTTAATAGAGAAAATTTTAAAAATTGCTGAAATGAGTGAATGAATGCTGCTGATAAAAACGCTTGCTAAGTATTTCCTTTAGAATAGCTGAACAAGAAGCCAATTGAGAGGAAAATACGTTTACTCGTTCCTAAAACATACACAACCATTTGGCTCTAAGAATCCCGGCATTCCTTCTTGAAGCAGTTTTTCATCCTCTCCGATGACTCGAGCAATGTTATCCACAGCATCCGCAACATTAGATCGGTGCTGAGACCATAAAATAACCTCCGTTTCGGTAATCCAGCGGAATTTGGCTGTTTTTGCACTTCAGTGGGTTTTCGTATTCCCGTGAAAAAGATGGATGTTGCCACATCACATTCCTTAATACCACATATCTCTCGATAAAAGAAATCAATTGCCTGTTGCCAAAGTTGTTACAGAAATTCGATAGTGAATGTTAGTGATTGAATAACAGCGCGATCTTCATTTTCACTATTTGCATAGGGAGACTTCTGTTTAAAGTATGTAATCTTGTGTAGTAACCGGGATAAATATTTATTTTAAAGAAGTGATTATTTTCACGAGGTGTGAAACCATTTTCTTTCTCTAATTAGATTTAATTCTTTATCTTTGCTTTTAAAACAATCTCTGGGACAAGTGGATAAAAATTTTTTAAAGATTTTTTTTGTTAATTCATAAAAATATAATAGATAAATTAAGAAAAATAAAGGCAAATTAATAAACAAAATAATAGAATGGGAGAAACACTTTTTTTTTTTGTGAATTGCATTTAAATAGATATTATTATAATAATTATTATTTTTATAAGACAGATTGCTATATACAACGTGATTGAACTTTTAATAAAAGCGTATATATTTTTAAATATAGAGAGAATTCAATGAAAAAAATTATGGGGCGCGATAATGTTAGAAAGTTAGCAAGAAAGAAAAATCACGAATCTCGCATAGATAATTAAAAATTTTCGGGAATATTATAGAGAAATCTGAAGTTTTATAAATTTGCTTGCAATAATTCTAATTTTACAAGGAGTGTAACATACTGCTGAAGTCTTTGATATTTCAGGCCTCTCTACTTTACTCAATCACATAATGTAGATTAATCCTATTTATACTTTAGCTTTGGCGAGAAAATCTTTTGACTACTTTACTCAATCACTTAATGTTAATCCTATTTATACTTCAGCTTTGGCAGGAAAATCTTTTGACTACTTTACTCAATCACTTAATGTAGATTAATCCTATTTATACTTTAGCTTTGGTGAGAAAATTTTTTGACTACTTTACTTAATCACTTAATGTAGATTAATCCTATTTATACTTTAGCTTTGGCGAGAAAATCTTTTGGCTACTTTACTCAATAACTTAATGTAAATTAATCCTATTTATACTTTAGCTTTGGTGAGAAAATATTTTGACTACTTTATTATATCACTTAATGTAAATTAATCCTATTTATACTTTAGCTTTGGTGAGAAAATCTTTTGACTTCATCATATATAACCTGGACCTTTCTCGACAACTCTATTCCTATGGGTAGCAGAGACATGATTTATGGGATTTTCCAATTAATGCCACTCAATTTCTTTGCGAAAGTCGAAAAAAAGCCCACTTTTTTTGCCAAGATCAGACTCTATACTGGTCGATACATTATACTTATTATGTTTTTTACTAGAGACTGGCACGGTCTTGCTCGTTTTGAAATTAGAGGGAGTCCGTTTAAAATAAATAAACACATCATAGCCTAAAAATACAGCGATCATTGTAACTATGTCTTGTGCGTTTAGGTCGCCTTAAATCCTTAAAACGACAATCACTATAATAATGGGGCTTTTTCTATGATGTCCCCCCCCCCCAAACATTGTTAATCCGGTAGTTACTATAAGGAGGACCTGTGCACTTCACGCCTGTTAAGCCTTAATACGGTAATCACTGTAGTGGTCCCTATTCATTTCGAGCCCCACAAACTATTAAAATAACAACCACTATAACGGGGTGCTTCACGCCAACAAACCATTAGTACGGCAATCACAAACTAAGGACTTCCATATAAAAAAGACCTATATGCCCCCCGCCTCTAAATCGTCAATACGACGTTTAAAACAAAAAGGGCCGTCACTATAACGAACCTCTGTGCGCTTTGTGCCTCATAAATCATTAAAACAAAATGCCTATAACGCGGGCCGTATGGTGATAAGTATTTAATCGCACCCCATAAATAGTAAAACTAAAATTTTTCTAAAAGGAGCTCTCCATTAATACGGGGAATTTTAGAAATAACTTATAAAGCATGAAAGAATAGGATATCGGGGGAAAACATTAAATAAATCAAAATTGCATAAAAGTTTGTCATTAAATGTTGAAAAACGTATAAATCAGTTGTAAAATATTTATGCTTTTATCGATAATTATTTTGATTTTACCTTAAATGTAACCGGTGTGAGGTGTGACATGATTTTTTTCAATAGATAAAGCTCCATTTTTCTTCCGACAGACAAAGAAACGTATGAAACGGGTCATATCTATCAACAACTGGTTTTTGGCAGCCTTCCAATTCACCCCACAATTTCTTATTTTCAACTCGCAAACACTTCCACTGATTTTTCTTTCGCGGATTAAAAAAAAATCTCAATCTTATTACATTTTTAAAAAAATCGTAAAAAAGGATGCAATTAACATTTTTTCAAAATTATTTTCTTAAAAGTTGGCCGAAAGTTCTCTCCGTAGAGGAATTTGAGTCTAGATGACAATGATTTTATATCGACATATTTTAATAAAAAACAAAGTCATCCTTTTTCCCGAAACAGTTACTTTATAAAAATCCCCCAAAAAATCGAAAAATCCCTGTAAAAATTTCGAATACAACTTTATTGAAAAAAATATATATGTTACGGTCAATATGATTAATCCGGTCATTATTAATAATAACCGATTATTATTAATAATGACCGGATATAATGGCCGGTTATTATTAATAATGATCGGATTAATCATATTGAGCGTAACATATATATATATATATACTATATTGGAGTAAAATTTGAAACTGGATCTTTTTTACGAACGAATGCCTAAAAATCGCCGGCAAATTTAAAAAATCGTATATATATATATAACCATTAATGAAACATTACCGAAACACCAACAAAACTATGAAATTATGAATTAGAATATAATAATTAATTGAATGATAACAATAGTGTTACCCCAACACACTATGTATATATATAATTAAAGTGAAATCACATCTGAAATATCAAAGGAAAATGTAATATGCACACACACATACATTATATATACAAATTTAATTGAAAAAAAAATATAGATAATGACAAATCCAAAACCTGTAGTCCAGGTGCATCGGGATGTCTTCGTGTATCCGGAACCAAGTTTACAGACCTCTGCGTGTAATAGATCGTCCTGACTATCGCAAACACACACACAGACACACGTATATGCAAACACTGCATTTTATTAATATTGACGTGTGCCTGCTAATTTTGCAGCAACATTGGTGCGTTCGCATATAAAAAGCCATACATACCACTAAGTACAAAATTTTGAATTTCGTTCAGTTTAAAAATAATGTAACACCATTCAAAAGTATTTCAAGTAATAACTTGCCATCACTTTTGTGTGGCTCTGTATAAGCAGGATATTTTACTTACACTCGTCGTATAGTAATCCACAGTACAGTATTCCATAGTACACATAGTAAATAGGCACAATATGGCAAGCAAAAGGTTCCATAATAACCTTTTGCTAGTCATATTTATTCATTAATTTATTTTTTAAAATTATTCAACAGCTCGCTCTTTTTTTAAAATTCAAAATCTGTAAGAAATAAAACAACAAGAAGTGAAGTAATCAAAAAAGAAATATTTTGACAGTACATACCGAAGTCCCTTTTGCAGAATTTATTTAGATTGACTTTCTTCTTTGCCGACGGACAGACGCCACATTTGTCTGTAAAAAAAAACAAAAGAAACCACATATTTATATTTTGCAAGACTATTTTCCGAAGATCTTTAATGTTTTGCAATAGCATTCTAGCAAAAAGTTTTTTACAAAATATAATAAAAAGAAAAGATATTCCGTGTGCAAATTATGTTTTGTCCTGAATAATATTAGGAATCAGAATTCACAAGTATATCGTCTTCTAAGAATTTTAGTCTCATTTGTATTGATTGACCGTTACATGACATAAAAGGATAGAGTACCTATTTAACAAACTCTTAAATATGAAACTTTGGCATATTATACAGGATTTCTGAAAAGTTTTTAAAGAGGTCCGGAGCACAGCATTTTATTTATTTTTTTTATTTACAAATCTTTTCTAATCATTTTTGTTTCTTGAATATAATATTTATAGATAGTAAATTAGTTTCCAAATGTAATTAAAAAAATAATATTTAATTTTTTAAAATAAAAAATTAATTTCTATCATATTTAAAAATTTATATATCTTCTGAAATAATATCAGTTTTTGTATACTTTTTCATTTTTTGTGTGAAGAATTAATTTTTTTTTCAAAATTTACAAAAATATTTATTAAAAAATTAATAATAATTTTATAAAGGGTTAAAATCATTTTTATGACTAATTTTTGCTACAAGAATCATAAAAATAGAAAATAAAACCTTTGTGCAATAATATTAAAAGGAAGAATACCAACGTTAAAAATGCACAAATAATACACAAAAAAGTAGCAAACAACTGTTTCGAATACACAAGCGAGATTTTTCTTCAGTGCGACAAAGAGCAAAGCGCAGCGTTCTAGAAAAAGCAAGTCTTGCGTACATGTTCAAAAATTACACTAAAATCATCTAGTACTTTCGGCTACGTATCCAGCCTTCATCAGGATTCAGGATCTAAAATGATGTTATTAACGTCGCTTGTCTGGATCTCACTCGTGATCACATTATTTGTGTATTTTTATATTGAAATTAACACTTCATAAATAAATAAATAAATAAATAAATAGACAAAATAATATAAATAAAACACAAATTTAACAAATATGTAATCAAACTATATGCCTAAACACTGAAATAATCAGAATCAAAAAGACTGCTGTAAGTAGCGAAATCTTTGACGATTTCTTAACGAGCTATTAACCTCTGGCAGGCGTCTAATACAAAAGTATCGCTTGGAATAAGTTTCAAAACTTTATTTGAATGCATTTTTGGTATTTTTGATATAAAAATGCATTTTTTTTTGTTGTTAGTGGGCAATTTAAAAATTATATTGGAATTTTCAACAACAACAATAAGAACAACCCCTCCCCCCCCCCCTTTTATTTTATTCACTTGTGTTCTGTAACTCGGAAAGCCCGGGTTGGATGTTCTGGTTTTATTAATATATAACTGAAAATAATTGTATGAAATGTTAATAGCTTTATCTTTTGTCAAAATTTAGATAAATCAATCTGACTATGTCAAACCTTGAAAAAAAAAAAAAAAATAAAAAAAAAATAAAAATTAAATAAAACCATTCTACAAATTTTAAGGAAATTTTATTTGAAAAGACATGTTTAAAACTTCCAGATGAGAAATGTCGCAATGAATGCATGTTAAAGAAAAATGTATGTTGAAAATGTACTATTGTTATATGTTTTGATATGCATTTTGACATATGTATATTAGCGGGATTCAAAACTCAATGTATTCAATAATTTCAAAATACAAATTGAGAATATATACAACTTTTTTTTTTTTTTTTTTTTTTTTTTTAAGCAGCACAGAACACTGAAAAAAAAGTGTTGATTTTACAGTATAATACTAGCAGCTGGGAGGCCAGTATTATACTGTAAAATCAACACTTTTTTTTTTGCAGTGAAGAAGAAGAAGAAGATTGTACACATTCACATTTATATGATTTTTTTCAATAAACTCTAATTTTTAGCTATTATTTAAAGTAAAAGAGTTTCTTAGAAAAAAAAAAAAGAACAAGGAAAGATATTGTACTTGGAAATGATGTTTTATATCGAATACTAAAGAATCAGAATTCACGAGTTTCTTCTAAGAAATTCAGTTTTATTCTTATTGATTAGTTTTACGTAGGAGAACTCAGCATCCTCTAATCGACAAACAGAGCATTGTAATAATAATTGATCGAAACTCTAAAAAATCTATTTAACGTCGGAGAAAACATACACATTTTCTTGCTAATAAATTCTACGTTTTCTTACCTAAATTTGTGACAGTGTAGAAGGAAAAATACTTTTACAAATCATTAAAAAAAAATAAAAAAGTTATGTTTTTACTTTTTAGGTATAGCAAAAATATAGATCTTACTTTCAAATTTTTAAAAATTTAAATCACGTCTGTTATTGATTTATGCAATTTTTACTTTCTTCTATCTATAATAGAATAAATTATTGTAATCAAAAAATTTTTTCGACTTCCGGTTTTCGACAGATTTACACGTTTGAGGAGTCAGAGATTCCGAAAAACATGTTTTTACAAAATATCTGTCTGTCCGCGTGTCTGTCCTCATTGTATCATCGGAAAGTGTATGAAGTTATAAATAGAATTAAACCAAATTCGATTTATAGGTTTGTGACTATGGTCAGTAGGTCCTTCTTGTATTTGGGGATATTCCGTCGGAAGAGAACGCTGTGATAGCGACTTTTGTTTCATTTTCATTATTGTATCATCGAAAAATGTATGAAGTTATGCATAGAATTAAACAAATTTTATGTACAGTGGAACTTCCTTTTAACGAAGTCTCATCGTTACACTTAAAAACTTCGCTATGAAGAAAATTCGTTAAATAGAAATTAACTTAAATTCATGAAATTTTTTCTTGAGATATGAATATGACAAACAGGTATTGGATTCAGAAGTGTTTGATTCAGTTTTAATTATGAAGCCGTTTTTTACAAAACAGTTGTGTACGGTCGATGAAATCACGTCACATTCCCAAGCTTTTGGCCCAAGCTTTCATCAGCTCTGATACACAGAATCTCAAACTAATGTTTTCACTACATCGGCTTTTTTCTGTCTTTTTCGATAATGTACTTCAAGATTTTTTTATCATTCCTTAGACTAATGATTGAATAATAGCTGTATTGGCAGGAACAAAAATAACTTTGATGTTCTTCGATTTGTATTTTGAAGCACGTTCTTTTGGATATATAAAGCAATTGTCTATCAGCAATGGAAGGTCAGAATGGTACCTGTCTGACTCTAATAGATATTTTTTGTTTCAATGCATCTGACGCCATTGCGACACCTCATCTTCTATATCATTGAAGGTAAAAAGGGGATTTTGACTTCCCCCAACTGTCAGCGCTGGAGTCTCGGAGTGGGAGAATAGTGATAACAAGTGTTTTTCTTAGTGTGAAAAAAAATTGTTTTATTTAGCATCAAGCAGAAAGGAAATTATTTAAATGTGTTCATTTTCATACAATCGAATCCGCTGAAATAAATTTGCATATCCTTCGAACAGCAATCGCTTAGTTTGGATTCTGTACACGTACAAAAGTGGAATAAATTTCGTTATATAGAATATATTTTTCGTAATGTGGAGATTAATTTACATGCTAATGGTGTTCAAAGTCAAAGTTCTGCAGAAAATTTCGTTGAGTAGAAAACTTCGTTAAAGGGAAGTTCCACTGTATATGTTTTTGACTGTAGCCTGCAGGTCCCATTTGAATTTGGTTGATATTCAGCCGGAAGGTGGCGCAGTGATAGACACTTAAAAATTTCAAATTAAAAAAGATGTAAAAAAAAAATTAGAAATCCTAAAGGGTTTTTCCGTTAAATATTCGGTCTTGATCCAAGTATTCTGGAGACATTTTTGTTTTGCCTCTATCTTAAAAAACGGCTGAGATATAGTAGTTTAAAATTTTAGGGTGGCTGACATTTTCAAACAAGACAAAAGAATTCATCCATAAATGGGTTTAACTTATGAGTTTTAGTGAGCATGTTTTCGACAAATTTTCCTTCATTGTTGTAACCATTGTTCCGTTCCAGCTCTTATATGATTAACACTATATATTTATATTCGCCAACGTCAAATTCTCGCCAAGCTTGGCGAAATATCGCCAAATTTGGCGACAAAAATAGGTTGCCATAAATTCAGCCAACTGGGCTATAGCAGACTAATTCGGCGATAGTCTCATTTAAATTCCATATTGAGAAGAACTGGGAAGGAATTTTCTTTAATCGGGTTCCACACATTTTAATTTAGTGTTTTCCAGTAAAATTAGCTAAAATCTTAAAACCAAAGAATAGGGAGGCTATTTTTTCCTGCCAGTACATCAGTACACATCGGCGAATAACATCCAGGTAACCCGACGATTTGACGTACAATACAATGATGAAAAATATTGATTTTATTGGCGATGTGATAACGAATTTTGAAGTATTAACATGATTGAGATAGAAGAAAATTTTAAGATTGGCACATCCGACTATTTTTTGTTGTTGTTAAAATCAAGATCGTTCACAGCTGTTTAGTGACTTTGGCTTTAAAGTGCAATTCCAGGTGTAAGTTTCATCAGGCTGCACAGTGTGCCGAGGTGGCGAATTTTCACGACATATGTGAAAATTCTATGTATTTTCTCAAGGTTTGTCAACTTGTAGAGTTGTTCTGTAAGACGCACAGAATGAGAAAACGTATATGTTTTTTTTCCTTCTCTTAATACCGTCTAGCCCCGTTTTTAGAAGGAAATTTATCCAAAAAGTAGAAAAAAAAACAGGTGAAAACCAAAAATGAGTAACTGATGAAAATAACAAATTGTGCAAGTCCAGTTTTTAACACTTTCCAACATAGTTGAAAAGTGTTTATGAATTCGGTTTGTCTGTCTCTCTGTCATCTGTCTGTACTCTAACTAGCGTAAATATATTCGGATTGTCATGCAATTGATATATGTTATTGAGGTTTACTATGGCATGTTCGGTATTGCAAATGAAGTGTGTTACACTTATAGTGTTTTACAAGGACATTCAAAAGAATTCTGTTTCACTACGGAAGAACAATAACTAATTAGCACTTAGAACAATATAAATAGTTCAGGCTTGGTCTCCGGATAATTTTCCACAATGAAATTAAAATTTCATCAATAAATAAATAAATAAAATAAAATAAAATAAAACACAAATTTAACATATATGAATCGAAAAATTTCAATATTTCTGCCGAATATTGCTGAATATATTACTGCCGAAAAGGGGGAAAAAATGTAGTTTCAAATATAATTTGTTTGAAAATTGTATCTTAGTTTACTGATTGTTTATAGTTTTGTAAAAATAATTTTCAAACATAAATTCCTTTTAAATATTTTCTCTATCATGTGCAGCCCGATTATGAAAGATTAATCCGTTTCCACTTAAAACAATATAAATAGTTTAGCATTTGTTTCCGGCTAATATTCCAGAAATAAATTAAAACTTCATCAATAAATAAACAAAAACTAATATAATATAAATGAAACACAAATTTTCAGACATGTAATCGAACTATGAGCTTAAACAGTGGAAAATATTAAAATAAAAAACGCTGCAGTAATTAGCGAAAACTTTGGCGATTTCTTCAGATATCAACACCTGGCATGCGGCTGATACGAAAGTATAGCTTTTAATACATTTCAAAATTTTATTTGAATACATTATTATATTTTTAATATAAAAATGCTTTTTGGTGTTGTTAATGGACTATCTAAAAATATATATTAAATACAAAAGAAAAAAAAACCAACTACAGTAGAGTTCCACCTATGATCTGTAACCCGGGAATCCCGGGTTCAATTCCCTAGTTTTTATAAAAGTGAAAGGTGCAATATTTGTTTTTGCTGGGTTGTGTCCCTCAGCCTCACTTTTCGAGTCACTATTGTCCCGATGTACGAATCTAATCATATTTCCACTAGATGGCAGTATGCATTTATTTTCAGTATTGTTTTCAGCAGGGGAGCACATGTTGTTCTTAAAAAATCGCCATTATTTACTGTTTGTTCAATAAAGAAGATTTTCTGGATTAAAAAGAATGGTGTAAAGGTAAACGCACCTTTATTAAACATCATTACTGCCCCCATTGTTAATTTAAATATTGATGTATATAGATTAACCAATATCTAACCAGTTAAGCATGGGTTTGATATCTCTGTGAAAATAGTGCAGACAACATTCCAAAACTGTTCTTTAAGTAAAAGGGTAAAAATACAAAAAAATGGTCACTACTGTTCTTGTCACTTTTGTCCCTATACAATTTGTGTTTTGTCTAATAAAAACTGCCATATCATAGTTATTTTTCCATAAAGATTGTGTCCATCTACCAATTATTATTATGCAATATATCAGTGGTTATTAAAAATTCAAATTGAGCATAATATCAGACACTTAAAAATCAGATAGCAGCAGAAAATGAATAGCCAAAAATTACACTTATGAGATTTACGCTAATTTGCTATATATGTAATGGAAAAAAAAAGACACATTCAAATTTTGTAAATTGATTTTCTGAAGCTCCGAATGTATCGTAATAATATTCCATTAAACTATTTCTTGGCAACTTAGGCAACGATAGATAATTTGTAAATTATATTTTATCCCGAACAATGAAAAATGAAAATTCACGAGTATTTCTTTTTCTATGAGTTTAAGTCCAATTTTTATTAATTTATTTTACTTAGAAAACCCTTGAAATGAGTTTATCAGTAATACATTTGAATGAAAATTATTAAAATAAATCACATTTTAAGAAGAAACTTATAAATTGTGTTTTTTCTTCCCCTACATGCTCGCATTTTTTTTTCTATTTAACAGTTATCGTGGCGCTTCTTTTCGATCTTTATCACTAAAAAGTGTGAATGAAAATCATAAATCTTAATAAAAAGAAATTTTAAGAACACATATTTTAAGTAAAATTGTTAATGGGTAGATGGTAGATGGATTTGTCTTTTTCTATGCGTTTCTTCTTACCCCCCTTTTCTTTTGCAGATTGAAATACGCTACATTTGTCATAAAAAAAAGAATATATTCACATTTTATACATTTTTCCTAAGCTCATTATCGTAATTACATTCCTTTAAAAATATTTCTTAGAAACATTATAAGCAATGATATTTAGTTTGCAAATGATGTCTTATCCCAAATAATAATCGGAATCATTTCCTCTTCTAAGAATTTTAGCCATATTAGTATTGATTTATAGTACTTAGAAATAACTTTAAATAACTTTATAACTAAAATCTTTATCATAAATCTTAACATTTAATAGTAGTATCTTAAAGAGAAAATTAAAAATTGCATCCTCCTCCCACCCGCCCACACATACACTTAAAAAAAATAGCTATCTATGGGTTTAACAGTGTTTCTTAGAAATGAATTGTATTGTCTGCGATGCGGTGGTCTTGCGTCAAGGCTCCTGTAATTTTTTTTTTTTTTTTTTTTTTTTTGTAAAGTTATTTTCTGGTATGGCAACGTTTTGTTTTTTGATGATGTGTATTATTGTTCTATTTTAAAGTTTGTAAATCAAGAGGGTTTAATTAAAGTGTGATATAGTTAACTTTTTAAAATAAGTGTTAGACTTATTTATGAGTCTAAAATAATAGGTGTTTCGGTTAATAATGTCGATTTTTTCGCAAAATTTGAGCGTTTATTTCCATAACAAAATAAATTACCTTAATAGTCAAAGTATTGCCCATTGTTAGCTATGGCGTTTTACCATCTTTCTTTCAAGAGATAGACTCCGCGTCGATAAAGCGACTCATCTTTTGAAACAATCCATGATCGACCCAATTTTTGACTTCTTCGAAAGAATTGAAGTGTTGTTCTGAAAGTCCGTGCTGCATCGATCAAAATAAGTGGTAGTCCGAGGGTTTTAAGTCTGGTGAATACAGCGGGTGGTGTAAGACGACTCATTTAACGTTTTTTTCAAATTTCCAAATAGTTTTTTACGAATGTAGTAACATGGGACCGAGCATTGTTGTGTTGAAAAATGACTTTATCGTGTCTTTGGTCGTATTCTGGACATTTTCCCTTCAAACCACGGTTCAATTGTATCAGTTGTTGTCGGTAGTGTTTGCCAGTAATTGTTTGATCAGGTTCTTCATCCAATAATGCTTGCAAATCTGCATCTTCAAACATTTTCGGCTGTCCTGAATTCTCCTTGTTTTTTCTATCAAAATCACCACTTTTAAAGTATTTAAACCATCGTTCACTAGTTTTTGGGGTTAGAGCAGATTTACAATAAGCTTTAAAACTAACAATCGATAACTTCAGCAGCCGTTTTCTTCAAATGAAAAAAGGTCAATTAAACTTCCCCGCAAAACGTATTTTTCTGGTACAAAATTCGACATATTCAAAGCTATGAAAACTATATGTTTTGCACAATGACAATTAATGATAAACTGTTTTTTATGGTGTATGTTTACCCTCCAAAACGCCATAGACTTCATTAGTCTATACCAACAAATGTATTATAGTAATGCCATTTCTTAGCAAAATCGACATTATTAACCGAAACGCCTATTAATTTAATATGTAGAGCAACGTTAAATAGTGTTTAAGAGGGCATTAATGTTTTTTGGCTGCAAAAATAAGCACATATTGTAAAACTTTATTTTTTTATTTTTCATTTTTTTTGTTACGTTTAGAAGCTAAATAGAAATATATAGGCTTTGTATAATAAAACGCATATTATTCATTTTCAAAAATTAAATTTTTATTCATTTTTATGCGCTTTTTGGAGATTTTCCTAGATTTTGCACTGTGTGTCGCATTCAGCGGCCCCATAGATTTGTCTGAGTGGTCTCATCTAAAAGCAATGAAACAAAAATCACCTTAAAAATATGCGTAGTCACCCGTTGTGATGCATTTGTATTTTATAAGATCTTTCGACTTTTTTGGGGAAAAATACTTACCAATCCAGTTTTTAGTTTAAAATGCATAAATCATAAGCTAAAAATGTAATTATTATAATTTATAAACTTTAATTAGCCCTTTCAATCACCGTAAAATTCCTTAAAATTGACTAATTAATTTCCAAGTTTTCGAGTTTTGAAAGAAATTGTTTCTTTGATTAATTTTCCCGCAGTTTTTCCCTGTTTTCTCAAACACTATCTTAGACATCGGACGACAAACTTCAGATTGTAGTCAGAAACACTTTCTATCTGTCCCTGATAAGTTTAGTGATTTTTATGCAGCCGCTTTTAGGTTTTTTTCGGACAAACAAACAGACAGACAGACAAAAATAAATTATTTTTGACAATACGTCGTCTAAATAGTCGAATGAACTAAAAAAAAGTTTTTTTTTCTAAATCCCTGCATTGCTAAAAATTTGCAGCAAACTGTCCAGTCATTTGACCGTTTTTATAGAAAACGGTTGCATAACCGTAATTTAATTTTGCGGTTCTGTAACCGTTTTCTCTAAAAACGGTCAAATGACTGGACAGTTTGCTGCAAATTTTTAACAGTGTGACAGACACTCAAATTTTATATATTAGTATAAATCGTTTACCCCTTGACCGACGATTTTTGGAAATTTTACATTTTTAACAAAATAACGAACTGTCAAATTTAAAATGTTTATGTTTTCAACAAAAATTTTGATTTTGCTTTGTTTATAAAAAGCAAACGAATTAAAACAAAAAATCATCCGTCAAAGAACTATGGAAATACACAAGTTTTAGTAAAAATGAAAAAAAAAGGAAAATTAGTTTATCCGCTGCTGAAATATTTATGCCACCGACTTAAAAAGCCACTCTATCAAGAAAATAGCTTTTAAAGTTTTGCAAAGAGTACGCTCATAAAACAATAATATCGCTCATTCCTTAGAAAAATTTAACGTAATTTTTAAAAACAGCTTCATTTATGAAATGACAGGAATTTAGTAAATAAAAAAAATATAGGAATTTTTTGAAGCCAAAAAACTTTTATGCTCACCCAACAAAAGGGGGAAAAAATAAGGAAAAAAGAAAAAAAAAGAGAAAGAAAGGGAACTCTTTGTAGTCTTACCTGATGGTCTTCCTGTTACCCGAGTTGGTACATCCACCATTCTGGGTATTTCTAAAAGAATAAAATGAAAAAAGAATTAAACATTTGAAGATTTATTAAATGAAACATGATGTAAAAAGTATCTTCTAAAACATAATTGCAATTTTGTATTATTGGAGAATATTCGAAATTCAAATTTGTCTCATAATTAACCGCTGAAATGTTCAAAATCCGGAAATCAAGCAAGTCACGTAATTGAATAAAATAATCTAGTTTGATTTTTAACATTTTCATGCAATTTATTTATTTATTTATTTTTAGTCTTAACCCCTCCGCGACAAGCGTCACGTATACGAGACGCATAAGGTTGACGCAGAATCCTTTATTATTCCTGCAAGTAATTTTTATTCTAAATTTTAGCTTAGAGTATTTCTGAGATTAAACAAGTCAATCATTTCGATTTAAAAAAAAACCACTGATAAAAGATTAAAATTTGTAAAAGACGCTCGTCGCGAAGAGATTAATTTACTATTTATCTTTTCTGGTTGTTTTTTCTTTTCTATTTTAGGCTACTCCAGCTCTTCATCATTTTCTATATATTCTAGCCCTTTCTATTTTCTTCCGGTTCGCTCCTGCTTTTGTAGTAGAAGCACTTGTTTTAACTGATATTTATTACTTTATAAATAAGTGTAACACTATATTACAATATTGTAATAATGTATAATAATTGTAATTACTTTAAATTGGTATCTCTATACGCTCTTGGTTTTATAGACCATCTCTTCATTTACAATATCCTATCTTATACACTGCAAAAAATAATTGTTGATTTTGCAGTATAAAACTGGCACCCAGCTGCCAGTATTATACCGTAAAATTAACAGTATTAAACAGTAAAATAAGCAGTAATACACTGCGCAAGCAGTAATACGCTACCGCGCGTATTACTGCTTGCACGGCAGCGTATTACTGCTTATTTTACTGTTTAATACTGTTAATTTTACAGTATAATACTGGCAGCTGGGTGCCAGTTTTATACTGCAAAATCAACAATTATTTTTTGCAGTGTACCGCTTTTGATTTGTTAGTATTTTTATGAATGTGGAGATGTTTCTCTTTTAATACTCTGTCGCATTCTTTATAAATTTTACTTTATTATTGTATTTTGTTTATTTTGCTATCGTAAGTGCGGAGATGTATTTCATTGTCTTCAAATAAATGTTTTGTCGTAAAATTTTGTCATTACTGTGTTTCACTCGAATGCTATTATAATTTATTTCATTTAATTTATTCTCACTTCCTTGAAATTTTAGTGAAATTATTATGATATGGTAAATAATCTAATACTAAAAATATATACTATAATTTAAAATAAAATATAAAATATTTTTATATACTCGAATATGAGATATTGTAGTATACCATAAATTATGTATAATGCTATTATTTCCAGATTTACATTATATATTCTAAAAATAGCATCGTAATAAGTGAGGAAGTTCGGGTATTATGGAATAACATTTACATTTTGATTTGTAAGTCAACATAAAGAAAATTTAGATAAATTAAAAGTTAGTAAAATACAAACTTTGACTATTTCTTAACACATTTTTAATGCATTTAAAGTGGAAGAAAAAAAATACATATCAGTATTTAGATTTAAAATAAATAATAGTAAACTTTTCAGGTACTATGAACCAGTCAGGTAATGTAGAATAGGGTTATAAACAGGTGTGTAAAAATCTAGGCGTCAATGGGCTGATTCCCACCACTAAATTTTATTAGTATTCTTCGTCGGATTTTATTAGTATACTTCGCCTGAATTTTATCAGTATTCTTATTAGGCGAAGAATACTAAAAATTTAGTGGTGGGAATCGGCCCATTGGCGCCTAGATTTTTGCCCCCCTGGTTATTAAAATTGCAAGAAAAACCATGATTTACAAGAATAACCAAGACCATTTAATGAGTAAAAAGTAGTACATCATCTATCATCAGATTCAATGAAAAGTTTTTATAATTTTTACAAAAATCACAAAGGAGGTCTGTTGTTTCGGCCCCACCACACAGGCCACATGAGCCCACATCAAACATTTTATTCACTCCTTCCCTCTTCCAATAATCTGAATATTTTCTATTGCAAAACAGGCACACTTAATCTTCCTCATCTGGTGTACAACTTGGTAAAAAGTCCATCTCAGATGATATGTCGAAGTGGAATACTAAGTATTCCATATTACCCGACACGTCATCTTGAAAACAATAACCTCTTCACTAGTTAATAAGTTAGCATAAGCATAGAGGTAAACTGACTAACACAGCAATAAATATAACTGTTCAACTTGATACTGAACTTGGTTAAGATCACTGACGAAGACGTTTTATAAATAATTACGAACTTTATCAAACTTATCAGAAAAAACTGCAATAATTGAGAATAAGATTTGATTTTACCACATCCTCCAAAAACACGTATCCAAAAAGAACTCACCGCAATGCATTATGGGAGTACTAGGAAGTCGTTTGGCAATTTTATGCTTGACTGCATCACCGCACGGGTCAGATATTGAACTTTTCTATATTGCCCGACCATTCCATAATACATGAACTTCCTCTACCCTGTTTAAAAACTGATCATCATAAAAGTTTATGTAATATTTACTATCATGATTTTTATTGTATACTATGAATGGGTGGCTGGAAAAAGGGACTGTGTTATAAATTTACAATTTTACAGAGATGAGAAAATAAAAACTATTAATACAGAGGTGCCAAGCTCTCATTAATCTTCCGTAATATATGGGTTAATTTGACCTAGGTTTAATACGTTTCACACCAGGTTTTTTTAAAAGAAATTAAATTAAATATATTCCACGTAGAAATCTGAAATTAAGTAAATAAAGATTCATCAAATAAATTTTCTGGTTCGAAACGTTCTTAAAGTGGGTCAAATTAATCCACATATTACGGAAGATTAGAGGGAGCTTGGCACTTCTGTTAATATCATTAATGAGTGATGTCTTGGAGCACCTATCGCAACGTAGACCCTTCTTCTCATCTTAATTAGCCTCCGTTTTAGTCTTCATGCTGATCATTGACGAGTAATACAGGAAAAGTAATTATATTAGTTTTAGTATATTGTTTTAATTTTGTATTTAAAGTAAACAAATTTGTATATTATGAAACTGTACAAAACAATAGTAAAACAAAATGTTTGGAGCTATTTACATGGCGAAATAAAACATATGATTTTAAATACATATTACCTACAAAACATACATATTTTATGGCGAAATAAAACATTATACATTCAAATATACTTTCCACGAATTAAATTAGATTTTTTTTTTCTTGCATCATTTAAACTTGAATTGGAGCCCGGGTTCGGATCCTCCGCCACCGTTTCCTCCCACCTTCCGTACTATGTAATCATAAATGAATTGTTGATATGCATATCGATATTATTAATGATATGCAGCGAGTTCTTTTTTATCGTTGGCCAATAGCTAATTCCTAAATTGTTAATTTTAAGATAAATTGAGATTTTAAGTTAAATTGTTAATTGTTAATTCTATTTTCAACAGTGTTTCAAATGTTATCCGTCATCACATGAAATTCCATTTCTTACAATCAAAATAGTTGCATTAAAAAAAATTACAAAGTTTATATATTTTATACTGTCTTTGGGCCTAGTTACATATAGAGAAACTTTCTTATATACTTTAAAAAGTAAAACAATAAAAAATCCATTTTTGTATGACCAAAACAGACAGAATTCTGATATGTTATATTTTATAAATTTTCAGCGTTTCCTGGCACTAAAAAGCGTTTTCTCTTTTTTTTTCTGCTAAAAATTCATAAACTTGAAAGTATCATAACTCGGTAAATTTTGGTCGTAGAAGAATGGAATCTTTACTGTTTCATTTGTTAGAGAATGGAGAAAGTTTTTATAAATATAACTTACAGGACTTACACTGTAAAAAAAAAAAAAAAATCCGAGGTTACTAAATTTTTTTTAGTAGATTTGTATTCAACAGAATTTTTTAGTAACCGATATTATAAACCGGAATCGTTGCGAGCTGTTTTCTAGTAATTCTTACAGATTTTCTTGTAGCTGAGTAAGAATACAAAAAATTGTTTAGTAATTGCAAGGATCAATGAGAAAAACTAAAATTTTTTTAGTAGATCGACCAATTTTTTTTACAGTGTAAGTAAGAGTTAAGTGCTGTATACAAATTTTAATTCCGTACTTTTTTTTTTTTTTTTTTTTTGTGTTTTTTTTTTCTTTTTTGTGTTTTAAATGGATTTTCATACACTATAAAAAAAATCGTGAAAAAAAAAAAAAACGGAAAATGTACTGGTTGCAAAGTTGCCGCATATTCTCCGTTTTTTTCACAAAACATCCGTTTTGGTATCTTTCCGTTTTCACGATGGAAATTTCTTTAGTTAAGTTCTAACTTAATATTTAAAAAAAAATGGTTTTATTTTTACTGAGGAAATAACTTTTTAACTTTATTCCTAGCCAAATAGTCTCCCTGTTTAAACAGTGAAAATAAATTTTAGAAAGTGCCATAGAATGACAGTTACATGCCAAATCATCATTTAGTTTGTTTGGGAGAAAGAAAGCCATTTTGTTTTTTAGATATCACTCTTTGTTCTGTTGTGAAGTTATTCAATCTTTTCCAATTTATTAGTTTCATATAGAGTTTTGCAAAGTTCTCAGTGTATACTGCGTGGTCATCATGAATAAGGTAAGAGAAAGGTAATTCATAATTATATTACAAATTTCAGACAGCTTTTAACATTGCATTTAATAAAAAGAAATGCACCATTTTAGTAACATGAAAAACAAAGTACTTAATATTTAAAAAAAAAAAAGATTTATTTTTACTGAGGAATTAACTTATAAACTTTGTTCCTAGTTTGTTTCCTTGTTAGTCTCCCTGTTTAAACACTGAAAATAAATTTTAAAAAGTGCCATAGATGACAGTTACATGCAAAATCATCATTAGTTTGTTTGGGAGAAAGAAAGCCATTTTGTTTTTTAGATATCACTCTTTGTTCTGTTGTGAAGTTATTCAATCCTTTCCAATTTATTAGTTCCATATAGAGTTTTGCAAAGTTCTCAGTGTATACTGCGTGGTCATCATGAATAAGGTAAGAGAAAGGTAATTCATAATTATATTACAAATTTCAGACAGCTTTTAACATTGCATTTAATAAAAAGAAATGCACCATTTTAGTAACATGAAAAACAAAGTACTTAATATTTAAAAAAAAAAAAGATTTATTTTTACTGAGGAATTAACTTATAAACTTTGTTCCTAGTTTGTTTCCTTGTTAGTCTCCCTGTTTAAACACTGAAAATAAATTTTAAAAAGTGCCATAGATGACAGTTACATGCAAAATCATCATTAGTTTGTTTGGGAGAAAGAAAGCCATTTTGTTTTTTAGATATCACTCTTTGTTCTGTTGTGAAGTTATTCAATCCTTTCCAATTTATTAGTTCCATATAGAGTTTTGCAAAGTTCTCAGTGTATACTGCGTGGTCATCATGAATAAGGTAAGAGAAAGGTAATTCATAATTATATTACAAATTTCAGACAGCTTTTAACATTGCATTTAATAAAAAGAAATGCACCATTTTAGTAACATGAAAAACAAAGTACTTAATATTTAAAAAAAAAAAAGATTTATTTTTACTGAGGAATTAACTTATAAACTTTGTTCCTAGTTTGTTTCCTTGTTAGTCTCCCTGTTTAAACACTGAAAATAAATTTTAAAAAGTGCCATAGATGACAGTTACATGCAAAATCATCATTAGTTTGTTTGGGAGAAAGAAAGCCATTTTGTTTTTTAGATATCACTCTTTGTTCTGTTGTGAAGTTATTCAATCCTTTCCAATTTATTAGTTCCATATAGAGTTTTGCAAAGTTCTCAGTGTATACTGCGTGGTCATCATGAATAAGGTAAGAGAAAGGTAATTCATAATTATATTACAAATTTCAGACAGCTTTAACATTGCATTTAATAAAAAGAAATGCACCATTTTAGTAACATGAAAAACAAAGTATTTAATATTTAAAAAAAAAATAGATTTATTTTTACCGAGGAACTAACTTATAAACTTTGTTTCTAGCCAAATAGTCTCCCTAATTAAACACTGAAAATAAATTTTAAAAAGTGGCATAGAATGACAGTTACATGCCAAATCATCATTAGGTAGTTTGGGAGAAAGAAAGCCATTTTGTTTTGTAGATTTAACTCTTTGTTCTGTTGTAAAGTTATAGAATGAATTATTTACAATTTATTAGTTCCATATAGAGTTTTGCAAAGTTCTCAGTGTATACTGCGTGGTCATCATAAATAAGGTAAAAGAAAGGTATTTTATAATTATGATACACATTTTAGACAGCTTTAACATTGCATTTAATAAAAATAAATGCATCATTTTAGTAACATGAAAACCAAAGTACTTAAAAATTCAAAATTTAGCTTTTCTCTCCTCCATGGAATTCACCTCCGTGGACTGGACATATCCATTTTTACTGACATTGTTTAGTTTTTCAGTAATTTATCAAGCATTGTGTGCAGTATAAGGAGGTCTCAGACACAAATAGAGTTGCAGAGACTAGAAAAAACCCGGTTTAAACCTGGGAATAAACGGGTTTTTTTGGGAATAAATTTGGTTTTTTGGGAATAAACTAGGTCTTTAGGGAATAAACCGCGTCTATTGGAAATAAACCTGGGAATAAACCGGTTTTTTGCAATCCTAGACACAAAGTGAAATTTGAAAAGTATGAAATCCTGAAGCGCATTGCTTTTAAAAAAAATACATTTTATGAATTCAACAGACTAAAACAAATATGTTTAGCTAATTGTGCCTTTTTTGCGAGACCCATTTAAACTATATTTGAATAAAGCGTTCAAAACTTTAGAAAATAAGATAGTTTATTCTAAGTCTGTAACTAGAATGAACTAATGTTATTTAAGTGGTTTAATTTTCACATTATTAGAATATTTGCTATTTTTTATAAGAAAGTTACAAATATATTTGTAAATACATTGTTGTAGTCTTGATTGTAAATAAGAGATAATTACGACATATTTGAGTCTGTTCTGTTATTTGTGCGTTTTGACCTACATTTGTCACTACAATCGTTCACTCACGTTGAACATAGACATTTGTGTGAATGTTCCTGACATAAGCGTGATAGCGGCCGACAAGTCGGTTCCCTTGATCAGCGTATGCGTTGCTGTTTGTGTAACCGCTTGTTTTGGATGTTGTCAATGTTTTTCTTCATCTTGCCTATCTTTATTACGCGTCTTTCAGACAATCTACTTTCCGAAAAGTGTCACAAAATGAAAAGTAAATTAAATAAATTTTGAATTAGGCCCAATGCAAATATGCATATTCTGAAAAATAAATACCTGGAGAAGTTTTAACGAGTATTATGTTCCGAATAAGGATGGTCAATTATCGTTAATCGTTCGAATACAATCGATAAAATCAACTGTCACTATTAAGCAATCGATGGTGATGGCGATGGACGTTAACTGATGTAAAATGCCAAAGCCGACATGGCTTGTTTTGTTTCAATGAAACGAGAAAGCAAAAATATTTTTATACTTTTAAAATTAGTTTTCTTTCACACTTGCACATAACAAATGGTATTTCATCTTTTAAGGTACGATTATACTGTGCAGGGCTCTCCTTCTTCGTAAAAAGACTCGAAAGGCAAGAAATCTTTTAAGATCTCTGCATTTTTTAGAGGTAAAAAAATGTGTTTAAATCTTATTGTGTCCTCCCACGACAGGATTATGTTTCGAGTAAGGGATGGTCAATTATCGTTAATTGTTCGAAAACTATCGTTAAAATCAATTGTCACTAATAAATAATTGACACTGATGTGAAGGCCGTTAACTAATGGGAAATGCCAACGCCGACATGGGTTGTTTTGATTCAACGAGGAAGCAAAAATGTTTTTATACTTTTAAAATAAGTTTTCTTTCATATTTGCTTTCACATTTCTTTCACAAATGGTATTTTACCTCTTAAGGTCAGATTACACTGTGTAAGGCTCTCCTGCTTTTAAAAAGGGCTCGAGGTGCAAGAAATCTTTTAAGGTCTCTGCATTTTTTTAGAGGTCAAAAATGTGTTTAAATCTTATTGTGTGCTCCCACGCCCAGGATTATGTTTCGAGTAAGAATCGTCAATTATCGTTAATCGTTCGAATACGATCGATAAAATCAACTGTCACTATTAAACAATCGACACTGATGCGATGTCCGTTAACTAATGGAAAATGCCAATGCTAACATGGCTTCTTTTGATTCAAGGAATCGAGGAAGCTAAAATATTTTTATTATACTTTTTAAAATCAGTTTTTTCACATTTGCAAATAAAAAATGGCATTTTATCTCTTAATGTTCGATTACACTATACAGCACTCGCTTTCTCCTTAAAAGGGTTCAACAGCAAAAATTATTTAAGGGGCTCTAAAATTCTTTTAGAGGTAAAAACTTTTTTTTTAAGTCTTCTTGGGTGCTCTCCCGTCCTCTAAGCACGGGTACTATGAACGGGTATGTATTGAAACATTTTGATTACCTTTCTTTTTAAAATGTAAACAAGATACGAAAAATCATGCGTCAAGCATAGATTATATAACACTTTCCAACGCTTCCAAAATAAATTTAAAAATCATTACCTTTTAATAAGCTGAAAGATTACATCTAAGTAAACAATTTGGAAAACGCATAACATATTTAAAAACGTAATTTTAGAAATTTCCAACATATACAATATTCGGAAAAATATCCGAATACTTTTATTCAGCCCTGCATATAATCTATAGATTTGTATATATACTACATAGGATGCTAAATTTTAGTTTAGTTAGGAAACGCGTAGCACAGTTTAAAATTCTCCTTCTGGAGTTTCTTTCAATAAACGGAAATGTGGTCGCGAACTTTTTTACTGCCCTGTATATGAAATTAAGAATTTATACACACCAAGTAATAGACAAAAAGTGAGTTAAATTTAAAATCGCGTTCAGCAACTTAAAGCGCACTTCCAGGAAGTATTGTTAACAGACAGTAGAGAATTCTTTTGTGTGTCCCTGTAAATGAACGATGACTGCTATACACACAATATTCTGTAGTAAGCCTCTTGTAACGCACCTTAGTGATATATATATATGTGACGATTTAACTGGAGTCACCATATTTTTGTAGACTCCTATTCAAGGCAAGGGAGGTTTCTTCGAGGAGATTTTCAGTCGAGCACCGAGACTTACTTCATTGTGTACGTATAAGCTACAGAGAAGAGGCAGTTCGTTCCAGTTCACACTTTATTCGAAAAATTTAAAGATTAATTGATTAAACTTTACTCTATTGAAAACTCACTCCATGCACTGCTAAATTTAGGGTCGTGGCGAAACTTGATGATTTAAATTTAAATATAAGAAGACATCTTAGTTAGTACAGGCAGGTATTCTTTAAAAATCAATCGGCGGCCAAGGAGAACCTTCGAAGATTTAGGAAGTACATCACTAGTTGCATCCACCACCGAAATCCCGGAACATTCTGCTCTAAACGCGGGAAAAATCCGTATATCATTTCCCGAGCGCGCCAGAATACATTCTATCTAAAAAGCCTCTAGGCCAATCAACGCTCACGGCTTAACTTCTTCGGCGAATTAATATCGAAGTGAACTTACCGAAGCTGGCAAAAGCGCGCCAAAAAATGTTCTAGAACAATCTCGTGCCTTCTACTTCCTTCGAATAAATAAAAGCAGAGAGAAAAGGAGTACATATGTTTTTATCAAGTATGGCAATATGCCAAAATAATTTTTACATTGAGATTAAAATCTTTCAGAATTTGAAAAGTAATATTTTGTCAGGAATCGTAGGGAAATAAAAAATAAAGAAAAGAAATTCATAGGTTGTTATTTCTTAAAAGTAAAATATTTTTAGCTGGGAAATGGGTATTTTTTGAATTATTAGATTCTAGGATGCTTTTTATTTAAAGAAAATAAAAGTGCGTAAATTTAATAGAACATTCTATCAGTGCCATTTTTTAAGAGAATGAATTTGGAATAAACTATATATTTCGCTAGATGTAATTTTGACAATCGAATACTGGAGCGAGAAAATAATTTAGAATAATGGGATTTACACAGAATTATAGTCTTAATGAAGTCAACGACGAAAAAAAATTTTTTTTTTTTTTAATTTGTTTCAATATCCCCCCCCCCAAAAAAAAACAAGCTTATCTGAATAGCAGTTCCCTAACAGCAGTTCAGATAAAAAAAAAATTAGAGAATTTTCCTAAAATATAAAATTCTAAAAATTTTAAATCATCAAGAATCACAAACAAAGTAATTGTCTTAAATTTTGGAAGAATGGAAATTAAAATATTTATAGAGTAAAGCATAACCTCAAATACATAAGTTTACAGCAACACTTACTTTTGCAAGTGTAAATAAATGGGATACATCAAGATAAACTAAGAAATAACTAACATAATAAATAATATTACCAACATAATATAATAATAATAAATAATAAATCAATATAATAAATAATATAATAAATAATAAAGTTGGAAATTAGTTACATTGAAAACTGAAGAATATTACCAATTGAAAAAACTGTATTCTTCAGAATACTATTGAAAAACTTAATCATACTAATACTGAATAACTGAATACTGAAGTTTCAATAGTCTTAAACAGTCACTGTTTGAACAACAACAGCAGTCAACAACAGTCTCAAAACAGTTCTGACTAAATTTCAGTCTTTCTCCATTGTGGTTTTGGGATTACCCCCACTCTAATCTGTGGTGCCACTCTTTTTGTGGTCACACTGAAGACCAGAGCTAATTCATTTCATTCGATAGCTATCCTTTTTGTCGCAATCAGTAAAATTTTTGAATTAATAAATGTCCATATTGCACAACATGGTATACATACTACTTTTGAAATATCACAACCTTGGTACAAAAATTCTAATTCATCATATATTTTATAACTACATTTCATTGTAAGCAGTTTACTCAATTTGTAAATAAAACTCTAATACTCTAATAACTCTAATATTAACTCTAAATCTCTCTCAACATTTTTTCTAATATTTTCTCTTAATAAATAATAACATTAATAAATCTTTTCAAAATAAATAATATCAACAGACTTCAATAACTACTCTAACAATATAATATATCACAGTAAATATTACATTCAATATAAAATTCTTGGTTGAGGAAAAAAAAAATACATAGCAAAATATGTTTGTTTCCTTACTTGAAAGGATAAGGAAATAATTTTTTGCTAGCCGAAATCTATATAAAAAAAAATTTAACTCTACATTATTTTCCAATACTAAATAATTTAGATGCCCAAATATTTAGATAGGATTCACTCAACCAACAATTGTGAACAATAATATCCCTTTCTGATACTCTTCTTTTGACTACTAAAAAATCTATGACATAATCGGGTATAGCTAATTACCAAAATTTAAGTGTAGAATCCTCTACTTCTTTTTACACTTTTTAAGTAATAAGCAAAAATAATAATAATAATAATAATTGTTAGATAGATAGGTGACAGAGAATTGGAATATAAAACTATTATTTATACTATTGCAATCCTTAAATTTCAACTAATCTCTCTTAACATTTTACTACAACATCACAATATCAACTCTGACTAATACAGAATATCAGCATTCAAGAATAATTCAAGACCTTTATTGTATTAAACAAAATAAATATAGCTTCTGTGAATCCATTAAATAATATAACTAATATTTACTAAAAACTGTAATTATATAAAAATTTTAATTTCATTTTTCAACATCAATTTGAAAATTCCTAAAATCATAATACACATCTTATGCCTGCATAAGGTGTCTACCTAACCTCAAAAACTTTCAAAAACAAGTAATATTCCTGTGTCGACCCAAGAACATACCTGATAATGTTGAAATTATGGTAATAAGCGATATTTAAAAGAATTTGAGTTTAATCTATTGTTTTTACTTTAGTTTGATTTTGTGAACCTGTATGTGAAGTTGTTTGTGCTGGTTTTTGTGTATCTTCATGAAATAATTTGAAGTCATCTGGAAAATAATATTGTCGCGAATTGTTCCATGTTTCTAAATTGCGACCGTATTCCTTCTGCCACTAAAATTATCACTTGAACAAATATAATTTAAAGTGAAAACCCTTTTTTTTTTTTTTTTTTTTTTTTTTTTTTTTCAAAGTTATCCAATCACCATTAATTTATTAGTAAACATCATATTTCAACCCCAAAATACTGATAGACATTTCTGATAAGCTTCCCTACTGAATTCTATTAATTATAGGAATTTGCAACAGAAAACATTCTACACAGTAAATGTGTCAGTACAAATATAATATTCACATAAAAATTTTGAGTTTAATCTAATTTAATTTTACTTTTAGGGTACATAAAGAATTCGTGGCAATAGTTACACATTATTTTTTGCTCCACAAATTTCACTAAGCATTTACAACACTTGTCAATTTTTCTATTGTCTACACTTTTGTCATAAATATCAAAATCGATTTCATGTTCCGCTATATCACTTGTCGTGAGCTCACCTGACTTTCCTTCAAATTTGTATATTTCATCAATAAGAATTGTCCGAATATCATTTTGTGTGATATCTCTATTGGGACCCGAAAAATTTAAAGTACCCGAAAGTCTACCCGTGTATTGGCGATTGATTAAAGAACCCATTATATTCCTATGCTCAACTGACAGATAATGGACATACTGTTTCCCAGATTGATCGAAATCACGTTCATATTTTGCTCTGATCTTCATTAAGGTATTTGTACTACTCCAACAGTTCATCTTAGTAATTACTTGAATTTAAATTTTTTTAAAACCTAATAATATAATCTTATAACTTATAATAATAATAATAATATCTAATATCAATTCATAATATATTAATCTTTAACTTAACAACAATTATAAAATTATCTGACTCTAAAATTCAAAATAATAAACAACATAAGAACAACAAGTAATATCAGTATACACTTACACATCAAATTACGTAAAGGATCTAATATTCTGTTATTTAAATTACAAACCATCAATTCTTTCCAAATAGTTGGAAATAACTTCAACAGCATAATAAATTTCAATCATATTACATCTTTTTAGTGAAAACATAAACACAGAATAAAAAGGAAGCAAAAATAGTAAATTACGCAAATGGTTTCCAGTCAAATTGCTTTAGAGTGGAAATAAGAAAAATATAGTCTGTTTAGAACGAAAAATGTAATTAATTATATTTATCTTTCAATTACTTTTATCAATATAAGAATGTATTTCATTTTCTTTACAAAGCCCCGACTTTAAGTATCATTTAAATAACAATAGAATTTTAAATAATCATAAACAGTAAAAATAAAACACATAAAAATATTCAAATATCATAAAGTCACAAAATAAAATATCAATCATGAAAAAATAACTTACACTGCCACGTCTTCTTTTTTTTATTTACTTGGCCGCAACTCATAAAATAAGTCTTTTCAAATTTCCATTTAATTCGATGATACACACTTCAAATCCGCTATACACACATATTTCAATCTTGATTACATCATACCAAAACATCGTTCCATCCGTCGCGACAGTTGCTGTCTGCACGCACCGGCAAAAATGTTTGAACAAAAGCACAACTTGTAGCATATTCGCTAGACTCCAAAAAATGTCTCAAAATCATGTTCGTCTAATGTAAGAATACAGTCAACATCCTGTCGACTAAAAAAATTCAATATGTGACGATTTAACTGGAGTCACCATATTTTTGTAGACTCCTATTCAAGGCAAGGGAGGTTTCTCCGAGGAGATTTTCAGTCGAGCACCGAGAGTTACTTCATTGTGTACGTATAAGCTACAGAGAAGAGGCAGTTCGTTCCAGTTCACACTTTATTCGAAAAATTTAAAGATTAATTGATTAAACTTTACTCTATTGAAAACTCACTCCATGCACTGCTAAATTTAGGGTCGTGGCGAAACTTGATGATTTAAATTTAAATATAAGAAGACATCTTAGTTAGTACAGGCAGGTATTCTTTAAAAATCAATCGGCGGCCAAGGAGAACCTTCGAAGATTTAGGAAGTACATCACTAGTTGCATCCACCACCGAAATCCCGGAACATTCTGCTCTAAACGCGGGAAAAATCCGTATATCATTTCCCGAGCGCGCCAGAATACATTCTATCTAAAAAGCCTCTAGGCCAATCAACGCTCACGGCTTAACTTCTTCGGCGAATTAATATCGAAGTGAACTTACCGAAGCTGGCAAAAGCGCGCCAAAAAATGTTCTAGAACAATCTCGTGCCTTCTACTTCCTTCGAATAAATAAAAGCAGAGAGAAAAGGAGTACATATGTTTTTATCAAGTATGGCAATATGCCAAAATAATTTTTACATTGAGATTAAAATCTTTCAGAATTTGAAAAGTAATATTTTGTCAGGAATCGTAGGGAAATAAAAAATAAAGAAAAGAAATTCATAGGTTGTTATTTCTTAAAAGTAAAATATTTTTAGCTGGGAAATGGGTATTTTTTGAATTATTAGATTCTAGGATGCTTTTTATTTAAAGAAAATAAAAGTGCGTAAATTTAATAGAACATTCTATCAGTGCCATTTTTTAAGAGAATGAATTTGGAATAAACTATATATTTCGCTAGATGTAATTTTGACAATCGAATACTGGAGCGAGAAAATAATTTAGAATAATGGGATTTACACAGAATTATAGTCTTAATGAAGTCAACGACGAAAATTTTTTTTTTTTTTTTTTTTTTTTTTTTTTAATTTGTTTCATATATATATAAATTTCAATGCATTTAAAATAGTGAAACATTATTTAATTAAACCGCAAACGATTTTTCTCCATAGACGTAATGTAACGGAATTCTTTTGACTGTCCCTGTAAAGTAAATATAAGTGCTATGCACACCTTATTTCATATTAAGCTTCTTGTAATGCACCTTAGTGATTTATATCAATTACAATGTATTTAAAATTGTGTAACATCATTAAAATAAACCGCAAATGATTTTTCCCCATAGACCGTAATGTAACGGAATTCTTTTGAGTGTCCCTGTAAAAAACTATAAGTGCTACACACTTCAGTTGAAATAGGGAAATGCTATAGATAACGACAATAACATATAAAAATTGCAGGGCAATCCGAGCATATTTACGGGAGTTAGAGCACGGACAGACGGCAGACGGCCATACGGCAGACAAACCGAAGTCATAAACACTTTTCAACTAGGTTGGAAAGTGTTAAAAATGGTCTTTCAGTCTTGCTGGGTTAGACCCACGTACGTAGAGTACAGATGAATTACAAGCGTCGAAACCGCTTATGGTCGTTCCTAATGATTTAATTTGCCTAAGTATTTCAAGGTGTATGTATGAACTTTCATGAAAACCAAGCCAGAAAATTTGATTCGCAGTCATTGGCAGTAATTTCGCTGAGCGTACAAGTCTAATAAATACTTTGGGAACTGATATTTACTATTGTATTTTAATTAAGAACTTTCGGATAACGGGGAATACGAAATAATTGGTTTCTTAATAATTGACGATCTACTGTTTAGTTCTAAACATCGAGAGCTAAAATTAATTTTATTTGTTCTCTTTTCTTTTTACGAAAGTTTCATTTGCTTATTTTAGGACTAATAGCATACAGGGTGGGTGATGGTAGCATGCAAAAATAAGAAAGTGATGGCGCTCTTCCTCATTTTGCAGGCGCTGTTCGTGAGTGTCTCGGTATTTAAATCCTCTAACATTGATTAGGTTTTCGCTGTTCCCATGATTGACCAGCAATAAATCAAGCAATTGTTTCTTCAATGGGAATAGGTGGAAGAAGAAATTTGTGAATAAGACAAAATACTTTGAATAGTCATTAACCATGAGTGGCAACAGAAAACGTCTCTGTGGGTATGCACCGCTAGAAAAAGATTACTCATTGGTAACCAGGGAAGCAAAATAGAAATATCCTTCACCCCTATTGGTGCTTATATCTATATACCCATAGCTGACGCGACATGAGTAAAGTTCATTAGTTGGAGGAACACGCTCGGTATGTTCTGTCAGATGCATGGCATACATGAGTTTATGTAGAAGTCGGTAGAGAATGTTAACAGATAGACTGTAAAGACTAGGGGAGAATGTTATTGGCCAGTGCAAGATTAAAATTAGCCTGTATGTAAATTTTCAGCACCCGAGTAAAGTTCTATCACTCTACTGTGCACTGTAAAATTTGTTCCATTGAAATAGATAAACTAATGCCAATATTATATTTCTAATATGTAACTAACAAATATTTCTAATAAAGAGTTATTTTTCACTCATTCTACATGGAATCTTAGTAGCTATAAGGTGAAGACATTTCAGTTAATAGCAATAATTGTTAGATTTTAGCAGCATTCACAACATTAGTGTCAAAAAGAACATACTGATACAAGGTGCAATGGGAGATCTGCTTTGCTGGTAGCCTTTGGCGCAGCGGTTGCATGTGATTCCAGTCACGCCGTCCTTGCAGGGACACTGTCCAGTTGTCTGGTTGCAGGTCCGGCCGGACGCTCCCACCGGATGACAGTCACAGGCTGTGGAAATGGGAAAAAAGAGGGGAGGTTGCGGTTAGTGGGGAAATGTAGCTGCACAGTCACAACATATAACATGCACTGAGAAAGTTAAAGTAATACCAAGAAAGATAACGTTAATCATAAAAGAATGCCACGCATATAAAGCAATATTAGGAAATGGCGCTGATATTTAATCCTTTAACACACAAAAGGACATACGATCCCCCAAAATTACTAAACCATCTGAAATTTCTTTCGGACTGAACTCTTAAACCAGAGTAAATATTTCACTCTAAATTTTAAATTTTAAGCTAATGTCACACGAACGATTATTTCAACGCTCACGGTTTCCGTAAGGCTCCTACAATCCGGGCTGGCTCACGCCGCCATTTAATTGCCCGTAGAAGAACGATTGGCCAGGCCGTTACGGAAATCGTGAGCGTCGAAATAATCATTCGTGTGACATTAGCTTTAGGCGAAGTGACACTTTTAACGCTTGACGTACTTACAGTTTACTATGAGATTTTCTTGCGTAAAATCTTGTTCGCTACATCGTTGAAGATATAACTGTTCGTAGTTTTATTTGGAACGTTTTTTATCATCTGTGACGAGGTTAACCTGGATTTTCTTTAGGGATATTAAAGAAAAATCATAATTAAAAAAATGAAATTTATGAGTAAATAAAATAAAAGTTGTAGATTGAAATCGGAAGATCATCTCAAATCAACATCAAAATAAGTTTGAGATCGTAATTTTGAATTTATGCTTTTGAATAATACATGTAAATAGATGTAATTTCTATTTGTTTCTTTCTTCTAATTTTGTTTCATTACGTATACTTACAAATGCATTCATGTTCTTCATTTTTTTTCTCAAACTAATACATTCATTAATACATAAATGCAAAAGTATTATTTTTATTATAATGCGTATTATTCATAGTTTAACGATAACACATTTAGTTTTACTCTTCCCAGCACTTTAAAAATATCCTACATGCGGTTAGATAAAGCTTTTAGGTAGCTTTCAATACAAAAAAGTATAAAGCTACCTATTGCAGCCTTTCGGAGGAAAACAATTCCGGAAAATTTTGGTATATTTTACCGATCATGACCCCCAGACCCCAAAACCACCCTCCGTTCAAATGTTGATTATATATATATATATATATATATATATATATATATGTAATAATTAAAATTTTCGCCCTATTTCTTTAGTTAAATTATTCCAAATTCTTCAATTCTTTTTTCCCTCTCTTTTTAAAATATCTCTTAAATCTATTTCGTATTTTATTCCATAACTTAATCAAAATATTCTTTTATTTATCATTCTAAAAATCTTAATCTGTTAAAAGCTACACGTATTTATTAAAACCTTATTCTCTTAAATTGCAACACTGCCTCTAAACGCACCTGCCTAATTTCTTCTTTTGAGACATTTATTTTTATTCTTTGGAACTTTTATAATACCATTTTTATTTCTATTTAATTCATTCGGCATCCCATGATTCCAAGCGGTTTTCGCGCCCAAAGGCCTTTTTACCTTTTTAATTTGCCGCTTCTGTTAAAGAGTTTTAATCATACGTCAGAGACACGTCTTCGTGGCCTCATTTTTTCATCCATTAGCGAGAAAGCTCCGCCTTCTTTATCCCCCTAGCGCCCTCCGAACATGGATGCGAGTGGACCAGCTTGTTCGCGCGTTTTGTACCTTTGGGCCAAATTTTGAAGTATTTATACGGTTACACTGGCTTCGGAGACAGAATTTACACGAATTAGTGGTTGTCATCTAATTGCCGTCACTGGGGAGTCTACACTAATGCATCGGTAGTATGTTCTTCAAGCTCTGCTAATTCTTCAAGATCTTCAAATGTGTTCAGTTTTTTATGAAGCGAAAGTTGGTGGAGTTGCTTTCATCTCTGTGATCACAATAAAGCCACTGCTCATCTATTAAGTTATTAAGTCTTCTTTTTAATGTTTTTGGGAAATTTCTTCTGGATTTCACTGCCTCTGCTCAATTTTTACGACTGCTAATACACTACGATTTCCGATGTGATATACTTCGAGATTTGTCTTCATGGTGAGCGACTCGAAGTGATGCCCTGTCCGGGTGTCATGACTACATTTCAACGATCTCGACTGCGGCTACCTCGATATGATTATCAGGTAATTTTAGTGTTTTCGGACTGAGATGTTCCGATTGTCTGGTGGAAAGAACGTTCAAGTCGAAAGCAATAGCGATCGTCTATAATGTGCCAATTTTCGACAGGAATGTATCAAAAAAGCCGGTCAGGATAACTGATGACCTGTGTAATAAAAACATTTTGGAGACTTCCCAGTGTTATTGGAGAACAACTACCGATTAGTTGTCAAATTATCACTCATAAGTGTTTATAAATTTATCCCAGAAGTGACGTCTGTAAGTTAAATTATTCTTTTATTTTTATTGATTTCTTATTTTATTGATTTGTTATTATTGGCTTATATAGAACAAAAATTGTTCTTAGAATACTTTAGAAGAATTTTGTTCCTTTTATCCTGAATATTTAGAACTTACGAAATTTAATATTTATTCTTATGTATTGTTAAAAAATTAATTTTATTTTGTTAAGCTCACAAATATTACTGAAAGTTTTGAACTGCTCTGATATTTATTCCTATATTACTTCATTTTACAAGAGTAACTTCATTTTATGTTCTTATTTTATCACTTAATTATAGTCCCTTTTCATTCGGTGATATTTATTCATAGGAAATAATTTCTATTTATTGAAAAAATATATGAGTAATCTCTTTTCAAGTAACATGTATTGGAACATATTCTATGCCATTCTAAAAATGCATAAAAATTTATTAGATTATATGAAATTACAGCTTCACTGATTGAATAATAATCGCAAAAATAGCTTTTGAAGTTTATTAATGTGAAAAAAAAAAAAAAATGTGTTATCTCAAAAGAAAGTTGAGTAACATTGAAAGGGTAAAATTATTGTGCAGTTAATTTATTTGTTTATTTTATTACTTTTGTTTTTTGATGCTATATTCTGAGAGTACAATTCAAGAGCCAAAAAAATTGTTCTTACGAAATAATGATACTTATTTTAAAAAAGTGTTTTATTTATTTCATTCTAAATTGTGATATTCATATATAGTGGATCTATTTATAGAAAGATTATAGTAGTAGTTTACATTTACTATTTAAGTGAAATGAATTTTAATATGAATTGGACTTTTTTACTGTTGAATATTATTTAGTTTGTTATTTAAATTATTAAGAGTTAGATATTTACAGTTGTTGTTAAGTTAAAGAATTCTTTATACATTGTTATTTTTTTTACATGTTATTAAAGTCAGGGTTTGTTAAAGTTATTGTTGAAAGTAAGGGTACTCAAACCAAAATGGCTGAAAAAGAGCTTAATGTTATTATTTTTGACCCAGAAAGTGGGATGAATGTTGTGTCTTGGCTTAGACACTTTGAAGGATCAGCCCCTCCAGATAAAAAAGAGTGGAAAATCAACAATATTTCCAAATATTTGAAGGGCGAAGCATTAAAGGTGTATGTTAATGAATGTCTAGATTGTAAAGAGTATGAAAAAATTGCTGAGATCTTAACTGAAAAATTTCTGAAAGTAACAGTCCCCCGTTTTTCTGATTTCGCCTCGCTGAAATTGCATGACCTAAACAACTTAGAAAATTATTTCCGTCAGAAAATAGAGATAGGTCGACAACTTAAACTATGTGAAACTATTATTTTACAAGGATTGACAGATGGCTTAAAACCTGAATACCAGAACTATTTAATAGTAAATCCTCCTGAATCTACTACCGATTGGTATAGATTAGTTAAACAACTTGTTGTCATTCCATCTCATTCTAGCAGTAACAATAATAGTAATGTTAGAAATATGTCTCAAAATTCCAGACCTTTTTCTCAACCAATTAATTCACCTAGACATTGGATTCGCCCTCAACCTAATTACAGGAATCCAAATTTCCAAGCAGCAACTAATTTTAACCCTTCAACGTCCAGGTTCGTTAGTCCCAGATTGCCTGTCAATCATTATCAAAGAAGGCTTCCTAGTCGACCATGTCGAATGTGTTTAAATAGAGGTATCCAAAATGCTTATCACTGGGAGAGGGATTGTGTATTCAATGTTAGACCTCTGCAATCTTCTGCACCCCCTCTTAGTCAACCACAACCATCTACTGATAATATATGACAGTTAATTGTATCAGGATATGTAAATAACAGGGAACTACCTTGTGTGATTGACTCTGGCTCAACCATAAGTATTTTGCCTTTTAAATTTGTTAAATTCTTAATGTCCAGACCCACCAAAAAGTGTTAAGTGATAGAAATGCAGCCTTTACTTCATCTAGATTTAAAAAATTTCTGCGAAACCACAATATTAAGCAACGTTTAACCACATCACATCATCCTCAAACGAATGGCAAATGTGAGAGAGCGAACCAGACAATAGTTACTAGATTGAAGTGTAAAGTCAATTCTACCAACTCCAAAATTCCTTGGACAAAAATTTTGACAGAAGTAGTTAATGAGTATAACAATACCCCTCATTCTATCACTAAATTCCCTCCTGCTTACTTACTTTTTGGCCAATTACCCTATGATTCTCCTCTTCAACAAAATTATTACCCTCCTGTTCAAGAAGCCCTTAAACTTGCTAAAAAACGCACTGATGAATTCTATTGGAGAAGTAAAAAATATTATGATCGAAATTATCTAGAACCAAAATTTGAGATTGGAGATCTTGTAATTTATGAAGAGTTCCAATATCCTAATACCAGAAAACTTTCACAAGTCTTTAGTGGTCATTATCAAATCCTTAATAAGTTATCTGATGTCAATTTTGAAATTGATAAACAAATTCAAAATAAACCTACTGAAATAGTACATGTATCAAAATTACGCCCTTATTATCCTCCTGATCAATTAAAATTATCCCATGAGAACCAACAACAAACTAATGTTAAATTTATAGTTTCGTCTTGATTTTAATATAATCCAAAAATAAACGAAATAAAATAAATTAATAATTAACTAATCAATTCTCTTCTGTATAACCGTGGTGTTCTTGATTGTGCACACGAGAGTGTCACTGTTGAAGTTTCCACTTGAGTCAACTTTTTATGCTGGCGTAATTTAGTTGATTTTAGTTAGGAGTTTCTCATACTGAATTGGATTAGATTAGAATAATAAATTAAACAGTATTAACTAAACTAATAAAATAAACTGGATTAAATTATATCTTAAACTAATCAAATATGATATCTTAATACTAATTGAGAATTGTCCAACCTTTCTTAATATGCTACAAGGTCCCATTTTTTCATTTCACAACTTATGTTTTCTTGTTTGACAGAAAGCAAGATAGTTACATAACCATCATCTACACAATAATGATTGTTTTCACGAATTTTTCTTATTTATTCCTTTTTTTGTATTATGTATTTTATTGAGTATATTTCATACCTCATTCACTACTATATGGATGAGATATTAATTATATACTTAAGAAAGTAATTAAAGAAAGAGTGTGATATTTTTGAATTATAATGCTTGTTATTGCTGAACTTATTGTTGAATATTATTATTATTAGTTATACTATTTATAATTTGATATTGAGATTAAATATTACTTGAATTTGAATACTACTTGAATTTGAATATGTTGAGATATATAAATTTTTACTTCTAGAAGTAAACAAGTAATAAAGTAGTAAAGGTAATGGAAGTTATAAAGGTAATAATGGTAATAGTAATTTTGATGTTGAGTAAAAAACTCTTATACTCGTTACATTACCTATTTGCCTTTTTAGAGTAATTACCATTTGTCAGACAAACTATACCATAACAAAATACTCATTTCTCTTAAGTTTTTCTTAGCATTCCATTCAGGACTGAGTTTTTCAGACAAACATAAGTTTAATATTTGAAAATTAACTTATGATTATTGTTATTGTTAAGTATTATTATTTTAAATTTTTATTGTTGATGTTATTCTTCTTCTTATTCTTATTATTATTGTATTATTTGTGTTTTATTGTTGTTAATATTAATCTTAGTACTATTTTCGAGTTGTTGCTAGTAAATATAAAGCATTCAGATGAACTTTAATTCTGAAATAGACTTTCATAAGGAAGATCAGTAAGATCTAAAATTTGAAGGATTTTTCTCTTTCAATTTGTAAACTGTTCAGTTTGTGAGGTATGCAAATAACTTTTTTGGATGGACTATCACTCAGACGAGAACTGAACGACAAATTAAGCAACAATTCTACAAGCAATTTGCAACAAATTTTGTAAGATGATACTCTGGAAGTATGTTATCTATTATTTTAAAGTGTTACAATTCTTTTCTTATTTTGTTTAATATTTTCTAAAGCTTTTTATGTCATTGTTAACAAGATTAATATCTTGTAATTGTATTTTTATTAACAACTCCACCAATTCGCGTTATAGTTATTAAATTTAATGTTATTGGGCATTATGAATAAATTTTGGAAATGTACTTATTTTGACTTCCTCCAGTTGATAAATTGTAATCCAAGTCCGTGTAACATTTCCCTTCAATGAACTTGCAGGTCAAATGACCTACCGGTTCATTCGTCTTTTTGGGTGGGGGGATATGTAATAATAAAATTTTTCGCCCTATTCTTTAGTTAAATTATTCCAAATTCTTCAATTCTTTTTTCCCTCTCTTTTTAAAATATCTCTTAAATCTATTTTGTATTTTATTCCATAACTTAATCAAAATATTCTTTTATTTATCATTCTAAAAATCTTAATCTGTTAAAAGCTACACGTATTTATTAAAACCTTATTCTCTTAAATTGCAACACTGCCTCTAAACGCACCTGCCTAATTTCTTCTTTTGAGACATTTATTTTTATTCTTTGAAACTTTTATAATACCATTTTTATTTCTATTTAATTCATTCGGCATCCCATGATTCCAAGCGGTTTTCGCGCCCAAAGGCCTTTTTACCTTTTTAATTTGCCGCTTCTGTTAAAGAGTTTTAATCATACGTCAGAGACACGTCTTCGTGGCCTCATTTTTTCATCCATTAGCGAGAAAGCTCCGCCTTCTTTATCCCCCTAGCGCCCTTCGAACATGGATGCGAGTGGACCAGCTTGTTCGCGCGTTTTGTACCTTTGGGCCAAATTTTGAAGTATTTATACGGTTACACTGGCTTCGGAGACAGAATTTACACGAATTAGTGGTTGTCATCTAATTGCCGTCACTGGGGAGTCTACACTAATGCATCGGTAGTATGTTCTTCAAGCTCTGCTAATTCTTCAAGATCTTCAAATGTGTTCAGTTTTTTATGAAGCGAAAGTTGGTGGAGTTGCTTTCATCTCTGTGATCACAATAAAGCCACTGCTCATCTATTAAGTTATTAAGTCTTCTTTTTAATGTTTTTGGGAAATTTCTTCTGGATTTCACTGCCTCTGCTCAATTTTTACGACTGCTAATACACTACGATTTCCGATGTGATATACTTCGAGATTTGTCTTCATGGTGAGCGACTCGAAGTGATGCCCTGTCCGGGTGTCATGACTACATTTCAACGATCTCGACTGCGGCTACCTCGATATGATTATCAGGTAATTTTAGTGTTTTCGGACTGAGATGTTCCGATTGTCTGGTGGAAAGAACGTTCAAGTCGAAAGCAATAGCGATCGTCTATAATGTGCCAATTTTCGACAGGAATGTATCATATATATATATATATACTTAATTATTATTTATTGTATCAGTTGGTGTTATGATAATGTTTCATTTATGGTTATATATATATATATATATATATTATATATATGACCTATGTCATGCGATAACACTCGTATTTATAAATCAATTTGGATGAAAATAATTGTGTGTATAAGGCTCACCAATGTCTCGACCGAGTTCGTTGGCCAGCTTTGTCCGCCATCTTGTTTCAAGATGGCGGCCACTTAAAGATTTAAAACTAAAATAAATATACAAAAACGTTAAATATTCAAATTTATTTTTTGCTTACGTGTTAGGCCGTGATACAAGTATTCGGGAGCATTTTTTGTTTTACCTCTAACTTAAAAAATGGCTGAGATAGAGCAGTTTGAAATTCTAGGGTGGCTGACATTTTGAAACAGGACAGCACATTACAAAAAAGTCCTTCCGACCTGTACCGGGAGGAAAAGGTAGCTTTCCTATATCTTCGTTTTAAAATTTTAGCTAATGTTACACGAAAACAGCAAGTTAAAATGCAAAGAAACGTTTACAAAAGATTCGTTAATACTGAATTTGAATAAGAAATTCGCCAAATTATTGAGCAATAGCCAAATTGGCTTCATTTATGCAGACTTATTTTGGTCGCCAAATTTGGCGATATTTCGCCAAATGTCGCCAATTTTGCCAATTTTGTCGCTAATGTCGCCAATTTTGGCGCTAACGGATATGAATACATAGTTTTATGCGTATGATTGGGAAAATTATTACAACAATGAAAGAAACTAATTTGCGAGTAATCGCGTTAATGTGCTGCTTTGTTTCAAAATGTCAGAATTTCAAACTGCTTTATCTCAGCCATTTTTTAAGATAGAGGTAAACCAAAAAATGCTCTGGAATCCTTGTATCAAGGCCTAACACGTAATTAAAAAATAAATTTGAATTTTTAACTTTTTTGTATATTTATTTTAGTTTTAAATTTTTAAATGGCCGCCATCTTGAAACAAAATGGCGGACCAAGCTGGCCAACGAACTCGGTCGAGACATTGGTTAGTTTAATACGTACAATTACTTTCATCAAAATTGATTTATAAATACGAGCGTTATCGTATGACATAGGTCAGATATATATATATATATATATGGATATATCTATATATATAAATCAACATTTGAACGGAGGGTGTTTTGGGGTCTGGGGGTCATGATCGGTGAAAATATATCGAATTTTTCCGGAACTGCTTTCCTCCGAACGGCTGCAATAGGTAGCTTTATACTTTTAGGTAGCTTTCAATACAAAACTAGTCGTTGGGGGCCACCGTAATACTTACCCATCATGGATATGCATAATGTAAAATATTAAAATAAAAATGTGTAAACTACTTATAAAATGCATTGCAATTCAAATAAAATCGTGGCTTGATGACGTCATAAACTTTAAAGGCTCGATTACTGAATTGCTTGAGAGAGGTTTTTCTTTATAACTCCAAAAATAATAATCCTATTAACTAGCGGTTTACTGCATCTGATTAAGCGTCAAATTTCCAATTAAAATATATCTTTGAAGTGAAATTTGGATGAAATACAGGGTCATGAAAAATCGAAGAGTGTGGAAAATAGGATTCCAAATATCTCGGCAACTCATTATCCGATCGACTTCATGCTTTATGCAAAATTTATGTTTTTTTATTGTCTTTTATGTTCATTTCTTAAAATAAACAATTTCGAAATTTTTTATATACCTTTTATCAGAACGAATATTTCGAGAGTCCGAAAAAAATTATTCCGGTTAATCGAGGTTATTGAAATGAAATAGGCTTCTTCCCATTATTACATACTAAGTACATACCAAATTGCAAGTCTCTATATCAATTTTTTCGGGAGATAGAGCGTTTACAGACACACAGACACATAGACGGACGGCAAATTTTTTTTTCTAAAAATATGTTTTTCGGAATCTCCAGTGTCTAAAACGTGTAAATCCTTCAAAAAAAAAAATTTCGATTTTCAGAACGCTTACAAGACTTACCCTATACTACGTATGATGGGTAAGTAAAAGTATAAAGCTACCTATTGCAGCCGTTCGGAGGAAAGCAGTTCCGGAAAATTTCGATATATTTTCACCGATCATGACCCCCAGACCCCAAAACCACCCTCCGTTCAAATGTTGATTTATATATATAGATATATCCATATATACAGGTGGTTATCAAAATAATGGAAACACCTGTGAATACTAGGGACATTTAAGAATGCGCTTCGTAAGCATTAAAATATACTTCTAACTACCAGTTGTTTGCTTTTTAATATAAACAGTATATATCATGGTCGTATGAGGTAGCTTTCGTGAAGTTGTATACGCCTTGTATTTTTGTCAAACGTGTAAAATGTCAGATCTCACAGACTTCCAAAGAGGCCAAATTGTAGGAGCCCGACTAACTGGAGCAACTGTGACTGAAACATCCCAGCTTTTAGGCGTACGGTGTCTAAGGTGTCTAAATTCATGACAGCGTATACATAGCGCGGCAAGACAAGCTCGGCAAAGCAAAATAGTGGACGGAAGGAGAAGCTGAGTGAAAGAGACTGACGGGTATTGAAGCGGATTGTGGTGTCTAAAAAGAAAACAACTGCAGCTAAAGTAACCGCAGAGCTCCATCAGCATCTGGATTCTCCAGTGTCAGTAATTACAGTTAGGAGGTAGCTTCATAAACAGAACATTTACGGCAGAGAAGCAATTCCCAAGCCACTAGTCACAGCTTTTAATACCAAACGTCGTCTACAGTGGTGCAACAACCACAAAACCTGTTCGATTCATAAGTGGAAAGAAAGTTATATGGTCAGACGAATCATCTTTCACACTTTTCCCCGCAACATGACGGGTACACGTTTGGAGGACATCTGTACAAGCATATGATCGTGATTGTCTCCTTCCAACTGTCAAGCATGGAGGTG
Source organism: Maratus michaelseni (assembly GCA_963931845.1). Classification (NCBI taxonomy): domain Eukaryota; kingdom Metazoa; phylum Arthropoda; class Arachnida; order Araneae; family Salticidae; genus Maratus; species Maratus michaelseni. The sequence continues at coordinate 134,302,887 of OZ007600.1, forward strand.
AATCTGTCATGTTATGGGCAGCCTTGTCGTGGTTTTCTGCTGGCCCAATCATAAACCTGGAAGGAAGGATCACGGGGGAGAAGTATAGAGAAGTTTTAGCTAACCAGATCCATACTATGATGCAAACTTTGTTTCCTGCACGAGATGGAATTTTACAGGATGATAATACTCCTATTCATGCAGCGGAACATGTCCAATCATGGTTTGATGATCACGAGGATGAAGTGCAACATCTACCTTGGCCCGCGCAGTCTCCCGACCTCAATGTAATCTAACCGTTATGGTCTATTTTAGAGCGTTCAATCTGCAATCGATATCCTCCGCCGGCATCTCTACCGGAACTTTCACAATATTTCCACGAAGTATGGTACAATATTCTTCTAAATACTATTCAGCACTTGTATGAATCTATTCTTAGACGAATCCAAGCTGTATTACATGCCAAAGGCGGTCCTACGCCATATTAGTAAAGGATCCCTGATAAATATAGGGTGTTTCCATTATTTTGATAACCACCTGTATATATATATATATATATATATATATGTCTGACCTATGTCATACGATAACGCTCGTATTTATAAATCAATTTTGATGAAACTAATTGTGTGTATTAAGCTTACCAATGTCTCGACCGAGTTCGTTGGCCAGCTTGGTCCGCCATTTTGTTTCAAGATGGCGGCCACTTAAAAATTTAAAACTAAAATAAATATACAAAAAAGTTAAAAATTCAAATTTATTTTTTAATTAAGTGTTAGGCCTTGATACGAGGATTCCAGAGCATTTTTTGGTTTACCTCTATCTTAAAAAATGGCTGAGATAGAGCAGTTTGAAATTCTAGGGTGGCTGACATTTTGAAACAAAACAACACATTAACGCGATTACTCGCAAATTATTTTCTTTCATTGTTGTAATAATTTTCCCAATCATACGCTTAAAACTATATATTCATATCCGTTAGCGCCAAATTCTCGCCAAAATTGGCGACATTTGGTGAAATATCGCCAAATTTGGCGACCAAAATAAGTCTTCATAAATGAAGCCAATTTGGCTATAGCTCAATAATTTGGCGAATTTCTTATTCAAATTCAGTATTAACGAATCTTTTGTAAACGTTTCTTTGCATTTTAACTTGCTGTCTTCGTGTAACATTAGCTAAAATTTTAAAACGAGGATATAGGAAAGGTACCTTTTCCTCCCGGTACAGGCCGGAAGGACTTTTTTGTATTGAAACCTACCTAAAACCAACGATAAATTTGAGTTTTAGTGAGCGCTACTTCACGCAAATTATCATCTTTCATTGTTGTAATCATTTTCCCAATCACATACATAAAACTATATATTCATATCCGTTAGCGCCAAATTCTCGCCAAACTTGGCAACACTTGGCGAAATAGCGCCAAATTTTGCAACCAAAAATAAGTCTTCATAAATGATGCCAATTTAGGTATAGTTGACTAATTTTGCAAATTTCTTATTCAAATTCAGTAATATCGAATCTTCTGTAATCGGGCTCTTTGAATTTTAGCTTGCTGTTTCGAGTAACATTAGCTAAAATTTTAAAACGAACAAATAGCAATGCTACCTTTTCCTCCCGGTACAGGCCGGAAGGACTTTTTAATTTTGTCGCTTTCTCGAACTATTGACTGCGAAGCAAACAAACGAGTTACCTCTAATTCCCCTACTGCATTTTGAGATATTCAAGTAATATTATTTATCGCGATGTGTTTTTGAATTAACGTGTCTTCAGAATTTCGTCTTTTTGCATGCGCTATGTTATGAAGGCCTATTGTATTGTTTTTTTTATTGCGTATTAGTGTTGAATTTTCAATTACATGTTCGCTTATAGAGTTCTTGAAAATCTTAAAAGCTGCGCTCCACTTGCAAGGAAAGAAAAAAAACAAACACTTGCAGAACTTCAGAATATCTATTTGGTAAATAAAATAAAAGGAAGAAAATTGGATAATTACATGTCATCTACTTGTGCTATGAAATGAATATTGACATGCTATTTATTTATTTACAAAAACAACATATTTGATTATAATATTGTGAGTAAACGTCAACTGAAATACGGCGTAATATTTCTGGAGAAAAATGATCTATAGAAAATTAATTTAAAACTGAATACCCGTAGCATCTGTAGTTTTCAAAATATGACATACAAAGGCATTTATGGTAATATGATATTAAACAGATAAATAGAAAATTTACGAACGTAGAGATATAAATACCGCAGTACTAAATACGGTTTGAAAACATTTTTAAATACCAATATTTATAATATCAAAGGAGGACCTAAATCTAGAAGAGGTTAGTAATATAAATGTACATATGTGTATGCGGTCAGTGAAATAAATAATAGTACATAAACTAATTATTTTAATTTTGGTGTTAATTGTTGTCGTTTTATTATTATCATTTCTTCATTTTATTCTGAAGCTTAGCTTTTGATATATTTTCCCCACTGATGTTAATAAAGTTAATTTATTCCTTACCATATTGATTAGTAATATTAGACAAACTATATATTTCGTATTTAAGCCAGATTGATAAGAACGTTATCTTAAAATTTTAATATCAAACAGTAATATCTTTATAAACAACTAATAATGTATTAAATAATAAAAAAAAAAAAAAAAAATAAAAAATGAAAAGAGTAACTGTTGATACTGTTGTTATTGTTATAGATTTGCTATTATTAATATTTTAAACTAACCTTGCAACTGTGCTTTTTTAAGGTGTAGTGAATTTTATCACAATATTTTAAAAGTAATTTTTAAAAGTAATTTTTTTTTAAATTTAATTTAGATTTAAATAACCCTGTTATCTGAATGCAATCTTTATTTAAATATTTTTGGTTGAAAATTATCACGTGAACGATCTCTCTAACGAATTCACACAAAACTTATTTAAAAAATGTTTCAGTTCTGGAATTAAATAAGAAAAACCACTTATTATTACTAAAAATTGTATATATGTATCCTAAAACTGATTGCAGTATACTTAAAGGTTTAATAGCATTTTAATAAACATATCTACTAATTTCGAACACAAAATCGACGATATTCTCAAGATCAATAATGATAAAATAACATATTGTTGAAAAAATATATATTTATAAAATAAAGTTTGTCAAGTTCCTTTTCCAGGGTTTTTTTTTTTTTTTTTTCGAAAAAAGTTTATTTTTTCATTATTGATATTGATAATGTCGCAGTTTGTGTGTTCGAAACTTGATCTGTTTATTAAAAGGTTTTTATAAGTCTTTATATGTACTGTAATCAGTTTTAGTATATATTTTTTTATTTTAATGTTTCAGTTTTCAAAAACTCATATTGATGATTTTAGAAAACTAGCAAGCTACGCCCGCTACGCTGGTCAATTTCTTTTAACGCCCCTTTAATCAAGTGAAATATTGACTTTGAATTTGACCTTGTATTTAAAAACCCTATGGATCTTCACTTGGAATGTCCTTCTGCATTTCTAAAAACGATACGAACGCTATTGCGTTATTGCATTTTTAATGTATCAGACAAAATTTGGGCTGTTAAGGACAAATTAGGCCAATTCTTTATTATGGAATAAATCAGCATTAAAAAAAAAAAAAAAAAAAAGAAAAGAAAAAAAAAAAAAAAAAAAAAGAATAATTGTGTTAAATTATGGTGTCTGTGGGGAAAAATCATTTCCGTTGGATTCAAATTGGATTTGAATGAAGTTACAATTTACAATACTTCAAATTTAATGAAATTGATATGCCTCACTGAGGTGGACATAAATATGGTACTCGTCGAGAATTTAATAAAAATCATGCACTCGCGACATCATAATTCACTTATATATTTTAACAGAATAATAAAGCTACTATAATTTGTGACTCGTGCTATAAGTCAGTATATATACGTCAGGACACAAGGCCGTTATCATTATCTTTTTATGCGTGAAGATTTCGCTAGGGTACTCCATTGTAAAATTTGGTAAGTTTTGAAATTCAATATTTGAAAAACGGCATAATCATTAGATTTGAAATTTATATCAAGAAAAATGCAATTTTTTATCTTTCAAACGCAGTTTGTCTAACAATTTTCTGACAAATACTTTTCGAGCTATTAATTTTTTCAGTAACTTCAAATGTTTCATTTTCCGAGATTAATCTGTGGCAACGATTAGCAAAAATCCCAGTCGTCAGCAACACATACCTTTTTATTAAAAAGGAATAATATCAATTTATTATTGGTTTATTCTTGCTACAACTGTTAATATTTTTGTAATTATTTTATTTTATTAATTGCTATTTTTCTATTTAGTTTATTTATTCATTGTTATTTTTGTAATTATTTTAGTAACTGATCGGAATTACACACACACACACACACATTATTTTAATTTATAACCTATATGCTGTTCGAACGATTCCAGTTTTTAATTGTTATAATAAAGCAAGTACTTAAATTTAATAAGCAAGTAATTTAAATTTGTTCTGAGTATAAATTTTATTTAGATTTTAAACATCAGAATTTAGAAATGACATTATTCTTGAATTTATTTTCATTATACATTCATGCGATTAGGTTGTTTTATATTTTGACAGGATTCTCTGGGGAAATTCATTTCTAAAAATGAAAAAAATATATCAAACATTGATAAATAATGTTGCATGTTTGAATGAAGCTCCTTCTTTTTAAAGTGTATTTTCTGCTGTGCACGACGCACGGTACATAAAAA